>CM034354.1:83947182-84137837 GCA_019925275.1 Mytilus edulis | reverse complement strand
AAATACATGAAATAAATTTCTTTCCACAAATTGTTATTGGATTAAAAAAATATAAAAAATCCACCCATGGCAAATTAGTAACAAAATCCTTATTGTTTGTTCTAAAAACCCACCTAAAGCCTTTTCCCGTATTTTGAACTAAACCAATTTTGGGCATATATCAAACAAAACATGATGTTATTATCAATTTAAATGTTTAATTTTGAACATTTTAAAAAATTTTACTCATATAAAACAATTTGCAAAGGTATAACATATAAATAAATAAGATATTGTAGCTTTCGCTGAATGGTTGGTATCAAGAGTTATCTCCCTTTATATTGTTCTCCACACTTCTATAAAGAAGGTAACTGCTCAGATCATGAGATGCAGACTTCCCTGAAACTAGCAACTAAGCCTTTTTGTGATAGAAGGACCTTACATAAGCTGTTTGAGTGACATAAAGATACATCACACTTTGTATTGATGTCAATGCTGCAATGTGAAGAGACAAGTCAAGAGTTTTCTCACATTTTGTCAGCTCGGAGCTTTGTCATGTTTGCATGAAAATGTCCTGTCACTGAGTATCAGATAATGAGATATTACAAAAATGTAGAGCTGACACCAAGAGATAATGTCGAGGCTAAGTTGAGAAGGAATTTAGTTTGATGTTGCTATTATGACCACAACGAACGTCAAGTTTAAAGCAGGTCTTGAACTTCCGTACAGCATGTACATCAGGTAAATAATAATAATATATAAAATACAACAAATAAATCATTGGCTGCATATCTTTTATTAAGAACTAAAGAAGGGTCAGCCGATACACACCCAACATAGCCAGGGGGTTGCAAAAGGCGGGGTCCGTTCATATAAAAGTAACCCCACCCCATCCTTGCTGGTTGATTGTATTGTGAGTCCATGTAACCTCCCAGTGGAAATTTCTGTTAAGGGCAGACATGTGATATAACATGTACAATATCTATAATTATAAAGAAATTTAAATGCAGCTGTAATCCTTTTACAGTTTGGGATTACAAATACAAGTCCTTTGTCTGTGACGAACCTAATTTATAAGAAAATCACTCCTAGGAAGAGGGGGTGATTTTCTCGGTAACAGTCACCAGGAACAGTCTATACGTTATTGTATAAAAAGTACCTGCAGTCACAATGCATATTATACCATCTGACATATAGATATAGAAAGATGTTGTATGAAAGCCAATATCAGAGACAACTCTCCATCCAAGTAACAATTTATAAAAGTAAACCATTATAAGGTACGACCATCAACACAGAGCCTTGTCTCACACAAAACAGCAAGCTGTAACTGGCATAAAAAATAACTAGTGTAAAACCATTCAAACAGAAAAACGAGAAATGTATGTACATACATATTTAAATCATGAATATAATATTGGCAAGATATATAATAACACATGTAGATTTACATTGTACATATATTTCAATAGTTAATACTTTTATACCCGTTAATGGGACTTATTATAGTATAACTTTGTCTGTAGGTCTATCATTCTGTCAGATATGGCTTTGAGAAGTTATTGAACTTTCATTTTTGAAACAGCAACATGCGCTCATGGCGAAGCTGATCAATAGTCTCTTACATTGCAAATAAACATGACATACAATGTACAAATGTATGTACCAAAACTCAATTTTAGGCATTATATTTCAGTAGAATTTTGGATAATGTTGCAAGATTATTTGGTTAACTAAGGGCTCAAGTAATTTACTATCAAATACATAAATGGGGCATATGAAAGTCAATCTAATGATAAAAGTTTCCCAAATCAAAAACATTGGTGATATATATATATACATGTATATATCCTTCATATGTATTATCAACATGCAGATTACAATAACAGGTGTAGTACATGTATCATCTATGTTAAGCTCTAAGTTCCTTATTATTCGTATAAACTGGGAATGAATTTAACAAAAACAGCGGTTGCCATTTATTCTTGTCTGCCAAATATTTTTTTTTGTAAATTGTTTTGATATGAAAATATGCTGTCTGTCTGTTGTCATTGATTCTTGCCTGTCAAATATTATTTTTTTGTAAATTGTTTTGATATGAAAATATATTGATTCCTGTCTGTCTGTCTGTCTGTCTGTATGTCTGTCTGTCTGTCTGTCTGTCTGTCTGTCTGTCTGTCTGTCTGTTCGTCAGTCCGTCCTTCACACAAATAATCAGTTTTTCATCTTTTTTTTATGATTGGTACAAGTACGTCTATGTACTTTTATAATGACAGGTTACATATCAAGTTCAAATTTTGTTACGTCTGATTCAATCAAACATGTCTAATACTCAGTTTTCACACCTTTTAGATATATAATTATTCATCATGCTGAAAGATATTGACTTGATATGTATTACAATACACCATGCAAGTTATAGATTATTTTAAGTATATAGCATTTTGTTCCAAAAATTTCAAGCAAAGAGGGGACTATGTATTTCTATCCAGGATACTATGCTCCGTCACTCTCATAATTATTCTCATGATTTAAATTCGTTATTTTGAAAATGAGTAAAGTAAATTAGAAATTAAATTAATCAATTTTGTTTACATTCAAATTTAACCATTGAAACGAAATAGAAATTGTTCTCAGGGTTGGAATACATGTATTTCTAATGTTGAAATTTGGAATAGTTATATCATTGTTTTGCACATATCATGCACATAAGTAAAAGGAGGTGTGGATTATATGTCAATGGGACAGCAATCCAACATTATTGTTGATTGTATTAAAATTGTTTTAAAATTGTTTTTGATTATACATAAGATGTTTTTCTTTCTGTCATAACTTGGTTTCTGCTCAAAAGGGTTCTATTTGTATATTTAACAATGAATGTTTTTCATATTTTAGGTTGTCCAGGCTATTCAGTGAGCACATACTTCTGAAGCTATTCGTTGCTAGAGCAGTATAACCCATATGTACAAGAAAACAAGCCGCTTATGAATGAAAATTCAGCAGTTGAAGCTACTTACTGTTTAGCATGACACACATGTTAAATTGTTTTCTGTTCGTGTCCTGATCTGACAAAATCATGACAGAAGTTGTGGAGAAATTTGATAAAACATGTACAAAATGTTTCAAATGGATAGAAATTAAAAGTATTTGATAGTAGAGTGCATACGACAAGCCAGGTTTTACAGTGCAAATATTCATGTGTGAATTTGGTCGGTATATTGAACTTTTAGTTACATACATGTAAGATACTGAATAAAATGTCAGCGAAATTCATAAAACATGGAGTTGGAAAGGTTACATCGCAGTAAGAGAAAAGTATTAAGATTCACACTGCAAGTTCTAAGGCTACCTATACATGTATCTGTGAGGCTGGAAAAATTCCGAATTTTATGTAATCATGGTAATAAGCCAGAATGAAGCTCCAAATTACATAAACTACAATAGTTACTGAGGTTGGATACTTTGTTAAAAAGGAAACCGATTAACAACTGAACAAACTTAAAATAATCAATGCATGTTTTCTGTAAAAAAAAATCGGAGACCTCAACCTCCAAAGTGTCAGTTTCTGAAAATGAAAGTGAATAAGTGACAATAGAAAGAACCTACCAAAAATAGGGATTATGCTATTCAGGGTAGATATTAGATGTGTTGATCTTGTTTTTGTGAATATACAATGAGAATTATAAGCCATAATAGAAGTGACCATTCATAGAATATAACAAGGACAATGACATGGCTACTTTTGCTGTAAACTGAATGTTGATATGTTTTTTGCCGAGTCAACTGGTATTAATGATTTTATGAACAATAAATTCTATAATCATGATAATGATTTGAATGTCATTAAGGGCTATTAAAAAGAGATGTAAAGGATTCAGTGTCTTGTTGCATTAAAACAAACCAAAAAAGCTAAAATTTTTGTGTAATTTAAACTTGAAAAAAGGTCGTGATTGTTTTGTTTTTTTTCGTTAAAAATTTATAACAAGTTATTCTGTCATCACCTTTCAAACATGACTTACATCTAATTAAACTTTTTCGTTGTGACTAGGATTTGTGTTTTTTCTAATTTTACAGCCTCCATATCAGGTACTATTGGACCAAAATACTGAATAACGGGCATACTTACAAACAAATGAATGTTCATGAGTAGCATGTACGATTTCCAATAACATTACATTTGCATAAATATGCAGATCCAGTACATGTCCGTGCTTATATTTCATTTTGAATATTAAAGTGCATATAAAAGTAAGTGCCAGATATAATAATGGAAACAGTTTAAATACAAAACATGAAATAAGCAGTTTCAAATTTGAGGATTTGGATTTTGAATCGAACCATTTTTTTTTCATTTGTGAAATGGAGCTTTCCGTGAGAGCTTTTAGTACTTTGATTATTAATTTCACTATACTTTTGCTTTGAATTAATAAGAAACAGCAGCTGAAGTATAAAATCACTCATTTTGATACGAATTGCACCATAATTTGTGGTTTTGTGTAAAGAAAAAGATTTAGTTACATAAATTTTTTTATAAAAATACCATAAAAAGTAGCCGTACACTGATATATACAAAATATATTTCTTAATTTTTGCCGTAGGTAGATTTTTTATATTTCTTTAAGCTATCATAGTAGTTCATGTTGACATATTCATCTTTTAATTACGGCTTCACCTTTTCTATATTTTAGAATTTCTTCAGGTCCTAAATTTGGTAAAAATAGTCAATTCCTCAAACACCTGTTTAATAAACATAGAGATCCTACTGTAAAAAATCCTATATATATTTATTACTTACATTTCTTTATTTCCTTTATTATGCTTTATCATATGCATTGAAGGAAATAGATATTTTTCATAGCTAGAACTAATTATTTGGTGGATTAAAATCAACAAAAAACCCTTGAAATTGGAAATTTCCACGTAAAAAAGGGTGAAAATAGATGGCGCGACAAAACTTGGCTATCCGATAAAATTTAAGCAAAATATTTTGCAAGTGTTATTGGCATGGCCTAAGGGTTGTGTGTACCAAATTTAAAGAGATTCCGCAAAATTCACTCCTCGACACTTTTGCATGGTTTTCTGTGAGACAAGCTCTTAATATAATTTGAAGAAGGCAAAGAAAAATGCATGATTTTGTTTCTAGCCGAACGTCCAGGGGCAAATGTTTCATTCATGTTCAGATCGAATATATTTTTCTGAGTTCCAGACTCCCAGATATCATTTATAATCGTTATGGAAAAGTCTGGCTGAATTGACGAGATGTCACAAATGTAAATTTTACGCTATACAATACTTTTTTCATTAATATCCCATAATTCATCCACTGTACAATTTTCGTTTGAACATTTGTCAAAACAGAATCTTGAATAAATGTAAACAAGGTAAATTACGATTAAAATTCCATGAATTAAATGCAGAGTTATATTAAGGAAGAGACTGTTAAAAACGGGGAACAAAGAAACGTAAACAATGATGTTTCCGTATGCAATCTTATAAAAATATTTCTCCGATGAGTTGGATAACCTTCTATTCACTTCGATATTTGTACATGTAACGTTTGATCAGTAAAAGATATAGAAAATCTGCTATTATATTGCAAAGTTATTGGAAGTGATTTATTTTTTTCTAAATTCTAAAGTGCCATTACTGCAGTGACGTAATTTAGAACTGTTCTACAGTCCTGACTGATTAAGTCAGTTCTGCTGACAGTTCTACGGTTAGAACTGATTTGGACAGTTCTACTGTTAGAACTGATTTGGACAGTTTTACCTAGAACTGATTTAGACAGTTCTACCCTAGAACTGATCCTGACAATTCTACCTAGAGCTGATCCTGACAATTCTACCTAGAACTGATTTAGTCAGTTCTACATATAACTAATTCTAATAGTTCTACTTAGAACAGTTCTAGGGTAGAACTGTTCTAGGTAGAACTGTTCTAGGACAAGTTAGAACAGTTCTATGACAAAATATTCTGACAGTTCTATGACAAAATATTCTGACAGTTCTATGACAAAATATTCTGACAGTTCTAATGAGAGGTAAGAAGTGATTTATACTGTATGTGTGTTTTATATTTGAAATGCACATACAAACGTATTTGGATAATTTATTGCCACAAAACACTGAAATATCTTCCGTGGAAACAATAAAAATCCACAAAGAATGAAACTCAGTTAAACCATCCTGTCTTTAGGTTTTTTATTTTAACTGTGTAGGTAATATCAAGATACGATTCCGGACAACACGCATAATACAACTCATTCCTTACCACGCTTGTATCTATTATATCATAGTTTTGTAGTTGAAAGTTTGACAAATCTATGACCTGGCTTCTGTTTTGTAAATCAATTTTAAATCCATCAAATGTCCATGAGCCGAACTTAAGGGTGCATGTAAATACATCCTGGAACTGTCCACAGTTATCGACCTCTAGACGCATTGGCTGGCTATGGTAAACAAGTCCTGATTGGTGAATCAATGCGTTTGGTTCAAATCGTGTCATTGTGTCTGGACTGTAAAAAAACAACAATACAAACGTAAGTATATTATATGCTCGCCTTGTTGGTACTAATATGCACATGTTTTACCATAGTCATGGAAGCGGTAAAATAAAAAAAAATGTTGTGTCAGATATCAAAATTAACATTTAAGAGATTTTTTCCGTATAGTGAACAATTTTTGAGATAGATGGGTCTTTTTGAAAACATTTCCAGCAATATTTTTTTTAATTATGAAATTGACATTGAATCCTTTTTAACCCAAACAAAAAATATAATTATACAAAAGAATAAAACAAAAGTTAACTCAAAGTACAAATACATCGTTGCATTATATAATGAGCTGTTGTGATCGGTCATTTGCTTATATTTTAAATCGAAATTATCTGAAATCATTCAACTTTTAATATATGATAGAGTCAAGTATAGCTGTGCATCTAAAATGTAAACTAGTTAGAAGATTTTGAAAGATTTCAATAAAAAACAATCATATTATCTTACTTATTAAATTAATTTCTATAGGTGTAATTTACTCACTTGTCGTATAGAACGATATCTGGTGTCCAAATCTGTGATAATGGCAACCGAATAATAGATGGAGAAGAGTCCCAAAGGAATCGTGGATCTCTCCATTCTGTATTTAGCCATGCGTCTATCGTCAATTTTGTACCATCCTGTATATATATATTCAATGTAAACAATATATACAAAATGCCCTCATAAATTATAATTACATATCTACTGGTATTCAATTAAATTGACAATAAAGGTCATGTTGCTAAAATGCGGGAAAACACCTCCTCATGTTGAATTGAATGCTTCTTTTTGTAACTACATTGAGATGTAAAAGCGTTGACCGAAGTATATTTTGTATGAAGCGCGGGGGTTTATTTTTAAAATATGCTCACGGTCAACGCTTTTACAACCGTATGAAATTACTAAAAGAACTATTCAATACTTATAATTACATTTTTTTTGCTATAATCATGAAAACACGATTACTATCAGTTTTTTACTTTTATTTACCTTTGCATTTTATTGTAGTAGCAAGTGTTAACAGGAGTGTTACAATTCATTTTGAAATGAAAGTGATTAAGGAATAAGGCGAGAATGCAATTATGCAATCAGAATAACGTATTATAATGAAACCTATATACATCTTGAGTAATTATTCAGAAATAATTTCCTCGACCGAGTTAGTCATTCATTATCTAAAGTATTAATGCAGAATAAAGGTCAAAGATTTTCGTTATTATACATTTTCTACGTTTTAAAGTGTTTGTCACTAGAAAGTTAAACAATATTTTATGGATGCTTATTAATGACAGATCTAAGATTTATTCTTTGAAATGTTTCAATAGGTTTTATAGCCTAAAAATCAATGCAAGTTTAAAAATTTGCGTAGATATCAATTCGTATAATTATTCAATCTTTGCTGTGCTCTAAAACGATTTTTTTTTATTGTTGTATTTGCTGTTGGATTCCTGTCGCATGAACGTACACCACTACATTCACAAACAAGTTAAAAGATTGATACTGTTATGGATGAAATAATAAGATTAAAATTAAAGCCACAATTTTCACTTTACTGATTTTCTATTATTTATTTTATAGACCTATCTTTCTCTATTTCATCTTGTGTGTGCTCGTTTAAATTTCTGTCTTTGAAAACTCCATCTTATCCAAAACAGTAAATACTGTGTATATGCTTCGGTCTTTTTAAAAAAAACCACTTTGAATCGGAAGGATTTTGTGAAACTGCGAACGACGAGATTTCGTGTAAAAAGTTGATACCATTATTCTTTCTGAATAGTTTCAAAACGTAGATATTTCTAAATTCGATGCTTCCAAATTTTGTAGAAATCATTTGATAGAAAATGAACAGCCTTTCACAGCAAAATGTTGTTTATGGTAACTTTAATAAAACAGGTGAATGGTGAGAAAAAACAAATGTAATTAACTGATAACAAATATAACGAACTGATTACAAATGTAATTCCGAAAACTTACAAACTCCACAATTCGAATTAGAGTCATGTCGTGTTTGACAACAACAGTTTCATTGTCTGTTGTTCCAGGATATGCTAGTTTATTGTAGTCCTGCAGTAATGTTCTTATTAACCAATCTTCTATTAAAACACCTAAGAATAACAACAATACAACGTTCAATGTATGGTCGGCATTTTCTTTGAAAGATATTTATATCATACATATGTCTACCTGTCTGTCTGTTTGTCTATTTGTCTGCCTGTCTGTCTGTCTGTTGTACTGTCTATTTATTTGTTTGTCTGTCTATCCGTCTATATTTTTCCTTCCGTCTGTCCGTCCATTTGTCCTTCTGTCTGTCTATCTGTCTGTCTGGTTTTTGATTTAAGTTTACTTATCAAAAAGTTTAAACTAATGAAATACATGTTGGTCCTACTTACTTCAGTCAAAAGGAGTAGGGTCATTTGCGTAGAAAAAGATTGAAAAAAACAATTTCTAAAATACATACAACGAATACAAATGTATGAATACTTTTGATTTTTGTCACCGTCGCATGAATCTGAAAATAAAATAAAGTGTTTTTTTTACCCTTCAAAATGCAGAAAAAGAGACCGGTTAAGATTAAAAAAGACCCCTAGGTGAAAATGAAAGTGAGTGGTAAACTTATATTATAATTGTGATGGGGTGGTTGATTATTTCTTGTTTTTTCTTTTCTTGAAATTTTTAAAGATAGGGCCATCCTCAACTGCTCATGACGTTACTGTCAAATTATTTCACGCATTATCGTAGTAAAGTTTTTTTGTAACAGATGCTTACGCCTATCTGGTACTTTGAGATACATTATGGCAATTTCGGTATTAATTTAGTTGTCATAGTACCGATAATATTGAAATGTCATGTCGTCTGGAATAAAAAGAAATTATCATTTTACTTCAATATCTTAAATCTGGCATTTGTATGCACTTGTTATTTTATCCTTGTGAAGCCATTGCAGCTCACTTAATGTCTAAGTCACATCTACTTTAAAAGTTTTTAATGGCTCGGATGAAAGTAGGGAAAACAGATCATTCTAATAAATTGCTAAGTTTAGTTTATACGCAGGAAATCGACAAAATTTATAATTGTTTTAAATTATTCCATGTTTATCTATTTTCTAACTCAATGTTTTCTAATCGTGAAATCGTACCTTCGATTTAGTGCACAAGTTGCCACAAATAACAAAGATACCATCGCTAGGATTACTGTCATAGTATGTCAGCTGATTTAACGATAAAAAAATTGAACGTAAAACATATGCATTATCTGTTGTATATACTGATTCTCATTGCTATTTCAATACATTATTTGTGCGTAAAATTTTTATTTTTCCTACCCTGTACAACACATGGAAATTCTAGAATTAAAACCACAGTAAGCAATATGTGTGTCTTCATCTTGTTGTCCAATGTGGAAACTATACTACAATTGGAAAATTTTAACGCAACTTTTAAAATGATGTGAAAATTTGAATATTTATTCTGTATAGTAATTATTGTGACATTTAGAAAATGGCTTTTAATAACCTGTGAAATAACCTTTAATTGACACTCATAATGTTGTTGACATTTTAGAAGTAGATGAGTGTTTCAGTTATTATTTTATTGTATGTAATATTCCTAAACCTGAATTTGACATTCGCACAAACCGTAGAGGAGTATATATTTCTATCCAACTCGACAATTTTATTAGATGTAGTTTTATAAATAAAAGATACGATAAATGATGTGAATGTCAATGGATCAACGGGTCATCAGTGGTCAGTGGTCAATGGTTTAAACATATAATCTATGGTGGACACTAGCCAATGGTTTTCTGCAATAAATCACCCATCAATAAAACCTGCATACATAAAATTAGCAGTAAAATCAAGCACACATTTTACTCGACTAGTCTCGACATTGTCTCGACTGTACTTAATTGTACTTAAGTGTACTCGACTAGGTTTCGACTTGTCTGATTCAGTACTAGTTGATCTTGGTGTAGTTTGAAATGGTCAAGCGAATTTAGTATTGACTGGTGTAAATCAGCCCATCTAACTAAATATAATATTGATCTTACAAAATTCAAGCTTATTTGGTAGTTTGATTTATTGCTATGAAACGAAAGAATTTAATTTTGCAATAGGTCAAAATAAAAATTATTATATAAATTCAGATAAGCATCTTTAATTTTTTTATAACTTTTTCAAATCAACTTGGATTTTCATCAAACTATGCAGCTATCTTAGATATATATTAAGCTAACTGAATCCTAGGTTGTTATAAAGTTTTGTGTATTGCTGTCAAATTAAAAAAGAATAAATCTAGGTTAAAAAGTTAGAATTTGCATTCGGACAAAATAGAGATAGTACACTTTAATTTTTTTAATAACGTTTCCAAATCAACTTTGATTTTCATCAAACTATGCAGCTATCTCAGTTGTATATTAAGCTAACTAAATCCCAGGTCATTTTTTTTTGTTGTATTGCTGTCAAATTGAAGAATTAAAGTAATCTAGGTAAAAAAGCTAGAATTTGCAATTCCAACAAAATAGAGATAGTACATTTTAATTTTTTTAATAACTTTTTCAAATCAACTTGTATCTTCATCAAACTATGCTGCTATCTTCGATATATATTAAGCTTACTGAATCCCAGGTCATTTTTGTTGTATTGCTGTTAAATTTAAGAATTAAATTAATCTTGATAAATAAAGCTAGGATAAAATAGAAATAGTACACATTAATTTGATCAATAATGTTTTCAAATCAACTTGGATTTTCATCAAACTATGCAGATATCTTAGATATATTGTAAGCTTACTGAATCCCGGGGTTTTATGAAGTTTGGTGTATTGCTGTCAAATTTAAGTATTAAATTAATCTAGGTCAAAGAATTAGAATTTGCAGTTCGGACTATATTCAAATAGTACACTTTAAATTTTTAATATTTTTTTTAAATCAACTTGGATCTTCCTTAATCTTTACAGCTGCCATGATGATGTATTAATATTACTAAATCCCAGGTTTTTATGAAGTTTTGTGTATTGCTGTCAAATTTAAGAATTAATTAAATCTAGGTCAAAAAGCTAGGTTTTGCAGTTTGGACAAAATAGAGATAGGACACTTTAATTTTTTTCAGAACTTTTTCAAATCAACTTAGATTTTCATCAAACTCTACAGCTATTTTTGTAATGTATTGATCTTAATGAATCCTAGGTTGTTATTTAGTTTGGTGTATTTCTGTCAAATTCAAAATTTAATTAATCTATGTAAAAAAAGCTACGATATTAGTAATATATCTCTACTTATAATTTGGGGAAAAGTATATATATAATATTTTTTTTGGATATATATTATATAAATATATCAAAAAGGATCACATCTACAAGAGATTTTTTAAATTCTAAATAACAGTCATTCAAAGTTGAAACATCCTGTTAAATCTAAATCGCAAGGCTTTTTGAATTCACTAGATAAGTATACACGAGTTTAAGAAAAGTAGGGCTTTCTTTTTACCTGTAAAACTCACTTGTACTGATGTAATTAAACCATGTATAGTGCCATGTCATAAAATTTGACAAAAAAATATTTTAAGATTTGATTAAAATATTTTTTTTACTGTAACTTTAGAACACATTTCCTTTTTTTTTAACAGCAACACAATAAAAAAAAATATCCGGGATTTAGAAAGCTTAATATATATCTAAGATAGCTGGATAGTTTGATGAAAATCCAAGTTGATTTGAAAAAGTTATTAAAAAAGTTAAGTGTAATATCTCTGTTTTATCCGAATTGCAAATTCTAGCTTTTTTGACCTAGATTAATTTAATTCTTCAATTTGACAGCAATACAACAAACAAACCAAAAATGACCTGGGATTCAGTAATGTATATATATCTAAGATAGCTGCATAGTTTGATGAAAATCCAAGTTGATTTGAAAAAGATATAAAACAAATTAAAGATGCCTATCTGAATTTGTGTATTCATTCTTATTTTTACCTATTGAAAAATTAAATTCGTTCATTTCATAGCAATAAATCAAACTATAAAATAAACTTGAATTTTGTAAGATCAATATTTAATTTAGTTAGATGTGCTGATTTGCACTAGTCAAAACTAAATTTGCAGGTCAAGACTAGTCGTGACAGGTCGAGACTGGTTGAGACTGAGACGAGTCTAGTCGAGAGAGGCAAAGACAGGTGGAGCTTTGGTCAAAACCATTTCAGACTACACCAAGATCATAAAGTACTGAATTAATTCAGTAAAGTCGAGACCTAGTCGAGTACACTTAGTACAGTTAAGTACAGTCGAGACAATGTCGAGACTAGTCGAGTAAAATGTGTGCTCGGTTTTGCTGGTCGAGCAAAAACTGGTCATTTCAGACTCTGAGCAGTTTGTAGTGCTTACGTACATTCTATAATGTATGTTTCATGAAGCAATCAGCATACTGTAAACTGTGAATTTATGCTGACAATTTGTATAGAGCCAAAAGTTAATCATGGATAATGTGTCGACAAGCTGAGATGTTAACAAATTGAAAAGTCAACAAATATCAAAGTTGACAATTTAAATTACTCATTTAAACTATGGTGAGAAAAACAGAATCACATGTTCACAAGTAAACAGATGTCAACAACTAAAATTTAACGGGTCATTTTATCGATATCTAATTACAACCTTTTTCTATAAATGTCAACTTGTCGACCTGTCAACACTTTTGCATCAAAACAACTGTTTGTAATAGTTTATTTGTTGACTATTACTTTTGAAGGTAAACATTATTCCAAAAGTAAATGTGACTTGTTTTTTCTTTTCTTTTCTTTTTTCTGTCTTTTTTCTTAAAACCAAACTTTATTCACATATTGATAGTTGTAAATATGTACATCAAATATCGGTATGTTATCCCGGCTTCGTTAAAATTATTATAGAATATTTTATATGATAAATTGTGTTAGTACACATATCTTCATCCATATTTAATTTATGTCTTCACTTGAATGATCTTTTATACTAGTAAAACGTGTAGTGCTTTACATGGAATATACAATTTTGTATTTTCCAAGGAATTTTTTTCAAAAAAATATTTTTAAAGAATTATTAATATGCCTTTGTTCTCTTCTGTTTAAAAAACACATATGAATCACTGAAGAGACATGTTTTGTCGAAATACGCATCTGGTGCAGAAAAAATGGTACCGTAAATGTGATAACTACCACTCGGTCGATGCCTCTGCTGGTGGACTGTTAGTCCCCGAGGGTATAACCAGCCCAGTAGCCAGTACTCCGGTACTGGCATGAAAATACGGATTTTTTGTGTTATTAAATTTGCTGTTACAAAATGTTAAAAATTATTATAAATTAAGGAAAGTATCTCCTTCATGCAAAGCTCTGATTGCTTTCACGGATTTGGCCATACTTTTTGGAACTTTTGGATTATAGCTCGTCATCTTTTATATAAGCTTTGGATTTTACATATTTTGGCCACGAGCATCACTGAAGAGACATGTTTTGTCGAAATGCGCATCTGGTGCAGAAAAATTGGTACCGTTAGTGTTAAATTGTATTACTACCACTGGGTCGATGCCTCTGCTGGTGGACTGTTAGTCCCCGAGGGTATCACCAGTCAGTAGCCAGTACTCCGGTACTGGCATGAAAATAAGGATTTTTTGTGTTATTAAATTTACTGTTACAAAATGTTAAAATTATTATAAATTAAGGAATGTATCTCCCTCATGCAAAGCTCTGATTTCTTTCACGGATTTGGCTATACTTTTTGGAACTTTTTGGATAATAGCTCTACATCTTTTATATAATCTTTGGATTTTCATATTTTGGCCACGATCATCACTGAAGAGACATGTTTTGTCGAAATGCACATCTGGTGCAGAAAAATTGGTACCGTTAATGTTATTAAACATTGAAAGTTTATATATTAATATTTCCTTAATTTGATGATTCCTTCGTTTTATGAAATTGATTCCAAAACGTTTAAATAAGTCACTCGTACTGCTTTAAACCATACAAATACGGCGATGGAAAAATATCTATTTAGGTGTTTACCTCTTTTTCAATTCTTAATTCATTAGGTTTCGAATGAATAGCGGAACAATCTATAGGGAAAACATTTTATGAATTATTTGATTGGTCATCATAAGAACTTACAGTGCTAACAAAACCATCATTAGGTGGGACATTGTGTTTTTATCAATTTTCTTCGTTTTGGGATGTGCGAAGGAAGAAATTACATCAAGATTCAATATTTAAATATTGTATATCACGAATGGATGATAATGCAAGATGTTTGGTTCTGTCAAATCTTTGTAGACTAGATGTAATTAAAAGTTTGAAATTTATGTAGAAATCATTTTCTTCTAATGACACAATGTTAATGTTGCCCCCTAAAAGACGTGGTTATTTTTAGACTTTCTAATTACAGTTAACTCTCATTGTCTCGAACTTGGTTTACTAGAAATTTTGGATGAGTTGTGTCCCTTGTTTTGTCAAACTTCCGGTTTCGTTTGAGTCGAACTACGTGTATCGTGAAATATTTATCTGGTCCGGCTGACTTCGAGATAACGAGAGCCGACTGTATTTTGATCTGATATTCACTGGTTAGTCGTTTGTAGACGAAATGTGCGTCTGGCGTATCAAACTAACAAGAAAGATAATAATGTTCTGGTCAGAGGATTATTGAGAGGCGTGATTGTATCTGTTAATTTAAAGACGTATAGTATACATGGTATATTAATTTAAATAAGGTTAAATTAAATTAATCATTGTTATAAGACATTTACTATTAAAAAAAAAAAAAAAAATTGAAATTTATACGACTGATCAGGCTCTTTAAGACATATTTGATATATGTGTTTCTTTTGGTTTTTGACATCGAAGACAAACGTTAAATACACACCAGAAAAATTTTATCACGATAATTGAGACTTTAGAAGTTCTTGTTGTTTACATTATCGTACCTAGCCGAAACTATTCATTTAAAGCGCGCAGAATTGAAGTAGTGAGTAAATCCAAATCTAACGATTTGCAATATTTTAACGAGATACCGCGAGAGACGAATCCTCGTTAGTTGTACATCCTTTTTTTACCCACTATTCTTTATTTTAAAAACTCAGTCTAGATCATCATAATTGAGTGTTAGGTCTTACAGTACTTGCAACCTTAGGCGTTAATGTTTGACATGAACTTGACTGATTGCATTGGTGAATGATCGAAGACGGATGTTTGACTGATCGATGAGTGATCGGTGATCGGTGACCCATAGGATCCGTCAGATAAGTCAAATAACCTATGTGAGAGTTACCGTGACAACGGTCATCGATCGATCAGTAAATCATATTTATGCACGGATCGGACGGATACGTATACATTTCAAATTCTTATGTAAACCGAACTCAACAGTGTTTACAATTCATGAACGCGGACCTCGACGAAGACACCATAATTTACACGTTAATTTATAATGAAATTGGTTGCAATAAAAAAGTAAAAAATAGTATAACAGTATAAGATGCTTAATTAAAGCTTTTGTTCTCATTGTTAAAAACTACAAAAAAATAATCTCCTTTTTATTTAAAAAAATGATACTATTTTATTTGAAATCAGTTATTTCAAACAACTTGAGATAAATCTTTGAACTAGAATTGAGATATAGTAAGAATTAAAATACTTAAACCTTTTTATTTTTTTGGAATAAGAATGTCGTAATTGCTTTATTTTGATACAGATTTTTAACCGCCATATGATTTCAGTATTTTTTGTTCATCAGGATTGGTTGTTCTTCATAATTTATGTTTACTTAAAGGAAAAAGGTATTAAATTTTTGTACGCGTTGCCTAAAATGCCAATATTTCTTCTCCTATTTGACAACATTGTTATTTCAATTGCAATCTGTTGTTATAAATTCCTTTTTATGACTAGTTTTGTATAAATTCTAAATATTGGAAGGATAAGTATCTGTTTACTTTTGATTTTCTTGAACCAGAAAGCAATCATTTCTTCATTTGAATGGAAATTTTTTACCACATTTTGATTTGTTTACTGTATATAGTTTAAAATAGGTAGTTTTTCATAAAATTAATAGAATCTCAGAAAAATCATACTAAACTTTTATTTGCATTATCTAAAATATCCTAAATTGTTCTTCTTTTTATTAAAAATGATACTTTTTTATTTAGAATCAGTTATTTTCAACATCTCGAGACAAGTTTTTTAATTAGAATTGAGATATAATGAGAATTAAAATACTTAAACTTCTATTTTGTGAAATAAGAATGCAGATATTACTTTATTTTGATACAAATTATTAACCGCCATATGATTTCATTACTTTTTGTACAGCAGGATTGTCTGCTCTTCATAATATTTGCTTTCTTCAAGGAAAAAGATACTAAATTTTTGTAAGCGTTGCCTAAAATGCAAAAAATTCTACTCATATTTGAAAATATGGTAACTTCAATTGCAATGAGTTGTTTTAAATACATTTCATATGTAGGTACTTTGTACAAAATAGGAATATTCAAGAATAAATCTGCTGAAAGTTTTGTTTTGAACGAACATGAAATTATTCTTCACTTTCCTGGAATATATTGACCGCCTTTTGATTTTTGTACTTTTTATTGTTTAAGAATGTTTTTTAATAAGGCAAAAAAGACTAAAATATAATGTAAAGGTGTTTGCATTGTTTAAAATTATTCATATTTCTTGTTTTAAAAGAAACAGTATTTTTGGTAATTTGTTGTTTCGATTGTGACAAGAATATATAAAGGCCGTAATTGTGATAAAAAAAAAATTACAGTATTTTATGATGATAAGGATACAAAAATTTAAAATATTGAAAATAACAGACTAGAATTTTCAATAACTGATCCTTTCATTTGGTTTCCCGAGTATTTTTGGAAAATAATAAAATTAAAATCGCGATAAAGACACCGTTTTAGAACTCGCCGGGTTTGAAAATATTATAACATAAATGAAAACGGAAAAGACCATTCTTTAATTATAATATTTTAATTTAGGTTTTATCTGTACATTTTTTTTCATTTCAATTCATAAAACTTTGTTAAATAATTAATAAAGAATTATCAGTTGTACTTGAACGTTCGTATTTCACGGGTCGCCATTTTAATTAAATTAAAAGAAACTAAGATTCCGTAATTTGAATTAGTTTGTCATGTGTCTGTACTGTACTGTAATACAGTAAATAATGTGAATACCTTGTGACCTTTTGAAGAAACTTTTAATTCCCAGGATAAGTCATATCCCGTCTAAATAATTTTAAACTTATATAATTTTAAATTCAATGCTTTTTTTCTGTTTCAATTAGATATGTTCTATAATTTTATTATTTTATCGATGTATAGATAAATAATTCATCAGTCTTTAATGGAAAAATAATGTTAATTGCAAATAAAATAGATCGCGTTGTTGAGTAAATATTATAAACTTTAATTGATTTTAATTTGGTTTCTTTTAAATTCCATAGTCTTAACATTTCCTGAAATTCATATTAATTTTTTATGGTAATAGTCCAATCTCCGGCGCAGAGTTCATATCCGTTCCATACATGCTCCGCAATACTGCACTTAATATGACCTCTGCCATACATTGTCCGACCCCATGAGGAAATTTCCTCATGGCAGACAAGCATTCGGTATTCTCTGCAAAGTCCCTTGCGTGATACACAACCTAGCGAGGACTGTCGAAATTTTTTATGCGGAAGGTTAGGAGTAATCAGGTAAAGTGGCGATGGCGGAAATTATGAGAATCATCTCATCGCATCATCTCCTTCAACTAGGATTGTCGCCAAATTGAAGATTTAAAATTACTTTGACGAAACGTGCATCTGACGCAAACTCAAAATTTCAATCCTGGTAACTATGTGGAGTATATTTGAAGCGAAAAAAGAAGAAATTCTATGAATTTTGCCGACAGGCTACATGTACGGCTTGAGTCTTTCAAGTTTTGTATCACTCGGTTAGCACCTTTGATCCTGGTCCTTGAAGGTAGTTGTCCACTTAGCAGCTCTGTGTAATCCACAGGGGTTGTTACAATTTGCCGGGTTCATATATACAGAAGAAACCCCCAAAAATCACACTTCAATTTACATGTCATAGAGTGATAGACATAGAAGCATAGGCGGATCCAGGGGCTTGCCCTCCCTTTTCTTGAGAAAAAAATTGGTTGATTATATAGGGAATCGCTGAAGCATGACTGGAGTGGGCTCCCGTTAGGTCAGTCAGATACCCCTCCCCCCTTTATGAAAAGTTCCCGATCCGCCACTGAGGAGACAAATTATCCAGTGGGAACAAAGTACATGTAAGTGAAAGTTTTATTGAAACCGTAAACCCAACATGCCCAGCAAATTGTAACAAAACCCCTCCCTGTGTTCTAAAGTTCTTGCAAAAAGAACAATTTAGAAATTAAGAAGATCTAAGGTTGGGAAATCTGGAATAAAGTGCTAGATATTACTACACGGCCACACTTAAAAATATTTTGGTTTGCCCAAACCCTACATTCAAAAGTTGAGACAGTGAGTAGGTAGGTAGGTATTTCCTTTTTTCCAACAAAAAGAAATTGAAGTATCAGATGTTTATTTGTCTTCCTGCCTATCTGATTAAAAAAACAAACTTCTTCATATCAGGACAATAAAAGATTTTGATTAGGCAGCTATTTTCTGGGTAGGTAGGATTAGGGCAAGCAAACATATTCTTTTTTATGGCCCAATGTATCCATACCATTAATAATCCATTAAACTTCCATTAAAAAAAGGTAAATGGCAAATATTAACAAACCTCTGTGATACATGTATAACAGCATAACCCTTTGTCAGAGGGAAAGCCTCTCATAGCTTGGTAAGGTTGTTCCTATCCTACTAAAAGTTCTTGCTACCAAATGAGAAAAATATATTGCTTTTCTTTTATGAAGCCTATTCTTGTGCAAGCATTCTACAGTACATAGACACCTATATGATATAATTCTTTCAAATTCTGAATCATGCCGTATAACACATGACAATGTTTTTATTACTCTACTTTTATTCTTGCATTTTGACCTCTTCTCTCTAGTATCATATAATCTTGATTTTTACTGCACATTAACCAATATCTATTATTAATATACATGATTGGGGACTGGGTTTTAAGCTAACAGATACCTTGGTAGCTGTTACACCCAAATTATGTCCTGTTACTCTTGGCATTATCAATAATTGATATTGGAGTTGTGTGCATTAAACCAGTGATGAATGTATGTACTGTTAATCAATTGCTATTATTTAAGTTGAAAAAAATTCTGGACCCATTATCACTGCTAAAAAAGTATTGTCTCACTGGCAACAAACACATCTCATATTTTTTATTCAGTAAGCCAACAAAACTTGGAAGCTACATTGAGCTTGAATTTTTCATCTTGTAATACATGCCATATTGAATTCAGAATAAATTGAAAAACCATTGTGAGCACATTCACATACCCCACGTCCCCACATTGTCACTGGACAAACAAAAGCTCACCAGATTCCTAAGTTCAGTCATAACTTTACATAAGTCAACTGATAACAATTTTTCTCTTTAAGCATGTTACTTTTAATAACTATTTACACCACTGGGTCGATGCCACTGCTGGTGGACGTTTCGTCCCCGAGGGTATCACCAGTCCAGTAGTCAACACTTCGGTGTTGACATGAATATCAATAATGTGGTCATTTTTATAAATTTCCTGTTTACAAAACTTTGAATTATTCGTAAAACTAAGGATTTTCATATCCCAGGCATAGATTACCTTAGCCGTATTTGGCACAACTTTTTTGAATTTTGGATCCTCAATGCTCTTTAACTTTGTACTTGTTTGGCTTTATAAATATTTAGATATGAGCGTCACTGATGAGTCTTATGTAGACGAAACGCGCGTCTGGCATACTAAACTCTAATCCTGGTACTTTTGATAACTATTAAGTACTAGAAAAAAAATTGAATCATAATTTCTGTCGATATGCACACATAGTATGTCCTTGTTGTCTACAAAGCTTAATAAGATTCTCTTGTGAGTTTTCATAGAATTTGCAATGAAAAACTGTTGCAGAAGTAAATTGAGGCCAATAAGTTCAAAGGGGATTAACTTCTAGAAAAAGAATTGATACACAATTTCCTTTTGATATGCACATCTATAAAATTTCATGAAGTTCTATTGTGTGTTTTTAGAGGATTTGTGATGACAAGTTGTTGAAGACCAGGACTGACAGACAGACAGACAAATGCATGGGTCAAAAACATTATCCCCTCTGCAAGTTCATTGTGTGTGTCATGAAATAATTTCTCATTGTAAGAGGTAATAATACTGAACTTTCTTATGCATCAATACAACCATTTAATCAAGCACAGACATGATGTACATGTATCCAGTTTAAGATGCATTTAACCCATTGTATCTTTGTTTGCAAGACAACTGTTATTACTGTTTTCTTTTTGTTGATGGCAGATCTTTATTTGTAACTGAAGTCTTTTATTTAGAATTTTGTGTTTTGGAATGCTGTCCAATGGACTCATACCCAATATTTCCTTGAATTCATATGCTTAAATCTTAGGGGAAGAGTTAAATCAGTCTTATCTGAACATTACTGAAGTTATGAGTAGTATAAAGCAAAAAGATATAGGAAGATGTGGTGTGAGTGCCAATGAGACAACTCTCCATACAAATAACAATTTAAAAAGTAAACCATTATAGGTTAAAGTAAGGCCTTCAACACGGAGCCTTAGCTCACACCGAACAACAAGCTATAAAGGGCCCCAAAATTACTAGTGTAAAACCATTCAAACGGGAAAACCAACGGTCTAATCTATATAAACAAAACGAGAAACGAGAAACACGTATATATTACATAAACAAACGACAACTACTGTACATCAGATTCCTGACTTAGGACAGGTGCAAACATTTGCAGCGGGATTAAACGTTTTAATGGATCCAAACCTTCTCCCTTTTTCTGAAACAATAGCATAACATCACAACAAAAAAAAACATACGATAAAATATCAATTGGCAGACTTAACTCAATCAAAAAACGTATGATTAAACAATGAACGAATAAATTTGATCTGCGATATCTGAATACAAATGCACAGTTAATTAAATATTAGAGACAAACATTCATGACCAAAAAGCTAACAAACAAATTCAAAAACAGGACATGACTGAGAAATATTTAACCAATCAATGTTCACTTTAGAAAAAAACCGTTTTTTTTATAATCTTGAAGTTTATACAAATGTTGTAAGAATAAGTGAAAAATTGAAGATATTACAAATAATCAAAGCTGGTGTACAGACAAGATCCATATAAATAAAAATAACAAAAAAGCATTATAAACTTTTTTTGAAGTTTTAAAAATGTAAACAATGTGAAGGACATTTATATTTCCATACTACTTGGCTAAAACTGATAAAATGTATTCTTTATTTCTATTTTAATTGATAACAATGATAGATTTAAGAAGACATACAAAATTTCAAAACAACAATTAATAAAATTCATTGTAATTAATACACACAAATTTTCATGTGCAATTAGAATCACTCCAATTTACTCATTGAAACATGAATCATTTTTTTTTATGAGTTCTTAAGTCTTGTTTGTAAATTCTTTTAAAGTGAGAGTCCATTCCATTTGTGTGTATAATCTATGCAGGCTTGTTATGCTTCTCATGTTTCTAGATAAACCTCTTATGATCAGTTTAACATAATTGTGATCTGAAAATATAACAAATTTTTTTTTATCTTTGTAATTTCTGTTTTTTATGAAGTTAGGGATATACATGGTATGCCATTGTTTGTCAATCCAGCCGTTTAACTGTCAACACTTTATTCAATATCTCAAAGGAGTAGGGGCATAAAAGACCCTTATTTGACTCATATTAATATTACTTCAAATTTAAAAGTCATCTTAATCCTAAACATTTAAAAATTTGTCCAAACTAGACTAAGGAGCTAAAATAATAAAGAATTATAACTTTAACCAGATGCTCCGCAAGGCACAGCTTTATAAGACCCCAGAAGTCGAATCCTGAACAGTTGGGCAAGTATTGACACAACATTCAAGCTTGATATAGCTCTGAATTTGGATTGTGAATAAATAGTTGACACAAAATAGGTTTCTGACACAGAATGAATGTGGTCTAAAATTGAATTGGAATTTTACCTGTTATTGTCCAATATCCAAAATCAAAATACATTTTTAGATTTAGCATATCAAATAACCCCAAGAATTCAATTTTTGAAACTTTTAGATCTCAAGCTTCCTGTCCATAGTATGCATATGATCTACATGTATGGACCTGAGGAGTAACAAAAACTTAAATTTTAGAAAGTTAGGAACAGTCTTTAAAATCAGGTTAAGAACCAACAAATATGCACCATTTTGTATTTCAATTTCAGTTTCTGCAGTTAAAAGTCTTCCCTGTTGACAATAAGATGGCAATATATGTCTACTCATAATTGTAAAAAACTGTGTTGAAACAACAATTGGGATCCGAATCAAAAAGTTAAAGTTGTAATATTTGAAGAAAAAAAAAAAACAGATTTTAGATATTTTGATTAAAATGCATTATGTAGGAGTGCATCAGATAACTCATTTTAGCCAAAAATACAATAATATATATTAAAAAAAATCAACACCTACTGAAAATATCAATGTATTAATATATAAACAACTGTTTCGTTCCTGCCAAGGGTACTCATCAGGTGGCAAATTGTGGCTACCACTACAGTAATTGTTTATTGAAAACAAATAAGTTACAGCCTTTTTAGAAAATTTGTTAACCAAACTGTAATTTTATATGACTTTGCAGTGTCTATGCATTTTAATTTATGCTACAAATATGGTACATGATTTTGTTTTTCTATCATATGCATTTTGTTTAAAAATCTACAAATAAGTCTGTGCTACTATATTATGCAGATGGAGAGTAACTTTTACAGGATAAAAATATTTTGTTAGTTTAAACACCAACACCAATATGTAGAAAATAATAGTGAATTCAACATTATAAGAGGTGAAAAGCAAAATGTGAAAGCATTCTTTAATATCAATCTGATCAATTTTACATGTATTATATTTTATTTTCTATTCTTTTTTTTGCGTAAATGCCAATTAAATGAATTGTGTTTCTTTCTTTTTTTTTTTGAAATAAAAAACAAAAGTCTGTAGGAAAATATACAAGTTATTTTCCAATTATTATTAAAGAAGCTATTATCCTAAAAATCATTGCTATTTTGTAAAATGATAAAAAAAAAAATGCTTTCATAAGCTTAACTAGCTTACATTTGTTCGTCTGCAGTTGGATTCGAACCAACATACAACAAGTGTATTTCCCTTATTTACAGACTTATATATAATGAACTTTGTTATTATAGAGCATAAATTTTATTTTCAAGCAAAAAAAAAAGCGAGAAGCAACATAGGGCCAAATGAGTAAATTGAAGCAAAAACAAAAGATAAAGCAATTAGTGAGTTGCAAAGTAACAAATGGGGGCTTGTGATTAATCAGCTGTTTGTATAGTTGTATAGCAATCCCAAGTATAAATGAATACTATAATATGCTAGAAATACTGAACCCTCTCAATTTCATACTTGGTTTCCTGCAAAAGAATAAAGCAAAATTAAATATTTTTATGGTGCATTTATCTTCATCATGTATATACAAATTAGGTCTATTCTTAATAAACTGGCATAGTTAAAAAAATCCACTTGTTGTATTCAACATATGCATAATTGTTTTTGTCTGATTACTGTATTCCTGTCCATCAACTTCTTCCTCTTCTTCCATTAACAATTTACAACTGTAATTATGGTCATGGTCATTTGAAGAACTGCAATTTAGATTAATGGTAATTTAAAAATAAAGACAGTATTTTTAAGTGTTTAGTTACTCCTTTAACTAGATATTGACTCAATTTCTACATACACTGTACATGTATGAACATCTTTTTACAATGTTTACTATGTATGATTTGTATGATCCGTTGTTTGCATGTAAATAGAGTAATGACACAGAAGATGTATATGAATAGCACAACATTTAGAAACTATATAAAACTTCATTACTATGTAGCGTTATGAATTTTGTGAATAAAACTTTGACAGTATGTAATGTACTACTTAAGAGAAGTTAATCAGTCTTAAACATTTGTGTTAAACTCTAGTTGAAAAATAAAATTGTCAAATATTTTATAATTTGATTGATATAATTAATTTCATGTTATACTCAGTAGTCTGTCTTTTTACTTCAGATGCCCTTTAAATCATCTTTTGGCATAACGGTGTCATAACTGCTAAAATGAAAGGAAATTATAGAAGCAGTAGTTAGAGATAATTTCCTAATGTTTGTAGAGTAAGAATTTGGTTAGCTTGCTTGTTTTGTTTGTATATTGTACTATTATTATTGGGATTACATTCAATTAAATTGAAATATAATATACAAGTTTAAATAACTATGCCTATCTATATTGTTTGCATACATGTATGTTAATCTTAATTACAATGATTGAGCTAACATTGCAGGCAAACCAACCAAAGTCTTATTTTACAAGCATTGGGAAATTAGCTCTAATGAGAATTATAACCACATTTCTGTTAAGTTATACACATTTAATAAGAGTTTATATAATATATATCATTTTTCATGTTCAGTATAAAGTATACATTTATACTTATTCAAATATTAATTTGTTTGATTGTCTAAAACTTAAAGTGTTCTTAATTTCAGTGTATTCATTATATTGACAGCTTACAGTCAATCAATCCATCATGGTATCATTTGGCCTTCGTAAAAATTCAGGGAATATTTTTTTTTTGTGTCTGATAATGTCACATGGACATAAACTACATAACTATGATTTCTACCTTTATAAATGAATAATAAAAAAAACAGATTCAAATAAATTGGCAAAACTTTCACCAGCTGTTTGTATGAGCCTATGTCCCTATCTATTCTTTCTTTGTGTGCATGTGTTTGCAAAACTAAAAGGAAAACTAACACATATTAGTGCACAAAGTATTTGAACTACCACATTTGTACCAGAAAAAGATTTACTTTAAAACAAACTATGGTGAATCTAAGAAAGATATAAGTATTGATTTAGTTATGCATCTACTATCATTTAACAATTTATTACTATCATATTTAATTTGTCGCTTTCCAAACTCTTCACTCTCTAGTCCTTGCTAGAAAACAGAATGATATGCGAGTACTTTTACTTTACTTACTCTGTTTTGTCGGTTGTACTTGCATACCCTGCTGAACCAAATTAATTGGAAAAAATTGTTGAAGACTCTTTCTGGACAAACTGTACAACATAGAACTGGTGGTAGACTTTGAGTACAAATATGATTATCAGTGGCAGATCCAGAAATTTTCATAAGTGGGGGCCCACTAGCTGATGTTAAAATAAATCTATGGGTATTGAATGTAGTCAAAATAATTATTAAAGAACATCTTCATCCTGGCAGAAAAAAATTAAAAATATACTTGCAAGACATCATAGTTATAAGGACTAAATTGTGTAGGTATGAATGTGGATAAGTTATATCAAAGAATACAAATTGTAAACTTTTAAAGTAAGTGACAACCTACATATATCGTGATTTACAAATGTATCAATAGAAATTAGAATATTAGAATACAGATATTATTTACATACATGTACATGTAGAGGCCAGCTGAAGTCCACTTATGGATGTGGGGTATTTTTGTAAGACCTATTAGTGACTAGCAGGGTGGTTTTTATACAGGTGAACAATTATTGTTGTTATAAATACTGTGTTGTCTGTATACATTAACCCCCCAAACCCCCCCCCCCCCCCCAATTATTTGATAACTGATGCTAAGTTGGTAAAAATAAGCCCTGCCAATAATTATTCTGCTGATCAAAAGGCTTATATTGATTTACATTTTCTGTATAATACATGTTGCCTTTGCTCCATCTTCTTCAGGTTGGGCTCATGTCAGAAAACATGGGGTTACATCAAACTTCACCATGACAAGCACCATGTTGTTTTTTCGGCGACAAAAATAAACAACGTTGCAGGGTCAAAATTTAAAATGATGTCTCCGGGAATCTGTACAATTACAGGCATTACAGAACATAATAGTAATTGCAATTGTAAGTAGAAATAAATATAAAATTAATGTGAAGTAGTAAAAAATGGTAATAACGGTAACAAAATAGTCCCTTCACAACCAGCTGTGTTTACGAAAGACATTTAATCTCTAACGGAAATGCAACTTTAAGTATAAGTTATTAAACATAGCAAAATTTTCCGTTTGATTACTTATCTTCGTAAAAATGAGAATTTTTGTTTTTTTCCCATAAAAAGTATCTTAATTAAATAAACAGTAATGTAGATTTTGATTAGAGATTGGGAACAAAAAAGTACGCAAAAAAAGGTATGGCAGAGGTCATATTGAGTGTAGTGTTACAAAGTATTGAACGGAACGGATATGTGATCTCTGCCCCGGAGATTGGTAATAGTCGTGATTCACATTTAAAGCTAGCCAAAAATCTGTTTACAAGGAATATGGTTATGATACTGTTGTAAAGTCATTTAAGATGGTAAATTTAAGGTTTTATCATTAATTCAGGTCTTTGGCTGTTGTCTTCTCTATGGTTGGTTTGTTGTCTCTTGGACACATTCCAAATTTCCATTGTCACTTTTACTTTGCATCGGTTTTATTATTAAATCAGGTCTTTGCATCGGTAACAAACACTTGTATGCCAAACAAGTTGGCCGAAGTATTTACAATGATTGGAGCTGGCATATCAGTTATTGTCTGTAGTAGTTTGTTAGTCTATTTTAAACAATGTCATTTTGTTAAGTGCCTTATGTTACATATATATTCTAACATCGTAGCCCTTTAAACTGATTTTTTATGTGAAGTTGGTTTATTTAATTTTGATTGATTTATATGATTCAGATTGAGGTGCGGCGGCGTCCATTTTGTTGAACTAGTAAATATGTTTGTTTTGGATCCGGATGAAGCCTGTCTCGGGATGTGATATTTTTTTACTTGCGTTAAAGACCATCGGTGGTCTTGGAATGTTTTTGCCATTTTGGTTGGGTTTTTTTTGTCTAATATTGCCCAAGAACATGCACTATTCAAATAGGCATTTAAAGGAGTAGGTTCAGTAAGACCCTTTTTTTACCAAAAATATAGCAATTTTGAAAAATTTTGAAAATTTAATCTTTTAACTATTTACTGGAAAGTAGAAAGCTTCTGCTACATAAATATTGGCATATTTAATGGATTTTGCATATTTAAGCTTGAATCGGAGCGTTTTTAATGACTAAAGCAGTTAAAATATATCACATAAACTAATTGAATAAATTCAAATAGACCCTTAAGTGTTTTACAAGTTTCCAAAATCTTTCGTTAGATGAACCTGAAATTTGAGGCCAAAATCGGACGTTATCGGACCTACTCCTTTGTAAGTAGTTCATATTCTCAAACAATTTTTTAATAGGTGAAACGTATTAAATATGTTCAACGTAAAACAATGTATGCATCATATATTTCCTCAATTAATTTCCTCTGTAAAGATCTTGATTTTACAACCGAAACACTGAATAAATAGGTTCAAATACTTGAAAAGAGTTGAACTGTTTTTTCCTTGGCAAACCGAAAGCATTTTTATCATTAGAGGCGTGCTTAATTGTCCTTCTTTTCGTTTCCCCGATGCTGACAAATTCACAAAGTTTGAATCAAGCATATAGATTTAAATCTGTATATTTTGAGATTTAAAGTCAAATAAATATCGTTTAAAACAGCTGATAGATTTCAATTTCACCCAAAATGCACGAAAACAGTAGATTTGACGGCGGTATCTCCTACCTTTGTTATACAAAAGAAAAACAATACAAACACTATCAATTTGGTTTATTGTCATCTAGAGTATCTCATGTTATATTGTTCAAAATTTGTGACAAAAATTAAATCAATATAAATATAGGAAGAATTAAAGGCATGGTTGATACTGTGTTTTTCATTTTCAAATTATGGTAGTAAATGTCTGTCAAATGACATTTCCGCTCTTTCATAACCAGTACTAAAGATTACTTATAGCAGACATACTCATAACAGAAAATTAAGGCAATTTATAGGTGACAAAAACGACTCTTTTTTGTATGACTCCTCTAAATCATTTAGACATTTCAGTTGTTGCCTAGTCAAGCATAAACAAGTATAGGTCACCGTATTTGTCTCACCTAAAAAGCTATAGAACTCCCGCCTAGGAAAAAAACAACGCTTCATTTCAAGTTGTGAACGGGAAAATCATTAACCTAATTTACAATAAACATGTGAAACTGCAATTTACAGTTAACCCAAATATTTTGGTAAACAGGAAGTTGTTGAGTGATTAATCTGAAAATACATCTCACTGTGTATAAACCCTATAACGAAATTTCAGGAATCATTGTAATGTAGTTCCTGCGAAAAATGTAAAGAAAATGTTCACCTTGGGTGTTATGTGTAAAATGTTGTAAGTGTTCTATGATAAACAGGACGATGTTGAGGGATGAATCTAAAAACGTTTTACACAGTTTAGCTGACTCATATAAGCCCTGAAAAATAATTTCAAAAAATCGTTGAAATTTAGTTTCTGAGAAAAATGTCACAAAAATGTTTGAATTGGATGTTATGAGTAAAATGATTTAAGTGTTCGGTAAAAAGAAGTTGTTGAGTGGTGAATCTTAAAACGCATCACACGGTTTGGCTGCATTATAATTTTTATAATATTATGTTGTTTCTGAGAAATATGCGACAAAATAAAATAGCCATAGGACTGATGGACGGACTGACGGATGGACATGTGGATGGTGGGACAGACAGAGGTAAAACAGTATACCCAAACTTTTTTGAAAAAGGGGTAAATTAAAACAAACAATTACTAGCATACCAAACAGCAAGAAAAGAGGGGCGATTAATTTTATTACTACCACTGGGTCGATGCATCTGCTGGTGGACATTTAGTCCCCGAGGGTATCACCAGCCCAGTAGCCAGTACTTCGGTACCGGCATGACAATACGGATTTATTGTGTTATTAAAATTTGCTGTTACAAAATGATAGAAATTAGTAAATTAAGGAATGTATCTCCCTCATGCAAAGCTATTCCTTTGACGGATTTGGCTATACTTTTTGGACCTTTTGGATTCTAGCTCTTCATCTTTTATTAAAGCTTTGAACTTCAAATATTTTGGCCACGAGCATCACTAAAGAGATATGTATTGTCGAAATGCGCATCTGGAGCAAGCAATTGGTACCGTGCTATTTTTTAATACTAGAGGTACATTCAAGCTCACAATACTGGTAAACATCCTCTTAAATGTCTAGACCATGTCCATATTTCTCTATAATCTGTCTGGTGTAAGCAAAAAAAATTACCAGTTTGAAACTTAATTGAATTGTGTTCAAAACTAAGAAACTTATACAATTTGTGAAATTTGAGGTAGGAGATTTATTCTGGAAAAGGACGGAATTTATAATTCTTCAAACACACGCCCTCTGAGGCCTTTTTTCAATTATATATTTAATAAGAGTTTTTCTCCTCGCGAGCACACCTGTAACTATATCTGAAAGAAAGGTTTGTGTAACTTCTGTTTGAGTAAGTTACATGTCCTTGTATTGTGACTGTCATTTTTTTTCTTTCTTGTGTTGCATGTATAGTTAATGCTGTTAAGACCTTTAAGTTTTTTTAGATGCTGATATAAGGCTGAGAGTCAACTCTGTTAAATTTCTGAATATGTACGCATCCAGAATATCAGAATACACACATTGATTGCTGTAAGGGCAAAACATCAGCATACAGGGTTTGCAATAAGATAATATAATTGAGAATGTAATTGGGAATGTGTCAAAGAGACAATAACCCGATCATAGAACAGACAACAGCGGAAGGTCAGCAATAGGTCTTTAATAAAATTCTTTTTATAAGGCGTTAACAAGACTATGCTTATTATTTAGGACATCTTATACAATTCAATTACGCATGTAGCTCTTTTACTTTTTGAAGTTTGTCAGCCGTTTGTATTTTTATTTCAAATACTAATAACTCCAACATATTACTGCTGTGTGATCATTCAACATTTTAATTGGTTCCTTGCTCCAGTGTATATTTTCAATTTTTTCTTTACAATGTTTAAGTTTACCCAACCATATACCTTCTGTTTTAGATTTATTCAGTTTTAAACCAAAAAGCGTTCTAAATATTTCTATTAGGTTCAATGCTTGGTGAATTTCATTTTTAGAATTGAGAAAGAGAGTTGTATCATCAGCTAATTGGGAAATTTTTAGACTATGTTTTTTTTCATCAAGTTTAATTTGAAATCCTTTAATGTTAGAATCTTGTCTTACTCTACAGGCCAAGATTTCAACTGCTATTACAAAAATAAGAGAACTTAACGGACATCCTTGTTTTATACCACGGTGAAGTCTATAGGTTTCTGAGATCCAGCCGTTATTAGATAGACATCCTTTAGTATCATTATATAAAGTTTTTACCCATTTTAAGAAGGAAGGTGGTACTCCAAATTTTAATAGGGATTCATACATGAAGGGCCATTCTAAAGAATCAAAGGCTTTGGAAAAGTCTATGAACAATAAGATTCCTTCTATATTAAATTTTTCTGAGTAATCTATTATATCTTGAATCTGGCGAATATTAAAACCTATGTACCGATTTTTAATATATCCATTCTGATCACTATGAATAATTTTGGACAACACTAGCTTTAATCGCTGCGCTAAGGCATAGGCCATAAGCTTAGTATCTACATTTAATAAAGTGATTGGCCTATAGTTGTCTAAAGATAATGGATCATTTTTTATATATAATAAGGAAATAACACCTATTTTTTGGAGTGTTGTCATTTCTTCTTTTTCATAGCATGTATTGAATACTTTTACTGAGGATTCTTTTATGTATGACCAAAAGGTACGATAAAATCCTACACTTAAACCATCTAGTCCAGGGGATTTATTTAGTTTTATATTATATATAGCATTTGTACATTATTCTACTGTTAGGTTGCCCCCCAATAGTTCACACTCAGTATTGGATAGTGAGTGATCTATCTTTGTTTCACTTATATATTTTTTTATTTCAGAAGGATCTGGTTCAGTACTTTTATATAAATTTTGGTAATAGTTTTTCCCAAGAATAAGAATATCAGATGCATCTGTAACTATGTTACCTTAATTATTTTTGAGGGCAGAAATAGTTTTCTTAGTTTGTCTTGATTTTTCAAAAATATTTTGTGTTTTTTTCCCCTTCTTCTGCCCATTTGACTCGGGATCTGATTTGTGCACCTCTAGTTTCTTTTATATATAAATTTTGTAAATTGTTTTCTACATTATTTATTTCTATTTTAGAATGTTCAGAATTACTTGATTTTTCGTATAAGAATTTTAACTTATTTTCTAAATGTTTAATTTCATTTTTACTTTCAGCAGCCTTTTGTTTGCAGTATGTAATGGTTGCTTCCCTTACTTCAGTTTTCAGAATGTCCCAAGTGACTCGAGGATCGTTATTTTTGGTGAGTATTATTTCTTTATGGGTGTCAATTAATTTAATTATTATTTCTTTGTATTTTGTATCATTCAGTATACTGTTATTTATCTTAAAGAATCCTTTGCCTTTATTTTGAGCTTTAAGTCTTATTTGTAAAGAGATCGCTTGATGATCTGTATGAGATATAAGTGCAGGTCGTATGTCTGCAGATATTATGTGAGGTCTTATATCTGGGCTTATTAGAAAAAAATCTATTCTGCTTGCAACACTTTTATTGTTTTTTCTTCTCCATGTAAACTGGCTGGTGTTTTGATTTAGTTCTCTCCAAATATCAATAAGTTTATATTTTTTTATTAGTTGCTTTAAACTGTTGACAGGTTTATTTTGATTATTAGAGCTAATACTTTTTCTATCATATAAAAATTAAACTTTCATTCATGTCACCGCCCATTATTAATATTCCTAAGCGGTTATTATTAATGATATTGTTTACTTTTTTGAAAAATGTGTTTCTTATTCGACGAATGTTCGGAGCATACACATTCAGTAGTGTAAAGATATTACCATCAAGTTCTATATTAATGAGTATTATTCTTCCATCATTATCTCTAGTTTCATTTATAGTTTTATTTTTTATGTTCTCTTTGATAAGAATTGATACACCTCTCGATTGTGAATTTCCGAAACTATGGTACAGTTTTTCTTTTATCTCATTGTTTATAACATTTTCGTTTTTTTAATAAAATGTGATTCTTGTATAAATAGAATATTACACTTTTGATTTTTGCACCATAGGTTTAATCTTTCTCTTTTTTCTTTTTGCCCTAAGCCTTGACAGTTTAGGGAACATATATTTAGTTTTTCACTCATAATATACATAATTCATTTCTATATTACACATATCCTCAGAATTATACAATAGAGACAATAGGCTGAGCTTAAATAATAGATAAGTTGATGTCATATTGTTAATACACAAACTTATAATTTTTACATACACATATAATTTATACACATATAAATTATACAAATTGGGGTATGTTTCTAAATAACATAGTATCATGCGATTAAAACCAACATTAATAACAATCAACAGTATGTTGTATGAGATAGTCATACATGTATACTTTATATTCCAATAAGGAAGAAATTCAATCTTATTATCGTTACATTTATTTTTATTTTCAGGTTGAGTCTATTGCATAGAAGAGATTTTTGCAACAATTGTAGTTTGTTTTTAAATATCCTGTGAAAAACGAGGAAGAAGAGCTCAAGAAAATGAAATGTTTGTGCAATGCATATGTGAGACGTACATTTGTTGGAATTTAACAGACATAATAGTCTTGGATTTGTGATAGTGATTGGATTATGTCTGCGTGAAAATGTGATTCTAGAATTTTTCTGATCTAATCTGAATGTCTTTGCATAAACATGATAAAGAACTGCCGATGTATCATAACATTTTTTTGGTATAAGAAAAATGTTACAGATTTCGTTAACAAAACATTTGATAGCTGTGATCCAGTTTTTGATATGACATATAATTGGTGGATGATGTATGGAAATTTGTTTTTCATAAAGTGAATCGTGGATTTTTAAAAATATAATGCTATTCAGTATCAAAAATAAATTACATTTATATCTATTATTTTGTATTATTCTTTCATGGGAATATGTATAATCTACTATTATACCATATAAAAACAAAGTCTCAGCAAAACTAAATCCATAAAATCCAGATGAGTCTTATATCGTCACCTGTGTGTTGGTTTAATTCATTTCGAGTCAATCTCATAGGAAACGTTTTTGTTTATGCTACTGTCTTTCTCGTTTGTATTCGTTTAAATTAGACTTATTATAGTCGCATAAATTATGTAGTTGACCAACTCAATTGGACGTATCATCATCTGCCGATTTCCGGAAAACAAAACATGACCGAATTGGCAAAATGGTAGTATCGACGAAATTGATGTTGATCAGGTGATATTCGTTGGTATAAAGCGAAAAGCAGCAGTGTTAACAAACGCAATAAAGATGCATTTACTTTTTGCAGTTTATCTGCTGTATAGATGTGTAATGACCTCGACTTAGCATAGATGTATTGTATATCTAATAAGAATAACCAATATAACTAACCTGTGTGCACTTAAATGCATCTTAAACATGCATGTATATTTACAATTGTTTGTAATATATTCATTTAAACCAGCTACTTGTGGTATTCAAAGATTTTGTGTGTTGTTTTTTGTTAAGCTATCGATATCATATAATATTCGACTTATAAGGTTTTACATTTCTTAGGTTTTGTCATTAGGATGTAAGTTTGTTTTCGAAATTAGTTTGAATATACTGTATATCATCTCTTTAATGTTTAGACCATGTCCATGTGTCTCTATAATTTGTCTGGTTCAAGCATCAAAATCAACCAGTTTGAAATTTTAACTAAATTTTATTCAAAATAAATAAATTTATAAAATTTGTGAAATTTGACGTAGGATGTTTATCCTCAAAAGGGAGGGAATTTATAATTTTTGAAATACAACTCAGCCCCTTTTTTAAATTACATTTTAGTACGATTTTTCCCCGTGTATATAGCTGTTTTTTTTAAGATTTGTACCATTTGTTTTAGTAGTTACTTGTACTCGTATTGTGACTGTCGTTTGTTTCTTGTATTGGGTAAAATTGAGAATGGAAATGGAGAATGTGTCAAAGAGACAACAACCCGACCAAATAAAAAACAACAGCACAAGGTCACCAACAGGTCTTCAATGTAGCGAGAAATTCCCGCACCCGGAGGCGTCCTTCAGCTGGCCCCTAAACAAATATATACTAGTTCAGTGATAATGAACGCCATACTAATTTCCAAATTGTACACAAGAAACTAAAATTAAAATAATACAAGACTAACAAAGGCCAGAGGCTCCTGACTTGGGACAGGCGCAAAAATGCGGCGGGGTTAAACATGTTTGTGAGATCTCAACCCTCCCCTATACCTCTAACCAATGTAGAAAAGTAAACGCATAACAATACGCACATTAAAATTCAGTTCAAGAGAAGTCCGAGTCTGATGTCAGAAGATGTAACCAAAGAAAATAAACAAAATGACAATAATACATAAATAACAACAGACTACTAGCAGTTAACTGACATCCAGACTTCAATTAAACTGACTGAAAGATTATGATTTCATCATATGTACATCAGGCACAATCCTTCCCGTTAGGGGTTTAGTATCATACCATCATAACATATATGAGAAGAACATAACCCGTGTCATGCCAACAACTGTTTTTAGAATAAATGTGTTTAGTTCCGACGCAAAGACCTTATCAGTGACTCAATATTAACGCCAAAATATGCAATATTTAATGACTTGACAACAGTATAGTTTATGTTGTGAGTCAACTGTGTTCAATTTCTGAATATGTGCGCATCCAGTTTATAAATTTATGTCAGCATACAAAGACTGATCGCTTTATATTCAAAACATCAGCATGAAGGGCTTGCATTGAAAGTATCTTTTTACGGCATTAAAAAGACTACGCTTATTATTAGGAGACATCTAATGCGTTACAAGTACGCATGTAACTGTAAATTTACTTATTGAAGTTTGTCAGCTATTTATTTTTTTTTATTTCAAATACATATCACTCCAATATATGACTGCTGTTTGATCTTTCAACATTAATCCGATCTGAAAAAAACGTTAATGAATCTTACATGGAACGCATCGTTTACACTTACAAAAGGTCCTGCTATATGTACATTAGAAACTTGTATCTTAGATGTTATACTTATATAAAATTTCATTTAAAAAAAAATATTAGTCCCTGATATATTTCTTTATAATTTATGTTATAAGTTCAACATGTAAGAAGATTAGAAATTTAGGTAAATATCTAACGTTTAACAAACAAGACGTCATCTTCAAATATCATGTATTCCATTTAATATGAGAGTTCACTACAAAACTAGTTTAATCTTATAATTCTTAAAATTCAATAGTATCTGTACAACTTTTGGTGTATTTGAATGAATAATATATTACACGAACATCAAGGTAGTTTATCACAATGGACTCCATTTTCCGGTATCGTTAAACTCAAAGAAAAATTAAATCAATGCAAAATATAACAAATCATGGACTGCTGTATAACAGGCGCATAAATCATGTAGTTGACACGCCAACTCAATCGGACATATTATCCCCTCCCTATTCCCGAAAGCAAAACATGACCGAATTGGCCAAATGGTAGTATCGGAGAAATTGATGCTGATCTGGTGATATTCGTGGGTATAATGCGAAAAGTAGCAGTGTTACCCAATGCAGTAAAGTTGTACTGACCTCGATTTGGCATAAAACTATTATATATTTAATCAGCATAACCAATATAGCTAACCAGTGTGCACTTAAATGCATCTTCAACACCCATGTTCATTTACCATTTTTCATAATACATTCCTTTAAACCAGCTTTTTAGATAACTTCGATGTGTTGTTTTTTGTAATCCTTAAAGAATAAGAACAGCTTTAGAATTCAAAAAAGTTGAATATTCATAGAATTTTTGTTTTTACATTTAGACAAATAGTAAATCATTTTAATATTCATTAACTAATCACATATATGTGTACATCTGACATCGACAATTATACTGGATTCAATGTTTTAAGAAAGGTGATACTTTTGAAGAACCATTTTGTGAAGATTTCATTGTGATATTATGCAAAACAATCATCTATTTTTTCTTATTATACCGTATGAATAATTAAGTTGTAGAATATATTCACTCAATTTCATTCGCGTTTGAAAAGTAAGAACAACAACTTTCAGTTAGGGGTATGAATTGCCACCAAAGTGTCATAATCTACAATTTCAAATATAAAGCTACCTAGTTAGAATTGCAAATCATTCCGTGGATGATTTATACTATGTCAAACCTACGTGAATTATTTTTTTAAGTATTATAATGTGCTTGAACAATGACGAAGCATCAGTAGTGCAATAATGGGAAAGTTGAAATGTAAGCTTAACACAAAGTTGCATGACAGAACAAGCACTAAAAATGTGTCCAATATATACATGTAGTAAAAAAATCTCATTGATTCGAATAGTTCAAAATTGTATATGTCGACTACTTAGTTATTTTCAGAGGAATCATTTATTGGAGGCTTGAAGTGCTTGATTAAATATGTTTTTGGAACTTCATTTTATTTAAATTTGGTCTATAGACACAATCAGGTCACATGTCCTTTTTTATCTCTAATAAACCAAAATTTTGACAACAAGGTATCGTTTACTTAAATACTTTACTGAAAATAAATACTAATCAGTAATTTAACTAAATACACATAACTTGTGTATTAATACAACTTATAAAAGCTTAATTTTCAAAAAAAAAATCGAAGACACCTTTGTAAAGTGTAAAATGATTTTGCATCAGTTTTAAATTACCAATACAATTTAATTCAAAATAAAAGACATTTTTCAAATCAATATAGAAAAATACTCCCGAAGTGCATTTCGTTAGTTTACAGTCATCACGTGACAGTCATGAGGACGCTAAAACTTGAAGTTCTAAAGTGTAGTTTTATAATTACGTAGAAGTATTTATTTAATCCAAAGTATATAAATTAGAATTGGTATCTCATTTAAGGTGAACCTGCCCAAAGGAATTTACTGACTTTACAAGGTGTTATCATTTATATATATATATATATCCCCATACATCAAATAACGTATACGTTAACGTCTATTTGAAATCGAATTCAACAACACAACATGGAAGGCCCCGACATGACATGATAAAAGGAAATCAAACACAAAAAAAAACAACTGCTTCGTGTTTAAAAAAAAAACCAAACAAAAATAAACAAAAAGAAGCAAAAAAATTTAACACTGACAAGAAATAATTATAAACAGATTTTAGATGATTAAACATGTTGAGGGGTTTTTCTTCAATCTTAAAATATTGTAACAGCATAACAATTCATAAATCTGTTGAATAGGGCATGCTTGACACATCATATCGATAAAAAGCACATATACCTAATATTTGGATCCCAAATATATTATTTTATTAATATTGTTTGGGTTGCTCACCAAATTTTGTCAATATAACGCACCATAACAAATTGTCATACAAGCCAGAGGTGTAGCTAGCAATACAACCAGCTTTAACCCATCATTTTCTATTGTGTTCTCACTTGCTTCGCTCCTTATCCTTCTCCTCCTCGTCCTGACAAAATACGGATTATTACTACCGACGACAAACTGGCATCAGGCTTCTGTAAGAATACTCTACTAGTAGGACCCGACGTAGTCAGTGTCTTGTTTTATAGGTATACCTAACTGCAATTAATTGACTGGAATCGGATATTGATATGGTACAAATCGCTCAGAGCAGTGATCGAGCTGCTTAATGACAGACGTAAAGGTGACCAGAGACAGATGAGATGGTGGACTAGGAAGAAGTATTCATTGGCCAGTAGGAGACCCTCTTGGCTGAATTTGTACGGAGCATCCAGCTGCATTTATGAACTTTATAAGGGTAGACCCAAATATGATTTAGGAACTGCAACATGTCGTTGTCCAAAAAATACGAAAAACACCATCGTTTACAGAGAGACCTCTGACTGATTTAATTAAAAAATCACCGATTTGAATGATAAATTAAAAACTTAATTTGAAATGATTCACGGATTAGACAATGCAATGTGGCGATTTGTACTATTCCGTATCAGACCGTTTTTATTCGTATTAATTTTACTGATATCGCAACTAACCCTTTTTATACGCAGTACCAACGTTTCTTATTAAATCGTGTGATTTCCGTACTTAACCGTTTCTTACCGTAAAAATCCATTTCACTCATGTCGCCAAATGAACCCCTTCCAACTTCACCCGTGGTAGATACACAAAAGCCCATAGCAACATCGTTGTTCGTACGTATTGGATCCGTAACAGATTGCATTTCCGGATCATCCGTGATTTTTAATCCGTAGTGGAACAAGCGAAATGTCTGAATGAGTGATCTCGTTAGAATGATATTTTCTCTATGTTTCGTGTGACGCCCTTTCAGTCAGCTACCGTTTGTTTTGACAAGACCAAAGAATGTACCAAAAAAAACCACAAAGATCGTATTGCAAACTAATAACCTTTTGAGATACTTTTATAAAACGGATTAAAAAGCTTACATTCACATAATTTAAATTGTTGTGTTGAAAATTAAGCCCGACTGTACAAATGAGGATATGATATCCCTTGAAAAGATTTCCACAAGAACAGCCACACTTTGCAGTTTTATATACAAAGGAATGCAATGCATGGTGCAATAAATGTTAATTTATCTACACAATCTTTTGAATTCAATGAAACTTTCAATTTCTAATTAATTTCCAAACTAGACTGCTGACTTTTTTTTTAGGAATTTCTACGAAAACTTGCATGCTCTTAAACAGATGACTGATAAATAAGACCAATTAGGAACAAAATGTGTCACTGGGTGTAATTTAATTTATGACTACTTAATTTCATATTTCCAAGGTTCTTATACAATTTGTATTTAAATTCATACAGATGACATTATAAAAGAGAAAACATAACATATAATAAAACAATATTGATAAATAAAATCATGACTAATGATGCCATTAAGAGCAAATGATAACCTAATGCAATAATGTTGTTTTCGCTGGCATACTGTAAAACATGGTATGGTACGATGGTATGGTATGTGTTATGGTATGATGGTATGGTACGAATACCATTATACCATGGTATGCATGAATAGTACCATGGTATGGTATGATGGTATGGTACAAATTACTATACCATGGTACAAATTAGTTTACCATGATATGAACAGGAACAAAAGTTTTTGTTGAAAAACAATGTGAACAAAATATCTATTGGTTCAATTTTTCCAAGTGACATTTAGAATCAAAAAATTAATTTAGAAAAGAATTTCCCACATACATTTAAAAGCTGAGTCAGTTCATTAGTAAGAATATTGACATACATTAAGCTAGTTAAGAACTTGCATTAACAGGGCAAAGCGACTTCAAGACTAAGTCAGAATATTCATATTTGGAAGTTACTGAAGATAGATATTTTCGAATGGACTTAAAACAAAAGGAACATGTTTTCAAGAAATTTTAAAATGCAAACCTGAAATCTCCACACCACGAAGAAGATGAAAGTATGTTTATTGACGATACAGAGCACTCTGAAGTGTTAACAGTAACGGCAGATGGAAGTGGCATAACTTCAGTCCCTTTCCCCATATTAAAAGAGATTTTTGAGAAAACAGCCACTTTATATGTATAGGAATCTTAAAACATAAGGGACACAGGAAGTGGTATAACTTCAGTCCCTTTCCCCATATTAAAAGAGATTTTTGAGAAAGCAGCCACTTTATATATAAAAAAAACTTAAAACATGAGGGACAAATACCTCAACTACCAGGGGATTTAGTTGTTGTTTCTAGAGGGAGACGTGAAAATTTCAAAGCTGGCACAAATTGTACGGAGAAATAAACAATATTTTTTTTCATCTGTCTGAACAATGCATTAAGTCCAAAAATACTTTTTTTGCTCCATCATTAGTATATGTTGCACCAAAAAGACCAAGACCAAAACTTTACTTTGAACAATAAAAATGAGGTCAAGGTCAGACAACACCTGCCAGTTGGACATGTTCACATTACAATCATTCCATACACCAGAATCAATGAGGACAACCGGGTCCTTTCATGCAATATGGGATGTGTGGTTGCATTGGTGTTTATAATAACAAATCAATCTTTAATTCGGTCGAAAGAATAGCATTACGCAATTTGAATTGATGAAACAATAGTTATAAAAAAGGCAGATACAAATATAAATTGTGTTATCTTAGACTACCTACACTATATAACACAACTAAATACTCAACATTTCTACTGCCAATCAGATTCATTTTACATTGCAGAATTGAATACACAGGTCATTGAGTATGTTAAATCATTATAAGACCATAATCGACAACATATCATTTACAATTTTAGTAAATGGTCCAAAAATTCAGAGATGCATGTTTAGGGAACCATGCAACCAAATTGTCAACAAATTAAAAAAAATCATTTTATATTTCATAAATTAATTTTTCAAAATTTCCTACTTCAAAAACCCATACAATGCTTCATACTATCATGTTATACCATGGTATAATAATTTTTATCATGGTACAGGAATTCGTACCATGGTATGAGAATTTGTACCATACCATCATACCATACCATGGTACAAGAATTTGTACCATACCATTATACCATACCGCATACCATACCATCGTACCATACCATGTTTTACAGTATGCCGTTTTCGCTGTACAACCGTGGGAATTCAAAACACGCAATTATTTAGATACAATATTGGTAAGTTATAGTCTGTATAATTCTTATTGTCAGTAGGGTTATATAATCGTCCATACAAAAATTGATAATGTTTTCATTCATTCAAAATCATACAAACATGAAATGTATTCCACTGCCGTTATCTACATACCAGATTAACACTTTTGTTCTGACATTGAAGGATCAAATATATCTACATCTAAAAGTGTTTTTATTATCTAGATATAGGAAGATGTGGTGTGAGTGCCAATGAGACAACTCTCCATCGAAATAACAATTTAGAAAAAATAAACCATTCTAGGTCAATGTATGGCCTTCAACACGGAGCCTTGGCTCACACCGAACAACAAGCTATAAAGGGCCCCAAAATTACTAGAGTAAAACCATTCAAACGGGAAAACCAAAGGTCTAGTAATCTATATAAAATTTTAAAAAAATTATATATTCTACAAGACGTATTAAACATATAAACTAGTACATGTATTGACATCTGGGTTGTAAATTCATATTGTTCAGTTGATTACAGCTAAACACATTTTACTGCCCTGTAAGCATTTCGTATAAAACATCCATTCAATGCTTGCATATTTTACTACCAGCTGGTATCCCTCTATAAGTTCACATGTCTTTGTTTTCAAGTGAAAATTTATACCGATGCAGTTGTTATCTCTATCACAAACCAAGATGCATAGTATCAAGCTATGTGTAGATGTTGTCTGTAGTAAATTCATGTTCCCGTAAGTGGATTTTAAGCCACGGTAATGACCAGATGTGTTCGCTGAAAATAGTAAGAAATGCTCGGATTTGATTTTGTTATTTAAAGTTGTCTTTCTGGTATGCGACAAATATACTATTTATGTTACTTTTATAATAGTCAGTTTGGGGGTACTCTATATCTTGCTGCAATATGTACACAAGGCTACATATTGAAGGAATTACTTTGAACGATAATTAATAACTTTTTCGTAAATTGTAATTTGAAAGGAGAGTTGTCTCATGTAGTAAAAATAATATGATAACTTTCTTAATCGGCTGATTCAAATTGCTCGAAGTTTCTTTTACCAAATATATTTGACTGTTTATGAAATTATTCTGTATAATATCATGAATATTGAAATGAAACATTTTATTATTTATATCGTTATCGTAGAACCTTTTGCATAGTTCTGAACATGAGTGAAATATGAGCAACTCGATATTAGACAACTAAACATCAAGTATAAAAACGTTTGCCGCTGCAAATTTGATTAATTCTCATGTATCTAAATGTTAACTAGTTTAGTTTTAGAAATACATTTTTTAGTCTGTTTGGTAATAATCTAATTTTGGACGTAACACGTCTTCTGATTGAACGATGTTGTTTTGTTAATAAGCTCATAGACATAGTTTTGTCATGTGACCGTGACGTCATCAACGTTTTTTCACAGTTTACTCCGGTTTAAACTGGAATTTGAAATTGATTTATGTTTTATTAAGAAATTACTGTAATACTTTGTTCTGTCTATTCGAAAAACGTGTAACGTCAAAATGTGGTTCAGAAAAAAATATTACAGCCATTCCTAAAAAAGTTATAATAAAATGCAAGAGTAAGTTTGTGGAACAGCCTTTAATTCACACTCATACCTTTCTGATTAATAATCCATGTGGCATCATTTCCCCATCCTGACCGGACTCCAATACCACGAATGTCAAATGTTTCACCACTCGTCCAATCAAATACTACCATTCCATTATAATTCCGAAGTACGAACCGACCGTCTGAAGGCCATGATAAATTGAAAATTTGGAATGCAGTACAACTTAGTAGATACGGAGTTGAATAGTGGGGTGCACTAAGTATATTACCAGGACTCTTTGTCAACCAAACATACGAATTAAGATTGGAATTCCCACCAATAACAATCTCTAGAAACTTTGATGATGTCAATGTATATGTTTCTGATAGTAACATAAAAACATTATCACATGCTTTAATAGCAAATATTAAATATCCGTTTGTAATTTCGGGAAAATCGTATGTTGACAATTTTGTATAGTAATTATATATATCTGGTACATTGTATGAGTTGACATTACCGCTATTCAATGTTTTAATCCACAAATTGTCAAGCTGTTGCCCTGTGAATCATAAATTTAAAAATGTTTAACTATGCATTTTCTTATTAAAGATTAATAGAAGTAAGCTTCCACATAAACATCATTCAGTATATATGTATTTAAAGTACTGTGGATTCATTATTATCCGTTAGATATCAATTTTCGTGGGTTTTGTGGGTACAGGAGAACCACGAATTCAAATGTTTAACGAATAACGTATTCAATATGCTTTGAATACAGAGATTGGCATTACCATGAATTAAATATCCACGAATATGTAAACTTTCAGGTTATTATCCACGAAAATTGATACCCACAAAAATAAATGAATCCATAGTAACATGAGTAAGAAAATTTGGCATTAGTCCCAATGAGACAACTCTCCAATCAAGTCAGAATGAGAAATGTTAATTTTTGAATTTATCTGTAGACATTTCTGTTTAACGGATAATCTTTCCATTAATATTTATAATTTAAACTGAAGGGGTTTGCTCAGTTTTAGTTTCAAATTTTAGTCGCACTGAGTCTTTTTCTTTTTCTTTTTCTTCTACCAATTTGATGGATTAAAGTGTTGACTTTCCTAATAGTGATGTTTTTTAAAATGTGAACGATACTAGTGGGACATTCAAAGTCGAAAAATAAACTGACAAATTCATGGCGAAAAATAAAAAGACAAAAAGACAAACAAACAATAGTACATTAAACACAACATAGAAACGTAAGACTGAGCAATTCAAAACCCACCAAAAACCAGAGGGTATATCAAGTGCTCTGGAAACTAATAATCCTGCTCAACATGTTGTACCCGTCATGGTTCTCATGTTTGAAAAACAATTAAAATAGGTAATAGAATACATGAATATTCACAGAACAAAATAAGTTGACAACATCAGAACAATACAAACACATATATTTGTGTGACTGATGGGCTTTTATTAGTCACACATGTTGATCTTTAGTTTTCTATGTTGTGTCGTGTGTGCTGTTGTTTGTTTTTCCTTTTCAATTTTAGCCATGGCGTTGTCAGTTTGTTTAAGATTTATGAGTTTGACTGTCCTTTTGGTATCTTTCGTCCCTCTTTGATCATTTCATCATTCCGTCTAATTCAAACTTAGCAACACAGTTATGTGTCTTCACCATTTACAAATCTATATATTATTATTTTACCGCCTGACATAATTAGAATGAAATGAAAAAGGGTCTTGATACAAATTCAGAATATCCGTTTATATTTCATTGGTACCAATAAAAAGGGATGTGTTCAATTAATAGACACCATCTGAAAGTACTTCAATAATGTATCTTTTTTACACGTCATGGACGTTTAGTAAAGCTCTGACAATATTGTCGTCACGATATAGTACATGGGGTAGACAATTCTAAATGAAGTCTTAAAAGAATAAGAAGCATATACGAAAGGTTGTCAGAATCCAATACATGGATTTTATGTAAATAGTTATCAAAAAAAAGAGGGACGAAAGATCCAGAGGGACAGTCAAACACATAACTCGAAAATAAACTAACAATGTCATGGCTAAAATTGAAAAAGACAAACAGACAAACAATAGTACACATGACACAACATAGAAAACTAAAGAATAGGCAACACAAACTACTCCAAAAAACTAGAGGTGATCTCAGGTGCTCCGGTTGGGTAAGCAGATCCTGCTCCAAGGTATCAAAGGTACCAGGATTATAGTTAAGTACGCCAGACTCGCGTTTCGTCTGCATAAGACTCATTAAAGACGCTCATATCAAAATATTTATAAAAACCAGTACAAAGTTGAACAGCTTTGTGGATCCAAAAGTCCAACAAAATTGATCATCTTTTTTTTATTTATCGTTAATGTATACTGTTTAAAAACAAAACAATTTCTGGGTTTGTTAAACAAAGAAACTCGAGAAACATGTCCTTATTCAGCATGTTCAGAGAAAACACGTAGTATGATTGTTAATGGAACATCTCTCCTCAAGAGCCCAAATAAATTAGACCATAGCAACTATAGGTCGCCTTCAACTATGGGATTAAAACATAAACATTAAAGCGATAAAGGTTCCTGACGTCACAGGTGAATAAAAATGCAACAGAGAAAACTAACTACCTCAATCATACTCAATAAATTAAAAAAAACTATAATAGGACAGCAACCACTGAGTTACAGGCTACCCCTGAAAAACATACATACTCGATACTGTGAGGCGAAATTTTATGGATGTCTGCGGGTGTTTGACACTACCTATAATCCGCAACAGTTGCGGAACGTAACAACATAAAAAATACATGAAAACAATGAAAAGACCTTGAATCATCATATTGGTACAACGTTTACAAAAACGTCATGTTTTCAGACAAAACAATCTATACTCATCCTATGGATTTTGTGCAATACATCATAAAGAGTCAGAGAAAATGAAGGGCCGGTATAATGTTTGTTTGGCAGTAGCTGTATAGAAATAATATTACTATTAATTTGGCTCGTTTAATTTTCTTAAAATTTTGACAAAGTATTTACTTTGACCCTTTGACAAAAAAAGAAAGAAAAACAATTGAAACAACCGTTTAATCAGAAAAATTACACTGGTTATATAGCAGTTTGACAAACACTCATTTTGATTATTGAGAAGCTTAATATTCCCTTAAGAACACAACGTCATTAAAACGTTCTGCTGATTTTACAGAGTTATCTTCCTGTAGTGTAGTGGTAGGTACCACCTTAAGGAAGATAGGGTGTCTTCCTCCATTTTGGATTTTGAAATACTAGAAAACGAGGTCTAATTCTTTGATGAAATGTGCAAATTTTTATAGTAGTAGGTAATTCATGTGTAAGAATTTTCATCATAATATAGAAAATGCCATGTTTGATCATATTTATGATTGTATTTTACAACAATAAGAATTCTTTTGTTTGATTTATTTTTTTCCAACTTTGTCAAATAACGGGAGGCAACTCAAATGCAAGGGCAGATAATTCAGATAGTGTTACTTTTACAATAGAATGTGTTAGGAATTTACTCATTTTTACACGTAGCAAGAAAACGAGTCCGGTGACCCCATTTTTTCTTTTTCTTATCTGAAAGCATAATATTGGAGCTATCTTCTCATATTTTATCTCAAAATTCTATGGTGTGGTTTGCGTTTTATGGCGGAAAAATGGGTTTTCCATGCATAATCTATACAAAATCTTGACAATTTTGCACAACCTGCAGTGTGAAAATAAGTCCGGTGACCCATTATTTTTATTAATGTTTTTAAACAAGCAGGATATGAACTACATTTTGGCAAATTATTAAAAGATTCTATGGATTATAATTTAGACACCCCATCTACCTTAAGTTGACAACAGTCGTACCAATATAACAAATATTCAGAATCCTAATTGCAATAGAATATTAATAATATTCGAATAATTAAATTTTGGAAGTAACGCGTCTTCTGATTGGCTGACGTTATTTTCTTATCAGCCCATAGACATAATTTAGTCATGTGACCGTGAATTTATTTAAAAGACCGATAGGAACCCGAAATTTGACAGGCTCTGCAGACAGCATCACCGTTGAAAAGAATAATGTATTAGGTTTATAATATGTGCTCAAACACATCAAATTAAATGATAACAACTGTCATATTCCTTACTTGGTACAGGCATTTCCTTATGTAGAAAATGGTGGATTGAACCTGGTTTTATAGTTAGCTAAACCCCTCACTTGTATGACAGTCACATCAAATTGAGTGATAACAACTGTCATATTCCTTACTTGGTACAGACATTTTCTTATGTAGAAAATGGTGGTTTAAACTTGTTCATAGCTAGCTGAACTTCTCACTTTTGTGACATTCGCATCAAATTACATTACATTGACAACGATGCGCGAACAAAACAAACTAACATATAAGATAAAAATGTGAAAGATGCACAGATTTATCATAGTACAATAACACAATGACGAAATGTAAAAGTACAGGGCCACGTCATATATGTAAAGAAAAAAGAAACATACAAAGGCATATAGACAAAGCACAAAGCAATAATTAAAGACACATTCATGCATTTTGGTAAACTGTATTCTGTCTTTAATTGATGTCGTTGGTTCTATATTTCATTGATAAAATATGAGGACAAAACATTTTTATATTATATTCTTACATTTTAAAAAAGAAATACTATTAATATCATGTCATAGTAAATACTTACCAAATGTATAAGTTATTGCAATAAATATAAAGGTACTAGATAACTTCATATTTCTTTATCCTGTCTTAAACATCAACAACTTATGCTTAAAGATTTTCTTCGCTACTTTGTTTTAATCAACAAACGCTAGCCAATCACGTTAAGTATAATCAGGAAGATTTTAATTCCATTTATGATACTGCGATTTTTGATTTTATATTACATCTATGCCTTAAATTAAAAAACTATAAAAACGAACTTTTCTGTTTTTGATTATATATACGGATTAGTAGTCGATATATGATTTTCCTTGTTGTCACATCAAAAGATTAATAAGTTTTCCTAATCATTTTTGAATAACGTTTTGTTTTTTCATAAAACCTTATATATAATTACTAGTAATACTTGATGGTATGTTCTTTGGTAAAATGTAAATATAATTGAAAATCTGTTTTAACAAACATCATTAGATCATTTTAATTGGACAAATGATATATATAGCAAGGACTCTATTCACCTTTACGATTTGTATGCTTCAATACATATAAGAACTTAAAGTCATTTGCATATACTCTGAAAAACAGAAAACAGCAATGAAAAGTGAATAGTGGAAAGTGAGACTTGCCATGTTTTGTGTATTGAATTAAATTTCAAATCGATTCGTAATTTTATATATTTAGTCCTTTGAAAATTATTGTTTGTATGTTCTGTGTGTGTCTTTTGTATGTGATTTTGTCTGTCTGTTATTCTTCTGATTTGGTTGTGTTCTTTATTTTTTCGTTTACTGTGTGTCTTGCCTACCCTTAAGCTACTATTGTGGTGGCACCAGGGGCCTAGTATACACAATAAGTTGAGATAACAAATACCATTTGGATCAAAAGTACGATTACGGTTTCTGTATAATTCCATGAAAACGAATGATTAAGCCAACAAACCTCCCTAGAAACCATGAATAGTCTTATTTTTTATCTTCCCGATAAACAATGTGTCATAGAAATATAGTTGCTGTAAAAAAAAAATTTATTAAAACAAACTACCGTTGCAGCTATAATTGGTAATTTTTAAAAATTATATGTACATATAATAAGACCACATCACCTACATTGTACACGTTCAACTTTAAAACGCAATACATCAGTCATAATCTTTTTAAGTCAAATAACATTTAGGTATTGTCTCATTCAGAATAGAAATAGCATGCTCATGATAGCCAGTTGAAATGTTTAATTATTTAAAAACTGGCATGGTATTTTGTGTTTTTTTTCTCCTTTTTTTCTTTTTTCCCCCCAAAGTTGTCATTATAGGAGCTTTATAATAGATCTACTGAGGATAGGGATTGTTCATCAATGAAACAACATCACTACATGAAAAGCAAAAAGAAAAACAAACATACAAAACAATGGAACAGCGCTTTTATTTTACGTTCTTCATCTCAAAATCATAGTAAGATATTCAACACGAAGACAAAAAAACTCTCCTCTCACTGTAAGTATATCAGTATCCCAAGCATCCATTTGAGAACCGTTTTTTTTTTAATAATATGGAGAGACTGTAAGTTGTTACATAATATAATCGGGCCCGATAAAGTAGAACATACTTGAAAGTAAAACAAACTAGCTTCCATGCATCGTTGTAATTAAAAACAATGCAGAATAATATATACTTTGGTGATATGTGACATGCCATGACATTTGCAAGCTTATGAAGGTAGAACGTCATTGTTAGAAAAATTATAAACATGATAAATATCTAGATTCAATAAAATACGTATTTGTGAAGAAGAGATAAACACTTTTCTTGGCTTCTTTTTTGCGGACGCCGACCTATACATCATATATAAGTTTTGAAGAAGTTTTACTTTATCATGTTTATCGTTTGAAGTGAAATTGAATCTACATTTTAAATTGATACAAAAAAAATCAAATTTCTGCTCTATAGATTTCCTTTCATAAATGAAGTCTGAAATATATCTATAATAAATGCACCGTATCAAATGCATATATGAGAACACCTAATTATAAACTGTTACGCGTCGCATACTTTGTACAGAGACATGCATAATAAATCTAAATTAAAAAAGGAATTCTTAAAGCTTACTTTGGCAAATTTTACAACAACTAACTTCATTTCAACAAGTTTAATTTAAATGTTCTAAAATAGAGCTACAAACAAACAAAATTAAAGATTTTCTGTCATAAATGAAGTCTGAAATGTATACATAATAAATGCACTGTATCAAATACATATATGAGAACACCTAATTATAAACTGTTACGCGTCACATACATTGTACTATGTTTAGAGACATGCATAATAAATCTAAATTAAAAAACGGAATTCTTAAAGCTTACTTTGAAAAAAAAAGTAAAATCACAAAAATACTGAATGCACTGAATTACTGACAAATTTTAAACTAACTTTATTTCAACAAGTTTAAATTTCATGATCTAAAATAAAGCTAAGAATTGTTTTTTTATTGTAGTAAATTTACCTCTTTTAAATTTTATTCAAATACGCTACTGATCACTAAGAGCCAATAAATACAATAATTTTGTGTTTTATAAATTAGTGCCTTCTATAAATTAAAGTCGTCATAGAACAGTCTCATTTTCATACCGGTATTCGAAATGACTCGTTTCATTGCTATTACAACAAATATGTCATAATACCATGACAGAGAGTTTTGTTTCGGAATATTCTAGGAAAATATACAAAATCAAATTTTAGAGAATGTACCCTCCTAAGCCTGGGAATGGCTAGTCATGTATAGTTAACGGCGTTTTTCTCACAATGACGTTCTACCTCCATAAGCCTGGATAAGAATCAAATGGAGTTACCAATTTGGTACATCACACTTCTAATAGCTAGTAAGGTCTAATGTCGAAATGTTGGTATATAGACATATTCCGAAACCCTTATAACTTCTTAACATGTAAATGTACTTCACACATGCTATATAAATTTGTATAGTGTTAATATGTATATGTGTGTTCTCTGTGTCAATTGTTTAAGTATGGATAAAGTGTGCATTCATTCATTTATTCATTCATTCATTCATTCATTCAACGAAAGTAACATTGAAAAGTTAAACATTGACAGCGACAAAGGCCAAGACTATGTGTGGTGCGTCATTTAACAAAATAGTACACAAACTTGCCTAAATTTTATCCTGTGTATTATGTGTCATACATAAGAGACGATATGTCAAGAATAAATATACTATAACTTTTAAAATACAGAAGAGGGTATATACATATGCTTTGCTTTTTGGTATTCATATTGCTCCTTGTTTGCCGTTCTGTGACCTGTATGTGCTATTCCTCTGAGTCATTTACTCTCTTGTTAGGGGTTGTTTTGTGTTATTTTATATTACAATGGATGGCCTATTACAGGTTGCACTTTGTAAATACAGCTGGTTCAAACACCATGTTTTTTTAAGAGATAGTTGATAATAATTGATATTTTTTGTGTGAACCTACTGGTTCCAAGATGTGGTCTCTATGCTTCATCTCATTAAGACACAACTTGTAAATTTCGCCAGTATAACTTTAAAAGGAATATCGTTAAATTAAATTCTGAGAAAGACCAAAAGATAAGGATCGAGAAGTACATATCTTTAGTATAAAATTAAACTCTTTGATGCATATAAATGTTAAAAATATGCATGTGCCTTACAGCAATGTTCTAAACTTTGTAGGACTATAATTGTATGTGAATTGTCTCTTCTGGAATGTATTGGGTTTTATATTACACATCTGCATAGTATAAAAGAGGGACGAAAGATACCAAATGGACAGTCAAACTCATAAATCTAAAACAAACTGACAACGCCATGGCTAAAAATGAAAAAGACAAACAAACAACAGCACACACGACACACATAGAAAACTAAAGAATAAAGAACACGAACCCCACCAAAAAACTAGGGGTGATCTCAGGTGCTCCGGAAGGGTAAGCAGATCCTGCTCCACATGCGGCACCCGTCGTGTTGCTTATGTGATAACGTTAACAAATCTGATAAATAGTCTAATTCGGTAGGTCACATTCATGAAAGGGAAGGGGATTGTAGTCACGACGTAAGGAACATATCTGATATCATTTTTGAAACGGTTATTCAATAACGGTCAACAAACTCGTGATGGCGTCTGATTCACGCCCCCTCTAGAATAGGCAGTTTCACAATAACTTTGAAGCCCGTCTTTGATTGCTGATAAAATAGATGTTAATAATTTAAAAAGAGGTTTCCTGGAGCACTTGGAAGACCCAGCAATATACCTTTGTTTGTAAGGACACTTATGTAGTTTTGGTATCCAGTACAGTGATGGCAGATCCAGTTCTTCATCTTTGTTTGAAATTCCAAAGGAACACAGAACAGACCTATGATTATCCAGGATTTCCTCTTTGGTAAGTGTCGTGAGGATATATGTTGAGTTTCTAAGTGAATTGACAATACCTAATTCGTTTATCAAGCAGTTAATGAGTTTTACATACAAAAACGATGTTGTTTGGGGCCTTATCTGCGGGGACAACAACATATTTGTCATGGAGGTAGAATAGGTGTTTTGCAACATTTGGGTCTTTAAAGATTGACTTAGCATGGGCATTGATAGACCCATTCAGTTTCTTAATTCTGATTTGTATCAACGACCTCACTGCCTTAATCCATTCGAAAAGAGTGTCTACGTCTTCCTTCTCGCGCTTAGCCCATTGCCTGGCAGGCATAATCCTCAACTGAATCCATCAAAATTTTAAATTTGTATTTCCAATTGATGGATTTAGGCTCACGATATAAGTGGCACAGTTGATATCATATGATAAAATGAGGTCAAATTGGATAGTACATAGTCTATATTTACTTAAGTGCAACCTGAATATGTTTATTTTCACCCAATTTTGAATAATATATATAAATCTTTCATGTCTTTAGACTTTCATCTTATTTAATTACCAAGTCTTTATTTTTCAATTTGGACGAATGTACTGAATGCTCTAAGTGTAAAATCTGGTATGATTATACTTCAAACGATTTAAAAGGCAGCACCATAACATGATTAACAAGTTTGAATAATTTTCTAAGATCGAATAGGAAACTTTCTTTGGATCTTTTATAATTGCAGCTTGTTTTGACGGACAGATATATAACGATAACAATTGAACAAATCAAATTTGTGATTATAATAATGAGACAAATAATATATTTTTTCAAGTTTTGTGTATTTTTTTGTAACCATATGTAATTTGTGCTGATTTTTCTAAAGTGCTATTCAAACTTAAAAGTTAAAATTCAAAATGTTAGAGTTTTTAACAACAGTGAATTACAAACTTTTCGAAATGAAATAATTGCACTCATAAATTTTCGACTTTCAGATTATTCAGTTTATAGTCACAGAAAAGACTACTAAGAACAATGTAGCAATCATAATGTTATTTCATACAGCACAATATTACTGCTACGGGCCTACGACTTGTATTGTTTTTTTGTTATTTTGATAGAAACCCAGTTATGAGGTATTAATACGTTTTCGTATTTAACTGTTAAGAAATGTTATCTACCTTCCGGTTGTATATACTTTCAAAGACATACACCTGGACGATTGTCATTAACGTTAAAATAAACAATTAAGATATTATTGCCGAAGTGAAACATTAATCATTTTGAAGTTCGAACGATTAAACTACGATTGATATATATAGCCGTTGGCTTCCCTTTTTAGTTTTTCAAGTTTTTTCGACTTTTTTTAGCTGACCATACAGTATTGGTATTGAAGGCGTATTGAGGACGTATGATTGCTAATTTCTCCGGAATTAGAATTCTGGTAGAGATTTTTTATTCACAACCAAACCTCATATTCTTGTCCATATATACATTTGAAAATGGTGTTAATAATTGTTATTGGCATCAAAATTGATTACACACACAACCTTGTCAAAGCATCAACCCAAACCTGATGTGACATACGGGTTACCAGGTTTTGTGTGATTATTTGAGCATGCGATCTTATATATATGGATTAAAAGCATTAACATGGAGGCTTGAAACAGCAAAAGCAAAAAATATAATGAAACGTCTCTAGTTTAACATACGGCTTGCATCTTCCAGTATCTTCTTTGATGTAGTTTGTTGAAATGAATAATATTATACAACACTCTCTTTAGAATTAAAGTTAGATCATTGTTGCCATCAAATAAATAATTACAAATCTATCACTATAAACAAAATGTATGGATTCCTTTGATTAATCTTGAAATTGTAGGGTTGGCTTAAGCATATGACATTATATTGTTTAAAATGAAATACATTAACAATTTTTAGATATTTTATTTGAAAAACTTTCAAGTCATTCCTTTGACATGGAACTTCTTCTTCTCTAAATCCATACTTAAATAAATAAATGAAGAGTAAATTAACAATCGTAACACAACAACATTATATACACTATTTATGTTTTTCAGTCTTTATGTGTTTTTACAGTGGAGGTTTACAAGTTTTATTTTAACTATCACATGGGAAGTTTACAGTTTTTAAGACTTTTTACATGCAAAGTTAAAATTAGGAAAAAAAGGAAACAAATACGCGTTTAAAAATACAAATTTAGTCCTGGTATCTATGATGAGTTTATTTAATACCGATATCATTCTTCTATTTCTACTTCATTCGTTTTAAGAGGTTACTAGATGTCAAATTCATGCTCAGCGATTTAACTCAAATATTCATAATTGGCACATAGCATACTAAAGTCCAAATCAGAGTCTAAAACAAATAATTTAAGATACATAAACTCGAAATTACTTCGGTACTGGCATAAAAATACGAATTTTTGTGTTATTAAAATTTGCTGTTACAAAATGATATAAACTCTGAGTATAAACTATTATAAATTAAGAAATGTATAGCTCTGATTCCTTTCGCGGATTTGGTTATACCTTTTGGACCTTTTGGGTTAAAGCTCTTCATGTTTTATATAAGCTTTGGATTTCAAATATTTTGGCCACGAGCATCACTGAAGAGACATGTATTGTCGAAATGCGCATCTGGTGCAGGAAAATTTGTACCGTTAATGTTATTCAAGTAAACACGTTACTGTAATGCCGACAGATTAAAAACTAATTATGTGTATACTAGTCTACAATAATGCCAAGTTGAGTTGACATTAAGTTCCTGTTGACCTTTATTCTTTTATGATGAGACTTCAGTCTGAGACTAATCTTCTAGTACCGACATTTCATCTGATCAACCGCATAATATAACGAGTTTAATCATATATAGCTTTGTATAAGGCAACTTCAGAAAATGTTATATAATCTCATATTAGTTTTTTTTTGTCATTCTTCAAACGTATGAAATAGAGAATCAAATCTGTTTGAATCCTCCTTTCATGATTGTAATACTTTGACGATGCTATAATGGGATCGAAGTTGCATATACATTTCAATTTATAGAGTGTTAAATGTTCCGTTATTTTGATAACTGCTTTATAATAAAGTAATAAAAAAAACGAGATTATAAATTAGTTATTACGAGCCTTTCATCGTTTTGATCTTTAACAAAGTTTGCAGGAAATATCGTTTTAATTTTAGAAAGCTTAAGTTTGACATTATTTTACCGCATATTTAAAGAAAATCATTATGTGATCCGTGTAAACTTATCGAACTTTTAAGCAAACATATAAGTGAGGGTTATCGTACCAATATAATAATTAGATAGTTTTCATTGGCACTAATATCGATTTTGTCATTAGCAAATTAAAATATAACTTAATTGTATCTTCTTTTGAGGCGGGATATATAGAGACAAAGATACATTATTTTTTATCTCTATAGAAGTCGCTCCTCACTATCCTACTACCTATCGATACATGTCTTCTCTGACTGTTCATGACGTTAAAATACTGATGTGTTTTAGTTGATTTTAGTCTCTGATGCATGATTTGTTATTATTAATTGTTTTTGGCTTTTAACTAGCTTTCAGTTGCTGCGAGTACTCTCAAATCGTTTCATGTTAATTCAACCTGATGATACTGTTTATAATGCTTTTTTGTTATTTTATATTTATATGGAACTTGTCTATATACCAGCTTTGATCATTTGGAATATCTTCTAATTTTCACTTACTACATTTGTATAAACTTCAAGATTTACCTGTATTTTTTTTCTTTTCAAAAGTTATAATTTTCGAAGGGTTAAATATTTCGCAGTGGTGTCTTGCCATGGTTTTGTATGGACTTGTTTGTTTGCTTTTTGGCCTTGAACATTTTTCCATAATATTCTATAATATGTTATTAACTGTGCATTTGCATTCAGATATTCAAATTTATTCGTTCATATTGTATTAATTGACGTTTTTTTTTATTGAGTTAAGCCTGCCAATTGATATTTTATCGTGTGTTTTTCTATATTGTGATGTTATGCTATTGTTTCAGAAAAAGGGAGAAAGTTTGGTACCATTAAAACGTTTAATCCCGCTGCAAATGTTTGCACCTGTCCTAAGTCAGGAATCTGATGTACAGTAGTTGTCGTTTGTTTATGTAATTTATACGTGTTTCTCGTTTCTCGTTTTTTTTATATAGATAAGCCCGTTGGTTTTCCCGTTTGAATGGTTTTACACTAGTAATTTTGGGGTGCTTTATAGTTTGTTGTTCGATGTGAGCCAAGGCTCCGTGTTGAAGGCCGTACATTGACCTATAATGGTTTACTTTTTTTAAATTGTTATTAGGATGGAGAGCTGTCTCATTGGAACTCACACCACATCTTCCTATATCTATTGAAATATTTCGTCATCATTTTTTATGAATAACATTTGCATTTTATTGATTCGTGTTCTACGAATTGTATGCTTGATATTTTTTTTTTCCATTTAGGAGATGAATGTTTTGTATTTCTAAAAGCTCCGACGGCATCAATTTGTGATTTAATGGTCGCAAATTAAGTTTAGATAAGTGGCTACGCGTTAGTCGAGACAGTAAACGGATATTGTACCCATCAAATCACTAACTGATGCCGTCGGAGTTGAAAATACAATATTGTTATCTCCATTATTATGATACTGATATACAACGACGTTAAATCATACATATAAAATCTGCGATATATCGTCTTGGCTTGTGTATACGTTTTCATATCATCAATTGCGATTTGATGCCATGAAAATTGGTGACGTTATCCTATCAACATCATCAAAATAAACGTAACAAACAATGTTGTATTCGTTCTGTGGTAATGTATGCTGTCCATGTGCATCACAAATTTCATTGTTTGATTTGTTTTTTTTTTTTTCAAATGTTTAGTAATAAAAGTAAGTTCCGCAATGTAAATGTAAATGCATAAGCATCTTTCTATTTAGGTTAACATTATATTACTAGTAACGTTCTGCATTTGTTTACATCAGCTTCTGTATTTGTATTTCATGTTTCTTTGTTAACTTCTATTTAATCTTTAGAAAATAAAGTATCTATCTTTCTATCTATCTATCTAGGTAAACATAATTAGCTTAGATCAGAGGTACATACAATCAGGTAACACATATCTACGGAGGGAGCTTAGTAGTATTTTTCGATAGACAGCAAGCAATTTTTCATATTTTTGCATTATCCGCCAAGTGAATCCGTTCGTTTTTTAAATATAAATTAGGCCGTTAGTTTTATCGTTTGAATTGATTTACATTTTTATTTCGAGGCTTCTATAGCTGACTATGCGGTATTGGATTTGCTCGATGTTGATGGCCGAACCTATAGTTGTTAATAACTGTGTCATTTTGGTCTCTTGTGGAGAGTTGTATCTTTGGCAATCATACCATGTCTTCTTTTTTATATAAAGATTTCACGATCATGGAATATCACACCTCGTAAGTTCGCCGTTTAGACAACTACTTTGGAATCTTAAATTCAGGCCGGGAACCATGTTAACAGTAGGTAAAACACATTCGTGGTGTATCGCTAAGTTTTTAGTTTTCTATTTTGTGATTTTTGTTATATTATTTGTCTTTTTGTATTATAGAGTTTGACTGTTCCACTACTATCTTTCGTCCGTCTTTTAAGGTAGGTTAAAAAAAATACTTACATACATATCAAAAAATTATACAAAAAGCAATGCAAGTTCAAGCGTTCTGAACCCCGGCACATAGATTTTAAACATATTCCTGCTAACTCGGTGGTACAATATCATTCAGTCGTCAAATGCATCAAATACTCTTAACATGTTCCTCTATCATTAGTACAATGCAGATGCATGATTATTCATAGTATTTTTTTTATTATGTAATAAAGTAACTACCAAAACTACAAAGTTAAAACCATTTCTTACGTCTTATTCAGAACTGTGACTAGCTCACTTGATCAATGATAACCATTAAAACGTTGACCATTTGTTAAAACACGTGTCATTAAAGCGCAACGTAATACAGTGTGAATCAATTCTTACTGTTGTTGTTCTTCTTTCTAATTGTATTTCGTAATTTGAAATGGCAGTTGATTTTCTTTATTGAACTATTTCGAATATCTCTTTGGTTTCTATCGCATCTTATTTGGAATGGAGAACATGCAGAGTACATCAAACATCGTTTCATCGTTTTGTTTAATTAATTGTTATTTAATATTCAACTGTGAATCAATTTATGCATAATGTATTAAATTCGTTGTCGAAAACAAGTGCCTATTTGGTATATTAAGATGACACGGGCTACATGTATGGTCTTGGCATATATGTTATGATAGCATTATACAAAACCCCTTACAAGAGGGATTTTGCTTGATTTTCATATGATAAATCAAAATCTTGCAATCAGTTAAATTGGGTTGAGGTCTGAAGCTAGCATGTTACTAATTACTAGTAGACTTTTGTTAATTTATGCATCATAGTTATTTTACTTCGTTTCTTTTGTTGTCTTTTATGACATCGAATTAGGACTTCTTTCTGAAGTACGCCGCTAGATTAAAACTGACGAGGAAAAGTAACACACGGCCACCGAAAGCTTTATTATTGTAAAGCCCAGGTGGTCGTGTTGTGTAGCGGGACGGCTTCAGTGCAGGAGATTTGGTGTCACGATATCTCAGTAGCATGGGTTCGAATCCCGGCGAGGGAAGAACAAAAAAATTACGAAAGCAAATTTACAGATTTACAGATCTAACATTGTTGGGTTGATGTTTAGACGAGTTGTATATACATAATGTACACAGCCATGTATCGCCATCATTGCTGGTGATCTGATGAATAACTTTGCTGTCGAGTTGTCACTGAATCAGACGTACTTATTGATATAATTATTTTCTGTGACTGTATCTTGCATTAATTTGTAGGATCCTTTACTATAGATAATTGAACTGATCTGTAACAATAACATCTCCATGCCTTATATATTATGTACTGTAGTACGCCGCCAGATTAAAACTGACGAGGAAAGGCAACACACGGCTACCAAAAGCTTTATTATTGTGAATCCCAGGTGGTCGTGTGGTATAACGGGACGGCTACAGTGCAGGCGATTTGGTGTTTCAGTAGCATGGGTTTAAATCCCGGCGAGGGAAGAACAGAAAATTTGCGATTTGCAAACACTAAACTTTATAAATAGTACATGCTATTGCAGAACCAGTATCAGAACTAGTTATATTTGTTCCAATCTATGTGTAATTACTACAAGTACCATCCTTGAAAAAAACCAATTTAAAACTGAATGAAATATATAGTACTTATTCGGTTTATAGTAAGATATTCAAAAGGCAAACATTTAATCATCTACATTTTGCTCCTATGACCAACATAGGTGTTATAATTTATTTGTTTTTTGTATTACTTTCGAGTACGTTAGTGTTTGAAGTGCTGTACTGTCACTTTTTTGTGTGAAACCTGTTATCTGTTTAATTTCATATCCACCTGTTTACATGTTGAAATCAAATAACCGGAAGAACACACATTTCGACGAGTTCTAAACTGATTTAGATATAAAAAAAGAAGATGTGGTATGATTGCCAATTATACAACTCTCAACAAGAGACCAAAATAACATAGAAATGAACAACTATGGGTCACCGTACGGCCTTCAACAATGAGCAAAGCCGATACCGCAGAGTCAGCTATAAAAGTCCCCGCAATGACAATGTAAAACAATTCAAACGAGAAAACTAACGGTCTAATTCATGTGCAAAAATTGAACGAAAATCAAATATGTAACACATAAACAAACGACAACCACTGAATTACAGGCTTCTGACTTTGGACAGTCACATATATACAGAATGTGGCGGGATCATCCCAACCCTTCCCCTAACCTGGGACAGTGGTATAACAGTATATCATAATAATTTCAACCATGAAAGACTGCATGAAAAAACACGTAATCTGCATGGTTTCAAACGGAAAATTGTCTCATAAACAATCATGTCATATCTTCTAAAGTTTATTTTTATTTTCGATTGAAATGCAGACATACTCATTGCAGACAAATGCTAGCTGAAGTCTTAAACTTGTAGCGATGTTAAATATGTTGGCTCCCTCGTTGTGACATGAAGATGAAGAACATTTAATAGCACCGACCCTATGCTATTTGTGCTGGGGTTTTTTTCTGAAATAGTTTTGTGTTGTGGATCGATAATATATATCCTTTTATAAACCCCTCTTATGTTATTATACAACAATAGTGTGGTGTAATTGTTAACTAGAGGCTCTCAAGAGCCTGTGTCACTCACCTTGGCTATGTGCATATTAAACAATGGACACAGATAAATTCATGACAAAATTGTGTTTTGGTGATCATGATGTGTTTGTAAATCTTACTTTACTGGACATTCTTCTTGCTACAATTATCTCTATCTATAATGAACTTGGCCCAGTAATTACAGTGGAAAATATATTCTAAAAATTTATGAAAATTGTTAATCAAAGTGCTGGACAGCACCTCTGGAAAGTTTGCAACTGTATATGTGTATTATTTCAAATAGGTTACAGACGTGTATTATTTCAAATATGTATTTAATCACAGTTTGGATTATTTCAAACTAAACAATTGTCTCGCCAGCACTTTTCAAAAATCACTTTTTATGCCCCATTTATGGGCATTATGTTTTCTGGTCTGTGTGTCCGTCTGTTCGTCTGTCTGTCCCGTTCAGGTTAAAGTTTGTGGTCGAGGTAGTTTTTGATAAAGTTGAAGTCCAATCAATTTGAAACTTAGTACATACTAGAACACACCCGTGATATCGCGGTTCCATGACTGAATTAAAGTATATAAGCCTTATTTTAGTATTGGGATTGTCATCTGATAAAGTCATGCCGATTATAATATGCACAGTTTTCTCTGCTTTCAAAATCTTTCTGTTTGAGCCGGTCGACCTGGAACTTATCAATAATGGTCATATTAATTATTTGGAAAACAAAAGGTCCTGGAACGCATGGGGTATTTTAATCAACAGCATTGACCTATATTTATTAATTCTGTATTATGTCATGCCCGCTAACAAGTTGAAAACTGTACTATAGCTTATTTTAAGTCCAGATTTTGTATTCGTATTGTCATCTTAGAAAGTCTTACTGCTTTAAATACTACAATAGGGAACAATTTGACAATATTTGAATTTAGTAGTGTCAACCCTGTGATTATGACCCGTGTATAGAGCAAAATCCGAAATATACCGTTTGGTGGTTCCTGTCAGATGAGAAACGTACAGATAAGGTAATGGTAACAGGTGAATAAACTATTGGTATCGGTATCGGATTCGACCCGCAACTTGTTAATTATTGGCAATATTAATTGTGTGGAAAACAAAAAGGTCTGGAGTGGTGAAATTTTTAATCAACACCATTGTCCTATATTGGATATATATGAAATTGAATTCTTTGATTTGTCCTTTTTATCCCATGACGACTGACAAATTGGACTTCGGTATTTTAGTATTATAGATGTTCCCTGTGATATAATCTTTCTAATTTTAATGCCAAATTAGAGTTTTTACTCCATTTTCATAATCCACTGAACATAGCAAAGGATAGTGCAGATGGGGCATGCGTGTACTATGGACACATTCTTGTTTTATATATCTATACTTCTAAATCAAAAGACCGTTTTTATGTTCACCTGATAAATGTATAACCGAAGAAAGCTACAAATAAACTCATCAAAGATACCAGGACCAAATTTAGTACATACGCCAGACGCGCGCTTTGTCCACAAAAGACTCATCAGTGACGTTCGAATCCTCAAAAGTCAAAAAGGCCAAATAAAGTACGAAGTACGAAACCCCTAACCAAAGATTTGCCAAATACAGCTAAGGTAATCTATGCCCGAGGTAGAAAAGCCTTAGAATTTCAAAAAATTCTAAATTTTGTAAACAGTTGATATATTTTAATCATTGCCTCTGTGTTAGGACGACACATTGTTAATTATAGGTCAATCTTACAGAATCATACTGCCCCAGGAATAAAGTGTGAGGATAAAAACTTCTGCATTGTTAAGCACTAAGAAAGTCATTTTGCTAGTACATGGACAAATGTTATTAAATCATTTTAATAATTTTTACAGCACTTGTCTTTAGCTTGATTTCGGTCTTGATACACTGAACTATAATATTCTAAGAAGTAGATGATGACTTGGTTGGTTTTAAATTAAACGGATGCTATAATGATACTTATTCTCATTGAGACAATGTTTTTCTGTTATCGGTTTGCTCCACTTAAGAATGCTGAACGAGTGAAGGTCCTTATATCCACATTGGAATGTGAAACAGCTTGTATTTAAATAACGGAATTACATGTTTTCAAATGATTTTTGGCATCAAAACTTTCAGATCGATGTCAGTTTAAACAAACAAAATGCACTTTTCTATTAAAGCCGGTATTTACCTTTACTCGTCCTTGGTGCGAGACAGAAGCCATGTATAATTATCGATTATTTTATATTCTATCACCAGTGTATTGTTAAAATTAATCAAACCATTATCACTTGTCAATTATCCGATAACTTGCATTTGTCAAATATCAACATGTTCTCCCATACCGACTCTTTCGATACACTCGGGCTTTTACTTATTCAATAATAAACAGTTGTAAATATCGTACATAGTAAAACAATAGTGCGGGAAATGTTCATTCATGAAATATTCATGAATGAACCGCGGTCTCGAGTAGATTTTTTTTTGATTTTCTCTTCAGCCAATGGCCGATCCGCAGAGTAGTGTTTGTGATACTTATGTTCAAAATAAAGTTGAATTCATCTGAATTGTCGGTGAACATTCATTCCTTTTTTATCTGTAATCTTTTCAAAAGGTAGCAACTCAAAAGAGTTAAGAATCAGAATTCGAACACTAGTACTACATTATCTTGGAGCAGAACATTGCGATAGTCTGTTCTCCACCGAAAGCAACCTATAGCAAACTTTCCAAAAAAATACTATAAAGGGCAATAACTCCTTAAGGGGTAAACTGACAATTTTGGTCATGTTGAATTATTTGTAGATCTTTCTTTGCTGATCATTATTGCTGTTTACAGTTTATCTCTATCTATTATAATATTCAAGATAATAACCAAAAACTGCAAAATTTCCTTCAAATTACTAATTATAGGGCAGCAACACTACAACAGTTGTCTGTTTTGTCTGCCTAATAGATTATTTTTCCCTATGTCAGATTTGCTATAAATGCTTTGGTTTTAGAGTTATCAGCCAAAGTCTACATTTTTACTCCTGTGTTCTGTTTTTAGCCATGGCGGCCATCTTGGTCGGTTGGCAGGTTCACATTTTTAAAACTAGATACTCAAATGATGATTGTGGCCGAGTTTGGTTAAATTTGGCACAATAGTTTCAGAGGAGAAGATTTTTTAAAAGAATACTAAAATTTTAGAAAAATGGTTAAAAAATGACTATAAAGGGCAATAACTCCTTAATGAGTTAACTGACATTTTGGTCATCTTGACTTATTTGTAGATCTTTCTTTGCTGAACACTAATGCTGTTTACAGTTTATCTCTATCTATAATAATATTCAAGATAATAACCAAAAACTGCAAAATTTTCTTAAAATTACTAATTCAGGACCAGCAACAGGTTGTCCGATTTGTCAGAAAATTTCAGGGCAGATAGATCTTGATCTAATAGATTATTTTAACCCATGTCAGATTTGCTCTAAATGCTTTGGTTTTAGAGTTATCAGCCAAAATCTACATTTTATCCCTATGTTCTATTTTTAGCCATGGCGGCCATCTTGGTTAGTTGGCAAGGTCACGCCACACATTTTTAAAACTAGATACCCCAATGATGATGGTGGCCAAGTTTGGATTAATTTGGCGCAGTAGTTTCAGAGGAGAAGAGTTTTGTAAAAGATTACCAAGATTTACGAAAAATGGTTAAAAATTGACTATAAAGGGCAATAACTCCTAAAGGGATCAACTGACCATTTCGGTCATGTTGACTTTTTTGTAAATCTTACTCTGCTGAACATTATTGCTGTTTACAGATTATCTCTATCTATAATAATATTCAAGATAATAACCAAAAACAGTAAAATTTCCTTAAAATTACCAATTTAGGGGCAGCAACCCAACAACAGGTTGTCTGATTCATCTGAAAATTTCAGGGCAGATAGATCTTGACCTGATAAACAATTTTACCTATTCAGAGTTGCTCTAAAGGCTTTGGTTTTTGAGTTATAAGCCAAAAACTGCATTTAACCCCTATGTTCTATGTTTAGCCATGGCGGCCATTTTAAACTAAATACCCCAATGATGATTGTGGCCAAGTTTGGTTAAATTTGGCCCAGTAGTTTCAGAGGAGAAGATTTTTGTAAAAGTTAACGACGACGGACGACGACGGACGCCGGACGCTTAGTGATGAGAAAAGCTCACTTGCCCTTTGGGCCAGGTGATCTAAAAAGAGGGGCGAAAGATACTAGAGGAACAGTCACTCATAGATCAACGCCATGGCTAAAAATGAAAAGAACTACAGACAAATATATGTTCACAAGAAACAACATTTCAAAACTAAAGAATGATCAACACAAACGCCACCTAAAACTGAGGGTGATCTCAGGTGCTCCGATAGGATAAGCAGATTTAAAAAATGGTTTCAAAAATATAACAAAACAATGAATACAGAATCTTTATTCATAATTTGTTTATCTTTCCTCGATTAGTTGGATCGATCTATTTAATCCATCTGTATTTTATGGAGATTACGAACAGCATAAACCATCGTCATTGCCTTCGGAACTCTCGCAAGCATCACACTGGGTCTGTGTAGCGTTGTTAGTTACTGGGCATATAGTAGGTAGAGCACATCCACAGACTGAAAAAAACAACGAATAATTATGTAATGTACCTGACCAGAGACATAGAGTAGGTAGAGCACATCCACAGACTGAAAAAAACGAATAACTATGTGCTCTTTATATGTGAAATCATCAAGCATGGTCGCCTTTTTTTATGCCGTCACAAAAGAAAGTTCAGAGGAAAGCAAGAAAATATTGACGTCATAATCGATTTTTGACCAATGAATAGTTATCAAAGGTACCAGGATTATAATTTATTACGCCAGACTCGCTTTTCGTCTATATAAGACTAATCAGTGACGCTCATATCAAAATATGAAGAACTGAGAACAAACGAACCACACATTGTTTAATTTTTTTATACAATGGATGCAGAAAGGAATGAATTTACGAAGAATAAGAGAAATGCAGATATACTAATTGACAAAGGCAAATCACATTTCAAATGATCCTCAAAGACTTAACTATTTAAACGGTAAAGATCAGTCAATTGTATACTTTTATATATGGAAACAAACAAAAATGCAAATATTATCCGATCGAATGTCTAAGGACATGTATTTGGTTTGTCCCAGGAAGTATGAAATACAGAACAAGTGTATTGAGAACAAAATCGTTATAATTGTGAGACAAATGAATACTAATAACATAGTAATCACAAACAAAAAAAGGACAATGGTAAAAATTGTACAAGAGAGGTATACTTACATCTGGATGGTAAGATAACTGAAACATAACAGATTGATTTTATAAAATATTTTTGTGTCAGTGTCATGTTATTGGTATAAAAAATTAAAAAGATACAATAATATAAAGTTGAATTGTTTACCATTTTGCTATGTTAGGGTCATGTTAATGGTATTTAAATGCAACATAAAAAATAGCTTATTTTACTATTTACCTCATTGAAATATTAGTGTCATGTAACTGACATAAGATGTTTTTAAAGAGACTTTATTCATTAATATTTTATTAAACAAAAAATGATGTTAAATAAATAGGTTCTGTGAAGAATATAGTATAAGATATAAAAAAAATTACCGAACTCAAATTTAAAAAGGAGATTTCTTTTAATAACTGACAAATTCAAATGATATCAACGAACAGAACAGGTGAAAAATTAATACCCTAATCGCCTGTGTGAGTACAATTAGAAGTGTAGCATCTGTAAATTATTCACTGGGTCGATACCTCTGCTGATAAACTACCAGTCCCCGAGGGTACAATCAGCTAAGTAGTTAGTATTTCGGTACTGACATGATTTAACAAACAAAAAATTGTCCGTTTATAAATTTATAAATTATTAAGAAACTAAGGTTTCAACTCCCTCAGGCAAATTTGGCTTTAGATGAATTTAGCTATTTATTTTAGGTATTTTTTACATATAGCTCTTCAAAGGTTTCGGTACCTATACATCTTAGGATTTCAAATAATTGGCTTTGAGCGTTCATGATTAAGGTAAATCAAGAAAATCGCTTCGGACGCAAGACATTAATAACGTGTTGTTTTTAATATTATTATTAAAACTCAGTTCAAAAGAGAAAACAAACATTTGACAAAATTATACTCACTAATTCCACATTCTACAAAATGAAAATGTAATTAATCGTCTAAAATTTAACAATGCAATACATGAGGGTATAATGAAAGGCAACAGTTGTATACCGCTGTTCATAATTCATAAATCGATAGAGAAAAAAACAAATCCGGGTTACAAAATAAAACTTAAGAAAACGCATCTTATATATAGGAGGAGAACTACGATACAACAGAAACACAACATAAAATGTAACACACACAGAAAACGAACTATAATATAACAATGGCCATTTTCCTGTATATATGTTACGGGGAGAGGGGATTATATTATTAACTAGCATGGCACTTTTATTAAGTCTCCCAAACAAAGTTTGGAGACTTATTGTTTTTGCTCAGTTCTTTTTATTTTTATTATTTTTCTTTTTCTTTTTCTTTTTATGTCACCCTGACGGAGGTCGGGTGACATATTGTTATTGTTCGATTCTTTTTCTTTTCCTTATTAATATTATTATTCCACACTTTTTTGTCCAGACTATTTCTCGGAATTTAATGGACCAATGATGATGGAACTTTACCATAATGTTAACCCCCATGTACAGATGTGCAATCGGGGGTTGGCATTTCCAAGATGGCTGCCGTTGTCATGGAAACAGAAAGGGACGATTAAACAAATCAATTGAAATTAAATGGAAGTCCCTGGGGGTCATTCCCGCCCTGTTCAATTTGAGAATGTGCTATTATCTTGTAAACGTTCTAGATCCCCACCCCTAAACCATATATATTCTTGTATGGGACACTAAGGCTAATCAAATGAAATTAAAGGGAAGTTTCTGGGGGTCGCCCCCACCCTATTCAATTTGAGAATGTGCTATTATCTTGTAAACGGTCCAGATCCCCACCCCTAAACCATATATATTCTTGTAGGGGACAATAAAACAAATGAAATGATATAGAAGCAAAGTCTGAGGTCGTCACCACCACCCCTTCTATTTGAATACTTCTAAATGGTGGAGATCCACACCCGTAAGCCATATATATTCTTGTATGGAACCAAAAATCAAATCAAATCAAAATGGGACCATATGAATGGCGAGTTATGGGAGAGCTTTGTTTGGGAGACTTCGTAACAGCATCCTGTTACAATTACTTCTTGTCTTTACTTCGGTTTATTTACTCATTAGATTCATACACAAGGTTATTGTCAAATCATTCCGTTTATGTATTTTTCTCTTTTCATTGCTTGGCCCATACGTATCCATATATGTTATTTTCTTCTCTAGGTAGGATTGATGTCTCGTTGACTTATTCCTCATTTCACCTTCCCCCAATCATGTATCAAAAGTTACACGTAATTATTAAATTGGTTGCAATGCATTACATTGAATCCACAGTGAATAAAAACCGATCATTTCACAAGTGAAATATATGTGATTATTTCATTCATATGGTGTCATACAACAATAGGCCTTGTCAAAAAGTCGATAACAGATCAAAATCAAATTTTCAATGCGTCTAAAAAAGATATAGTTATTTACATTTTCTACTTATATTATATTAAAAAAAAAGTAATTTGCAATTTAATAAAAAGGAGAACTAATCAAAGAAGTCAAATATAAAAAATCATTCAGCTCGCGCATTTGTAAAGTGTGTTGTTCGGGTCACTCGTTAATATTTTTCTTTATTTGAATTCTTCGATTGGTATCAAAGACAAGAAAATCTAAAAGTAAAACTTTTTTAAATACACATTATCTTGGATAGCTATTCAAAAAGGTCACATGGTTACCTGTAGTTGTTAATTTCTGTGTCATTTTAGTCTCTTGTGGAGAGTTGTATCATGGGCAATCATACCACATCTTCTTTTTTATATTTGCCTCAAACATCAATAAAGAAATGTGTGTTTCGTCTACATACGACTCATCAGTTTTACCCAAATTAAAGCAGAGGGAATTCCAAAACAAATAATAAGGCAACAGAGAACAAAAATCCTGGTTTCAAACTAAAACCAAGGAAACAATCAAATCATAAAGAATTTCAAAAGAGAACAAAACATTTTCTTTGATACAGTATCCAATTGAGGATCATATATGAGTTTATCCCTATCTAGTAAGAAAGTTTTACAATAAATCTAACTTACTTTCACTTTGCTCTAAAAGAGAAAACCAGCATTTTACACATTTACTCAATTATTAGTAATAGTATAAACTAACATTTTATAATATCGTAATGTTTGTTCTTTTAGCGAATCGCAAATTGCTGAAAGTGTTGGTTATCCTTGTGTCGACGTTTAATTTTTTTGCACTTTTGACACGATAAAGGATATGTGTCAATTCCAATCCTACTCAAGTGTTTAGATTTTGTATGCTTTTTTTTTATATTTTGTAATGTATTTGACTATTTTCTCTACTTTTTCTTTAAATTTAGCCCTCGATTTTTTTTCTATTTTTGCCTTCTTTTCGTTTTTGTTTCTTATTTGTCCCTATCACCTATTCTGCGTTTCTTTATCCTTACATTTTTTTCTATTAACCCCATCATAACCCTCGTACAATATTTTTTATATTTACCTTTGATAATTAAGGCTGTGTCATTGTCAAATGCCGATCCGTTACACACATCACACAGAGAAGGATTGCCTGGAAATTGTGCTACAAAAAGAAATGCATTACATTGTAAATAGTGTAAAATATACTCACACATATCATATGTGGATTCTTATTTTTTTCATAACGCACAATACGTCATTGTTAAATACAGATTATAATTTGTTAAGTTTCCTTAGCTGTCGTATTTAAGAAGGTATTAAGGGACCGATTTGTCGGCTCTCCTTTGATTCCATTTGAGAGCATGGTCTCGTATTTAGGCATTAAGGGACTGATTCGTCGGCTCTCCCTTGACTCCATTTGAGAGTATGGTCTCGTATTTAGGCATTAAGGGACTGATTCGTCGGCTCTCCCTTGACTCCATTAGAGAGTATGGTCTCGTATTTAGGCATTAAGGGACTGATTCGTCGGCTCTCCCTTGACAACATTTGAGAGTATGGTCTCGTATTTAGGCATTAAGGGACTGATTCGTCGGCTCCTCTCCCTTGACTCCATTAGAGAGTATGGTCTCGTATTTAGGCATTAAGGGACTGATTCGTCGGCTCTCCCTTGACTCCATTTGAGAGTATGGTCTCGTATTTAGGCATTAAGGGACTGATTCGTCGGCTCTCCTTTGATTCCATTAGAGAGTATGGTCTCGTATTTAGGCATTAAGGGACTGATTCGTCGGCTCTCCCTTGACTCCATTAGAGAGTATGGTCTCGTATTTAGGCATTAAGGGACTGATTCGTCGGCTCTCCCTTGACAACATTTGCGAGTATGGTCTCGTATTTAGGCATTAAGGGACTGATTCGTCGGCTCTCTTGACTCCATTAGAGAGTATGGTCTCGTATTTAGGCATTAAGGGACTGATTCGTCGGCTCTCCTTTGACTCCATTTGAGAGTATGGTCTCGTATTTAAGCATTAAGGGACTGATTCGTCGGCTCTCCCTTGACTCCATTAGAGAGTATGGTCTCGTATTTAGGCATTAAGGGACTGATTCGTCGGCTCTCCCTTGACTCCATTTGAGAGTATGGTCTCGTATTTAGGCATTAAGGGACTGATTCGTCGGCTCTCCCTTGACTCCATTTGAGAGTATGGTCTCGTATTTAGGAATTAAGGGACTGATTCGTAGGCTCTCCCTTGACTCCATTAGAGAGTATGGTCTCGTATTTAGGCATTAAGGGACTGATTCGTCGGCTCTCCCTTGACTCCATTAGAGAGTATGGTCTCGTATTTAGGCATTAAGGGACTGATTCGTCGGCTCTCCTTTGACTCCATTTGCGAGTATGGTCTCGTATTTAGGAATTAAGGGACTGATTCGTAGGCTCTCCCTTGACAACATTTGCGAGTATGGTCTTTAGGAAACGTTGATAGTCATTCGGAAGGGGAGGATTACTGATCCGTATCAAGAGATAGAAATATCTCTTACACGTAAAGGACACCCTTGTAGATTTCAAAAATATGCAGGCTACTCCCGGTACATGGCAACGCACACAACCGCAAAGTGGAAAAAGGATTAATATAAATTCCAATAACTTTCCCAATCCACTTTAAATAAATATGTTTTAAAAAAGATAAAGGGAAATAACCCCTTCATTCATTAGTACGTTTGTGTCAACCAATTTCTAAAGCTTCTTTGTTTCAGGTAAATGTTAAATTCCATTGATCAATCTTGCCTTTTACAAACGATTAACTGATTTAAAGATTTTCTCCCTGAACCAGTGTGTACCACCAAGGTGGTACCCAACACCGTCACTAAAATTAATTTTGTTCGTTTAACTTTTATAAAATTTTGACAAAGTATTTACTTTGACCCTTTGACAAAATTATAAAAAATATCAAAACATTTGAAACAACCAATTTATCTGAAAATAACACTGGTTATATAGCAGTTTGACGAACACTAGTTTTGATCATTGCGAAGGTTAATATTCCCTTAACAACACAACGTAATTAAAACGTTTAGCTGATTTTACAGAGTTATCTCCCTGTAGTGCTAAGTTCGTATCACAAGCCCAGTAGTCAGAACTTTTTGTGCTGACATGAATTGTCATTGATATGGTTATATTTATATATTTACTGTTTACAAATTTTGGATTTTTTTGAAGAACTAAGGCTTTTCTACCTCAGGCATAGATTACCTTAGCTGTATTTGGCAAAACTTTTAGGAATTTTGATCCTCTAGCTCTTTTACTTCGTACTTTATTTGGCCTTATAAACTTTTTTGGATTTAAGCGTCACTGATGAGTTTTTTGTAGACGAAACGCGCGTCTGGCGTATATATTGAATTTAGTCCTGGTATCTATGATGAGTTTATTTACCACCACTGGGTCGATGCCACTGCTGGTGAAGATTTATTTCCCCGAGGGTATCACAAGCCCAGCAGTCAGCACTTTTTGTGCTTTTTTGTGCTCACATGAATTTTCATTGATATGGTTATATTTATAAATTTACTGTTTACAAATTTTGGATTTTTTTGAAGTACTAAGGCTTTTCTACCTCAGGTATAGATTACCTTAGCTGTATTTGGCAAAACTTTTAGGAAGTTTGATACTCTAGCTCTTCAACTTCGTACTTTATTAGGCCTTTTTAAACCTTTTTGGATTCGAGCGTCACTGATGAGTCTTTTGTAGACGAAACGCGCGTATGGCGTATATATTGAATTTAGTCCTGGTATCTATGATGAGTTTATTTACAACCACTGGGTCGATGCCACTGCTGGTGAAGATTTATTTCCCCGAGGGTATCACAAGCCCAGCAGTCAGCACTTTTTGTGCTTTTTTGTGCTGACATGAATTTTCATTGATATGGTTATATTTATAAATTTACTGTTTACAAATTTTGGATTTATTTGAAATACTAAGGCTTTTCAACCTCAGGTATAGATTACCTTAGCTGTATTTGGCAAAACTTTTAGGAAGTTTGATCCTCTAGCTCTTCAACTTCGTACTTTATTAGGCCTTTTTAAACCTTTTTGGATTCGAGCGTCACTGATGAGTCTTTTGTAGACGAAACGCGCGTATGGCGTATATATTAAATTTAGTCCTGGTATCTATGATGAGTTTATTTACAACCACTGGGTCGATGCCACTGCTGGTGGAGATTTATTTCCCCGAGGGTATCACAAGCCCAGTAGTCAGCACTTTTTGTGCTGACATGAATTTTCATTGATATGGTTATATTTATAAATTTACTGTTTACAAATTTTGGATTGTTTTGAAATACTAAGGCTTTTCTACCTCAGGCATAGATAACCTTAGCTGTATTTGGTACTTTTAGGAATTTTGATCCTCTAGCTCTTCAACTTCGTACTTTATTTGGCCTTTTAAACTTGTTTGGATTCGAGCGTCACAAATGAGTCTTTTGTAGACGAAACGCGCATCTGGGGTATATTTTAAATTTAGTCCTGGTATCTATGATGAGTTTATTTGCACCTTAAATAGTTTCCAAATGTGCTTATTGTATAATCATAGTCTTTCATTTATTCTCAGATATTAAATTGAGAGTACAAATTCAATGTGATTCTTTCGTATCAGCAAATTTTACTGTTATAAAAAAACTTTAACCAAGCGTATGACATTTAAAGCATCGCTATAGATTCATTTTCTTATAGAGTACTGAACCATGTTGTTCTGGACAACAAATATATAAATAATGCAATACGAACCATATGTATTACACATGTAAAAAAGACATATTAAACTCCACAGCTGCAACAAGTGTATTAAAGATATTCCTCCACTCGAGAAAGCTTGATTTTAAAATTTAAAGCGCGAAACTTGTCGATTTTTTTAAATGATTAAAATGTAACTGTCAAGAGAGGAGGAAAAACGTAATACACGAGTTATTGTGGTGGATTCTTTTTGCCTTATGATTTTATTCCTTCTTTTTTTAAGATTTGAAGAAAATTATGTACTTTTTATATGGCGTCTCACACCGATCAAGAAATGTGAAAAAAGAGCAAAATTTAGAGAAAACATGTTATGCCTACATAGAACTAAAGGTATACAAGGTAATAATTAATAATAGCGACTTACCCCATTCTGACATACAATAAACTCTTAAATCTTTACTGGTATTGTACATTATGTCTCTCATACAACGGTATTCGAATAAGTCATGAGCAATGCATCGTCTAAAAATAGAATTAAAACATGGTCATTAGCATTTACATCCTGATATATCACATATTTTCAAATATTAAAGTTAAAATGGTCCTTTATATTTTTGATATTTTTGTAATTCATACTTTGGAATCCTTTGGTTGTATGAAAGTTAGAAATGAGGGAAAACATAGCTAACTTTTTGGTTGAAACTTTTAACTTCAGGTTATATTTAATAACTGTGAAAGCACACATGATGACTAACAATCTGTAAATAAAAGTACTGTTGAACATTTAAGGTAATATGCTAAGACATAATGGTCACAGCGAATGTTTTTATGTGAATATACACTTCATTTTATTTGTGCATTTGAAAAGCAGGTTATATTGGACCAATACGTAAATTACTGTGAAAAATAAGTAAAATCACAAAAATACTGAACTCAGAGGAAAATCAATTCGGAAAGTCCATAATCACATGCACAATCAAATAACAAAACGCATCAAAAACGAATGGACAAGAACTGTCATATTCCTGACTTGGTACAGGCATTTTCAAATGTAGAAAATGGTGGATTAAACCTGGTTTTATAGCTAGCTAAACCTCTCACTTGTATGACAGTCGTATCACATTCCGTTATATTGTCACCCATGCTTGAATGCATTACTATTTATTGGATACCAAGTTTCGTGGGTTTCGTGGATACTGATTTGAATCATAAATATAAAATGTTCTTTAGACTAGAATACAGCTTGTAGTTGAACTACGAAATCGAGTATCAATGAAAAACACCGGTGAATTGCATTCTGTGGAATATTCAATGCAAGAAATGCATTAATAACATTTAGTATTATCATCATTTCTATATATAACTATATACTAGTAATATACTGCAAACTGGTTTTAAAAGCTTGCAGTTTTTTTCTGACACAAAGATAATTATTGTGATTTAACAAATCACTAAGTTTTATAACCAGTGAGGTTAACAAAATGTGAGTCAGAAACATATTCACTTATATGATAAGTAAAGAAATATTGAACAAATAAACGATTCAATGTAAACTAAAAATGAGAAAGACCATTAAATTTTTAAATCATAGGATAGACTTTATAAAACAACAAACGAATTGAAAACAACTGTTAAATTTCTGACTTGGTTTAGGCAAATGAAACAATGTTAACTCACCGTACAACGTAAAATCGTCCACTTCTTGTATAGCATTCCCAGTCCGTTTTATTTTCACCACCAAAATTCTCAGTTAACACAGTGGTATCATTGCCTCCTACGTTATATGTTTGGTTGACATTTTTTTCGTCACAAGGGCAAAGGTCATAGGTTTTGTTATGAAGGGTACAAGGAAAGCCGCAAAATCCATGAGGGCCGGTAGCTGTCAAATTCAAAAGGATTTACTGCAGGTTATTGACAAATGTTCAATGTTTTGTCAAATATGAGGAATCGATCTGTTTTTGGTTTTTTAATGTTTTGATTTTTAACGTAGTTGTGACTGTTTAGTCTTCAAAATAGTCAATAAAGAAAGTACTATTTTGTACATTATGCGTTTTAGACAATGCTTTCTCTGCATATTCCTTCATCAGATACTTTGAACTCCAAAATTTAACGCCAATTATGTGTAAAATGAACTGAAAATAAGTCAAGCCCCCCCCCCCCCTTTTTTTTTCTTATAAAAAAGAGAAGCTATATGACCAAGGGGAATCGTCAAAGAAAAGTCAAATGCTGTCACAGTCAATTATGAGGGATTGTAATGTTTCTTAATACCTTCAATAATTAAAAATGATGAATTAAAGGAGGGTGTGTAATGAATCATTAAAACAACCTCTTTAAAAACTAAGCCGTTGTTTAACTTATGGACAGTCAATCCACCTGCAACCATAATGACGGGGTTTTCTAAAAGGCAAATATAACTGGATTTGTGTCGATCAAAACCATACACATGCACGGGTTGTTGTCTCCTTGACATATTCCCAATTTCCATTCTCAATTTTACATCAAAACTAATGTTAATGGAGTACCCGTCACTTTTACTGATGACATTTTGATTTGTGAGGTAAAAAAAAACAACAATGCAATCCAAATGTATTCAAGAGATCGGTTATATAATTACACATGCATGAAAAGGGAATTTTCTTATTTCTTGGGCCTTTAAAATATCTTTATACGTTTTTAAAATTTTAGACGAAAAACTACAATATTGACTTGTTTCAAATTTGTATTTCTCTCCGGTATGGCTTTTTCCTCATTCTGTATGACCATAGACAACAATATTGTTTTATAATTCTACAGTTTACTTAAAATAGAGTTCGAACTTCATATCCTTATATAATGTTTCGTTTAGGTACGATTTTTCTTCTTTCTTGTTGTATATGTTTCCGTCGTTGAGACAAATAAAAAAAAAACAGATAGGAAACTATAAACTCTTCTATTAAACGAAAATTAGATTTTGTTTTAGAAATAATAGTATGCAATTAAGATAATGTTTAGATAAGAGAAAAGGCACATACCTGGTGTACATATTGTACTGATGAGACCCTCTAAAATTGATGAGAATCCATCAAAATTGTCTACATGGAAGACATAGCTGTTATCAGATGCCAACTCTTGTAATACTTCAAAATCAACATCGGGTCCGACATGCACAACTAACATCTTGACATTTGTATTCTTTAACCTATTAGCCGTGCCAAACATATCGCCTCTGCTATTACCGTCTGTTATAACAACTGCAAATCTATTGCCCACTGCACACGGGCGTCCTGCACCATTGCCCGCACTCTCGTTAAATATGTTCTTCTCTAAGTACTAACCGAATAGAATATGAAAGAAGGAAATAAAAAGCAAAATAATATTAAACATAAACATATAATATTCAAGCATATTCGTTTCTGATAATTTTTATGTAATCTAAATTCATACGCCCACTTGTATACTAATAATTGATTAAGAAAAAAACGGCAGTGATGTATAAACCAATTTAACTGCAAAGTTATGTGATGATAATTAGTTCTGCTTTAAAAAACCTCAATAGCCAAATAGACGTTTTTCCTATTATTATTATTAGACACCGGAGTTTACATTCACTTGGCCGATGCCACTGCTGATGGAGCTTAAGTCCCCGAGGGTATCACAATCCCAGTAGTCAGTACTTCTGTGTTGACTTGACTTGTCATTGATATGATAATGATAATAAATTTACTGTTAACAAGATTTCGAATTTTTGAAATACTAAGAATTATCTACCTCAGGCATAGATTACCTTTGCTGTATTTGGCAAATTTTAAGGATTTTTTTTGTCTTCAAGGCTCTCCAATCTTGTGCTTTATTTGGCCTTCTTTTATTCAAGCGTCACTGATAAGTCTTTTGTAGACGAAATGTTTGTCTGGCGTAAATATTAAATTTCAATCCTGGTATCTATGATGAGTTTTTTTACAACCACTGCGTCGATGCCACTGCTGGCGGAGATTTATTTTCCCGAGGATATCACAAGCCTAGTAGCCAGTACTTTTGTGTTGACTTGAGTTTTATTGAAATGTTCATGATAATAAATTTACTGTTATCAAAATTTTGAAAAACTAAGGATTATCTACCTCAGAAACAGATCTACCTTAGCTGTATTTGTCAAAACTTAGGAATTTGGTCCTCATTGCTCTTCAACCTTGTGCTTTATTTGGTCGTTTATAGACAAATTCTCGTCTAGCGAATACATACAATAGATTGATACTTGTGTAGTATTAAGTTGAGTTAGATTGTTTAAATGTTATTCTTCGTTGTATCCATTGTATCTAGGATTTTGTTCATAATTGGGCTTTCATTAACAAAATATTTCGTATTTCGTATGATTGAGCGTTAGGATAATCAAGATATCATCACTTACATGGGTGTGTTAGTTATCACTTTCAGTCTTTAACCCTTATAAGTAAATTATATTTTGATTCATATACTGTGGATTCATTTATTTTCGTGGGTACTAATTTACGTGGATTGAACAAAACTTAGACTTTCGTGGATATTTAATTTCGTGGTTCTGCTTAAGTATGCATGCAAGTCTATTACAAATTTGTAATTCGTTGATCATTTAAATTCGTGGTTCATCTGTACCCACGAAATCCATGGAAATTGGTATCCAACGAAAAATAATGAATCCACAGTATGTTGACTCCTTCTTTTATATTATTTTACCTCAAATCCTATACCAATATTAGATCTGGTTCCACTATTTGTTATTAAATCTATTGCATTCAGAACACCAGTAGTAGTAACGTGGTCGTTTAAATCAAATTCCGCAGCTTGAATGGGTTGATCAGAAAACTTAACTACTGCAAACTGTGCACCATTCGGTCCAATATTAGGAAATCTCTGGACCACATTTTTAACAAAAGTTTTTATCTGGTTAAAATCCTCATTAGTTACGCTACCGGATTCATCGAGTAAGAAGGCAATGTCAGAGCAATTCAAACAGTTTTCAAAACTTGAAGCACCTAGAAAAATAGATATCAAATGTCAAAATCGAAAGATCAAACACATTACAGCTAATTTCTTAATGCTTATGGAGCAAAACTTTGGTTGGTTTGCTTGCTTTTTTGTATAAACGTTTACTCAAGCTTTATAAATAAGAATAATATCTTCAATCAATATATATATATATATATATATATAGGCATAATTAAAACTGTATATATTATAATTATATTTAGTGTGCGTTATACCAATTACAACTGTACAATATACAAACAAAGCCAGCAATCTATTTTAAGACTTGCATGAATAAATTAAACAAACCGACATATTAGGTTACAATGTCACTTATATGGAAATAGCAGTGCTTTTATGCCTTTATCACTATCAATTTATATAAATAAATCATCAAAGATGGACTAAAAATTACGGGTGTAAGGTTCGTGGTTAAGAGAACTCAATAATTTTGAAGAAAATGTTATAGTCATTTGGGTAGACACAACATCACTCACAGGTAAAAAAAAATATAGAATTATCATGTTCTTAATTTTCTTATGATTGTGTTGTATGAGTGCCAATGAGACAACTCTCCATCCAAATAACAATTTACCAAAGTAAACAACTATAAGTCAAGGTACGGCATTCAACGCGGAGCCTTGGCTCACTATGAGAAACAAGCTATAAAGGGCCCCAAATTACTAGTGTAAAACCATTCAAACGGGAAAAAACAACCGTCTAATCTATCTATATAGAAAAAAGATAAAAATAAATTAAAAATGTATTTTCCTGAATGTTCTCATTTTCAAAAACAAATCGGTAGTGTTCGAACTATGTACCTCAGTTCATTGTTATTTAACACTCAAAAGCTTACCTTTAATTTTTGTAACGCATACACATATAGTTAGCAATACGGGTCTTAAGAATGTACACCTCAGAAGAGCCAAAAATTTCTAAAATTATACCTTTTTTTCTTAACCTGATTTTTGGGTTTATAAGACTGTTACAAAATAATTAATGAAAAAAAAATCATATGGTGGTGCACTTCTTTTTTTTTTTTTTTTTTTGTACGGCCCTTCGGAAATGCCCAATTTCGTTGATTATACCATTTTTCAACGATTTTATCTATTTTTGGGCTATTATAGTAAAAAAATCACAGTTCCAGAATTAAACTTTGTTTCATACTTCCTATAAAAGTGAAGTGGACCAATCTGAATAAATTTTACTTAAAAAAAAACCAATATGTAGGTGTTTATATTAGAAGGTTTATCATATTTTGACGCTTTTTTGTGTAAAATTTACCATGCTGTAATTTTTTTATTCTTGTGATTTTTCTCAGTTTTAAGAAAAAAATGGGTATAACTTCAACTTTTCTTTGTTATAAATGATTGAGAAAATACATATCTAAGAAATTTGAAAAGAACAAAATGATATGTGATGTACATGATTCTTGTAAAATCATTTTTTGTATCTCTCACCCTTTTTCTCAAAATATTGGCTAAAACACTGACTTGATTGGTCGTAAAATTTGAAAACAGGATTACTCAAAAACCATTCTTTGTAAATAAACACTATTTTTACACATTTATGTTTCATTATAATATTTTTGAAATTCATTGATATTTTCCACTTGTATCACATGTTTTGAAAATAATTAAAGAACAAGACTGAACGAGACTGAAAAGTCAGAAGAATACATCCTTAAAATATGCATGTTCCAATACAAATCTTGGTAAAACATATTTTTAATTCTTTTGAATAATTATTATATGTTTCTATTTATTAACACGTTATTAGAAAAAAATCAAAATCACAAAAATACTGAACTCAGACGAAAATCAATTCAGAAAGTCTATAATCGCATGGCAAAATCAAATAACAAAACGCATCAAAAACGAATGGACAAGAACTGTCACATTCCTGACTTGGTACAGGCATTTTCAAATGTAGAAAATGGTGGATTGAACCTGGTTTTATAGCTAGCTAAACCTCTCACTTGTATGACAGTCGCATTAAATTCATAGATTACATGTTTTTGGAAAAATGAAGTAAAAATGTGTGACCCAATATGTTAAATTGTTGTAATTATAATTGAAGCAATGCTAAAGCTGTTGTTAACATACGACATGATGTTATATGTTATATGTTATATGTTATATCAATATTTTTTAATCAATTTTTTATCAAGAAATTAAAAAAAATAATTGTAAAAAAATGCTTTTTGACTCAATAAGCGTTTATAAAGGTCAAAGTACGGCCTTCAGAACGGAGCCTTGGCTATAAGGAGCCTTAAAACTACCATTCAAACGGGAAAACCATCGGTCTAATCTATATAAAAAAAAATGCCTTAATAATTTCATTTTCAAAAGGAAATCGGAAGAGTTCGACCAATGTACCTCAGTTCAATAGTCTTCAACAGTAAACGCTTACTTTTAGTTTTGGTAACGCATATGAATATAGTTAGCAATACGATTCGTAATATATGCATGTTCACAGTACAAATCTTAGTTGTTTAAAATTAACATATGTTTAATTCTTTTGAATAATTGTATGTTTCGATTTATTAAGACGTAATTAGATTACATGGAAAAATGTAGTAAAAATGGGTGACGTAATATGTTAAATTATTGTAATTATAATCGAATTAATGCTAAAGCTGTTGTTAAAATACGACATGATGTTATATATTATATGTTATATCAATATGTTTGAATTTATTTTTGATCAAATAATTAAAACAAAATTGACATGTATATTATAGCTTTTTGACCTAATACACGTGTTCTTGTTTTTTCAAATAAAATGTTCTAAACATTAACAACTCTTTCTCAAAAGAAAAAGTAAAATAAGAAAAATACATATCACCGAGGAAAATTCAAGACGGAAAGTTCCTTATCAAATGGCAAAATCAAAACCTCAAACACATCACACGAATGGAAAAAAATTTGTCATAACATAATTAGTCATAAACAATATTACAAAATACTCAACATAGAAAGAAAACAATGCAACGCGACCAAAAACTTGGAGTGATCTCAGACTCTCTAGCAGGGTGAGCAGATCCTGCACCTCATTTAAAGAGATGCATTTAATGTTGAGTATTTCATACTAACTGTTCAACAAATGACATGACGTCTATTATATGTTTATAAATTTCAACATGTTTGTCTCAAACATCACAGATTAGACTTTCATTGTTAAAACAATCTGGTGCAGTACTATTGATTCCGTTAAAGTCTATACCTAGAATAACACATTATATTTTAGATATTCTCAAAGGGGTTTACTTGATTGATCATCAGAAAAATGGTCAGATATACCTGTCCTATTTGAAACTTTCGTTCATAATGATATCTTTATTTCTCAGCGGGAATTTTAGAGTAATATGTTTTAGATTATGTTAATACTCAGTGAGGATAAATGAACGTCCCACCTTAAAAATTACATGCACCTTATGCCTTATCTGGATTAATCCATTGAAAACAAGAAATATATAAACACGTAGACAGGTAGACAGATAGATAGGTAAGACGCTATATACCAAAAGAAGACCTGTATGTAAACAAAAGTTACAAATTTATCATAGGACAATTATATCTGAGGCGATTCATGAAAATATTTAACAATTTAGAATATATTGCAATAAGAATAGCCTTTCGCCATTTTCATCTGTTAGAAATTATCTTAGAGTGATCAAATTTGAAACCAAGTACGTGTTATTCAGTATATGCAGAATTACGTAGAAATTAATAATTATCCCCGCACGAATTTCAACGTTTAACAAGTTCTATACGGCAAATTAAGCTATAAAGTTCCTAAATGATAGTTGTAAAATCATTTCGAATGAGAAAAAACTAACGGACTTATTTATGTTATAAGCATTAAATTTGCATATGTCGCCAAAAATCAAATTATTAGTACTCAGAAAACTTCCTTGTAAAACATAAGGTTAAATAATCAATATATGTAGCTAGAAAATTTGTCAATTATATATTTAAATAAAACATTTTCTGATAAGCTATGTGTATTTTCATTTGATTACCATGTCTGTCTTTAATTGATTGGCATTTCTGTTCATGTATAATAGCCAAAAGTAATATCACAAAAATACTTAACTCCGCAAAAAATTCAAAACGGAATAAAAAAAACTCAAACACATCTAACGAATTCCAAAAGATAACAACTGTCATATTCCTGACTTGGTACAGTCATTTTCTTAGGTAGAAAATGGTGACTTGAACCTGGTTTTATAACAAGCTTAACCTCTCACTATGCATCGTTTCAGTATTTTTTTAAATGTAACTGTGACTTTGAGATTAAAAGCAGCAGTTTCATTCAACATCATTTGGTTTGGATTATCTGGTTTCCTGAACAGATCTTGTTTCATAGTATAGTGCTGCTTAAAGCATAATTTTGATAGCATCACACCATTTCAGTGTATATAGATAATAACAATTTGCATTTTTATATTTTTAGGTGCAGCAGTAGCAAGCTTGGTATTCCCGTGCAATGTGCTTGTATTTTAGGGTAAAACGCTTACTACTGTTTTTATCTAGCATAATTCAGATAACCAAAGGTGATTCTGTGGCATTTAAAAAAACGAAGATTTAGTAAATTGGCAATGAGACAGCTCTTCAAATGTTGATATCGGGTAATGTTACATTTTTTACACTCCTGTGCTCGTTTAATCAGTCAGGGGCGTTACTTAAACAAGTTATTTTTTTAAGTTACTTATATAGGTAATTCTTGTCTTTAAAAAATATAAAATTTTTCAATAGAGTTATTTTAAATTTCAAAAGAAGCATGGACTTAATGTAGTTTTCATCAATGGTTACATCATTTTATATCATAAAATTAATAATTTATTAAATTTGAAAGGAGTATAGAGTTAAAGGGTTACCTTAAGAATAACGACAAAAATATTACTTGAATAAGTTATTTTATATATCTTTGAAATAATCAGTAATAACACTTATTTAAGGAACATATGTAATTGTTTTGGTTACAAATTATAAATAACTTTAAGTCTTAATTAAACCAAAAGTTTCTATCTATTTATATCTGTCTACCTTCCAGATTTTGAAGGAAAACGGTATAGTCCCAAGAGACCAATCTTTCACCCAGAAGCGTCGCTATGAAAGATAAGTACGTCAGAAAGGCAATTAGTGTTTCAGAAGGATTATATTTTATATTTCATGGGAAAAATAACCAGATGACTGTGAAAATTAGTCAAAGCTAGTAAAATCTGTATAAGTGGACTTCTATAAAAATAATATTTAGAAAAATTACTTAAATAAGTAATATTTAAAATAGCCTCGTTCTCAACATTACTTGTTTAGGTAATTTTAAAAGATACTTGTTTAAATAATGCCCCTGACTGTTAATGACGACGGAACATGTGATTAATTATATGTTAACATTTCAAAAAATAGTTCAGAAATTTCTTCCTTCGCCAAAAAAAGACAAAGTTAGGTCAATATCATTTAATTTATATATTTTTTGGAAGAGTGTGAATAGTTCAATACAGTACAGATGATTTTTTTAGCTTTAAAATCTATTAAAAGATCACAAAAGATAAACTAAAATATTTTTGTATTTAAGATCAATAAATATATTAGTAGACTAATTGATAAAGGCGATGTGTACCTAAGCAAAGGAGTGCATGTTTCACAGCAGTGACATGTACGGCATATTTAATCGAATTAAGGAGAAAAGACACAAAAAAGGCTTATATAAATGTCAATTTAAAAATAAACTCGTTGCGTTCTGATTACCAATGAAAAAAAACCAACGAGAAACCAAGTAATATATGTCCTTAGAAAGTAAACCAAACCCATATCGCAAATTAAGCTTTTAAAAGCGCAGCCATATGACAGTCTCGAGAAATTATTTAATGAGAAAAGTACCGACAAATTTTTTGAAAAAAACGAACAAAGAAATACAATATACATAAAACAAAATGAAGACCTCCTAATAACAGGCTTCAGAGTTTGGAAAAGCGCAAACAAAATTTGGCTGAATTAAACATTTTTGCATTAATCCGACCCTCCCTTGATCCTAAAGAGTTATGAAACAACATAACTAAAGAACAAACTTTAAACTCATTTTAAAAAGACTTTACGCATAAAATTGGCATAAACAAGCATATTCATTATCAATCTAATTTTAGAAAAAAGCAAGTATATTAATGCTGCTTTTCGCAATGTCATTATTATTGTTATTCCTAAAATAAGTGTTAGGACAACTATGACGTTTATGTACGTATGTTGTGTTTGAAACTTTTATTTATAAGATTCAAGGGGAACTCAGTTCCCTGATCCTGAATATTACCAAACGCTGTCTATTATTAAATTTAAGGAAACTTCCATTAACCGCAAGAATTGGACGTATCTTCAGTTTATAACCGCCTTAAATGTAAACAGATTGACGACAAAAAAAAACAATACTGAATGAAGGAGTCCATTATTAAGTGCTTTCTCATACGACCTAGTAAACATGCAAATAGGCATGGTATAATGTTATATGATTCGTGATATTTTTGTATGGAAAAAAGTTTTCCTTATGTCGGCAACAGGGGTCTCCTGATGATCAAATCTGAAAAGAAACTAGAAGGAGAAAAACTTAAATCTTAAAAACTTACAAATTACTCAAATCGCCTTTGACGAATGATATTTTGAAAAGCCATAAAATATGTTTATAAATTGTGTTAAAAAATTAAAACTTATTTTGATCAATGATTAAAAATCATCATGTTGACTATTAAAATACGTGATGAAGTAATATTAAATAAGGAATTGTCCAAAATAATTATTGAGGAGAAGACATGCATCAAAAAAAATATTGATTATTTTTACAGTTTGCAGGTTTTGGTTTTGAGCGAGCCAGATCATAAGACCTTTTACCATTTTTCGAACTAACGAAAACATTATATTTATTTCTCGTCACAACTTTGGGTAACGCATTGTTGGTTTGAGGTATAAAAAGGGCATCGGAGTGACTGGTAGCTGAAACAACAAAAAATTAGTTTTTTAAGTCGATGTGTTATAATCGGATTGAATATGTTCAATTGTTACATGGTTTGAACTGTTTCATGCCACAAATATGTAGCAATCGAACCAAACCCGATAACAGAAATGTTTCCATTATCATAGTTTTAAAAAGTTGAAACATTCCTGAAAATAATATAATAAAAACAGCAAGACGTGTGTATTCAAAAATAGTTTGCCAATTTCGGATTTTTTTTTATTTTTTTTTTTCGTTTTAACATTCAAAATATGGATTTAGGATTTTGAATGTAATATGTAATTAAATTGTAAATCTATTCCTAAATCGAAAGGTTCATCATTTTTGATCCGAAGAATTTTACAATATCATTTCGGATTGTATTACCAAAAGGTCATAAATATGGTACAAAAACAGTCAAAATCTTAAGGTTGTACCCAACACCTTAACTAAAATTAATTTGGCTCGTTTATTTTTCTTGAAATTTCGATAAAGTATTTACTTTGACCCTTTGACAAAAATATAAAAATTCTAAAAAATTTGAACCAAGCGTTTTGTCAGAAAAAATACACTGGTTATATAGCAGTTTTACAAACACCAATTTTGATCATTAAGAAGCTTAATATTCCCAATACAACACAACGTAATTAAAACGTTCAGCTGACTTTACAGAGTTACCTCCCTGTAGTGTTAGGTATCACCTTAAGTGTTCAACAATACCTTCAGTCTTTTCCACAAAGCTGACCAACATGGCCACCATAATTTCTTTCCACATCATCTTCGCTGTGCAGCTTGTTGCAAACTAACTTTGAATAAAAGGGATAGTTTGCTTAAGTATGTAACAGATTTAAAAATCAATTATAAAAGATGCACATGACTAATTTTGACATGTTATATAGCACAAAATCAATTATAATTACAAAAATGTCTTTGTTTCAATAGATGTTTATATTAGCTAACACGAACAAAAAGGCTACATCAAACAAATTTTTCGTTCAAATGTAATATAATAATAAATCGTTCACATTCTTATAGATATTTCCTATCCGCAAAAAGTAATAGAAATGGAAAGTAAAATTCGTCTTTCTTTTTATTGTTATCTCATAACATGTGTAACATTATGATTATGAACGGTGTTAATTGTTAAAACATAGATTTTAATGAAAGATTTAAATGGTAGTTTAAAATTCCCAATACAAATTTGTTTGCTTTGGGGTTTTTTTTTTGTTTGACTTACATCTATGTGTTTACCATGTGAACGTTTCCGTGTATATACATGTTACAATTTTAAAAGAAACGTTTTGGTACAGAACTAGTACCTTAGCAAAAAAAGGTGTGTATCTTTGTTCTGATTCAACTTCTGATTGACTATATTTCCCCGATGATACCATCTCTTAAGGAGCCAGTGCTTCGGTACATATTTCAATCGAATTAGAAAGAAACTAAGATTTCAACTTCTTCACGCCAAGTTGAGATTTCTTGAATTGGTTGCGTTTATTATAAAGAAAATTTCGTATATATTTTATACATAAGTGCCTACGAAATGTAATAAAATAATTCAATTCGAGCAAATTCCTCCTATAACTTAAAAACATTTACCCATTTTCACATTAAATTTGAAAGCCGTTTGATTATCTTCAAGTAGTACTCTTGAGATTTTTATTCAGTTTGATCATGCACATCTATAAGTATACAGTATTCGCTTAAAATTGCTTGGTTTGGTCACGCCTGATACTAAAAAATCTAATAAAAGTACGAGTTCAATTAGCGTTTTACTTTTTATTACTGATTTATACATGTCTTTCAAATATTCTTGTTTGAGGTTTCGTTATGAAGGTAAAAGTATCTGGAAAAGTACTTTACAGACTAAAATTGATTTAATGTTAATCTATATTTGTTTAACACGTGTTCTAACAAGGAGTGTAAGTGCTTGTTGTGAAGGTGCATTTTGGAAAGTACTTTCGAGACTAACATTGATTAAATGTTAACATAATAGCCAAATTCATTAGCGTTCAACTTCAACGTAGAGAGTTGAATCCTTTTTTGCATAATACTTTTTAATCTTGGAATCGTATATTCAAAGTTAGTACATATGACACCATAACAGCTTCACTCGACTGAAAATTGAGATGATCATACCTCTCCCCGGGGAATCTCAGTTCATCAACAGCGGTATAGACCCAATTCTAATAAAAGAAATGAACACTGCCTGTCACCAGATGGAGTCGAAGATCAAAATAATGCAATTCGTTTGTAACGATAATTTTCATGGGACGTTGATATTTTTAAGGGGTAAATTACACGTTCTACCAGTCCGTAACTAAGAAAGCCAACATTTTGAAATCAGATTCCATCGAAACGTTAATACTCTGCAACGTAAAGGGTGAGATAAATAAGATCTTATCACAGAATAGTCACATGTCAACTAAGGTCAACATTGACATCGATGTCCCATCAATTTCTCGCCACACACTGTTAATAAATCTAATAATAAGGCCGGAATGTTGTTTGTCTTTTTATTTATTTAGCCATGTCGTAATCAATTAGTTTTTTATCTTTGAGTTTTAATGTTCTTTCGCCTCTATTTTAATTGCTCCCAATACAATCAACATATCAAGATGTTAACAAATACAGAATACGGTACAGTCTCCATTATTAAGGAAAAAGCAGACCATATAGTACGCTAATATATTTCGGCAAGTCAAAACGTGAAATAATTTATACGACAAATCTAAACCCTGGGCAGCTGTAAAATGTAAAATCACAAAAATACTGAACTTAGAGGAAAATCAATCTGGAAAGTCCATAATCATATGGCAATTTCAAATAACAAAACGCATCAAAAACGAATGGACAGGAACTGACTTGGTACAGGCATTTTCAAATGTAGAAAATGGTGAATTAAACCTGGTTTTATAGCGCTAACCCTCTCACTTTGATGACAGTCTCATCAAATTCCGTTATATTTACATTGAAGCATTAACTAAACAGACACAATAAATAAATAGTCAAAATATGGGTACATCAGTCATCATCGTTTAACAATTTCGGATTTCCGTAAAAATTATATATATATATATATAACTCGTCTAAACATCAACCCAACAATGTTAGATCTGTAAATTTGCTTTCGCAAATTTTTGGTTCTTCCCTCACCGGGATTCGAACCCATGCTACTGTGATATCGTGACACCAAATCGCCTGCACTGCAGCCGTCCCGCTAGACCACACGACCACCTGGGCTCTCAAAAAAAGAGCTTTCGCTGGCCGTGTGTTACCTTTCCTCGTCAGTTTGAATCTAGCGGCGTACTACAGTACATGATATATAAGGCATGAAGATGTTATTATTACAGATCAGCTAAATTATCTATAGTAAAGGATCCTACAAATTAATGTAATATACAGTCACAGAAAATAATTGTATTTATAAGTACGTCTGAGTCAGTGACAACTCTACAACAGATGTATCCATCGGATCGCCATCAATGATGGTGATACATGGCTGTGTACATAATGTATATACAACTCGTCTAAACATCAACCCAACAATGTTAGATCTGTAAATTTGCTTTCGCAAAGTCAATATATATATATTAAGTGAATTGTTATAAATATTGCAACTTTCTAAGTCAAAGAGGAACTTAGATGAATATGACTGTTCACTCTTTGTCTATTTTTGTAAAATTACTCCTAAATTTTCTACGCAAAGATATATCACTTTTAGATGTTTTGTTTTACCAAAAAGATAATAGAGCCATAGAGTGTTCCTGGTGCATATAATATTTATGATGCAATAATTAGCACTAAATCGAACTCAATGGTGTAATGACCTGAGTGGTCTTTACTCCGGTACTGACATAATTTATAACATATTGTATGTTTATCGTTAACAAAGTAAGAAATTGTAAGAAACACTTATTAACCTGAGATGTGTTTAGGTTTTCGTCTTTTTACCCTTCTGCACATATCACGTTTTACTATTTTATCAATTAAATATTCAAACAATGTACCTGTCTTTCAAATATTTCTGTGAGTATTCGTTATAAATGTACATCTGGAAACGTACTTCATACACCATAATTGATTAAATGTTATTTTCAGTTGTTCAGTTGTATAACATAAAGAAGTACGTGTAGGGTTAATGACTTTATTTCTATTTCAGTACTGTCCACTTTGTTTTATATTTATGAGTTTGACTGTCCCTTTGGTATCTTTCGTCCCTCTATTATTCACCTGGAATGTAATTAGTTCTTCGTCTTTGTGCACTTCTGTTTATATTGCTTCTTATTATTTTATAAATTATTTATACCTGTCTTTCAAATACTTTGAGTTTGTTATAAAGGTGTATATGGAAATGTACTTTGGAGACTAAAATTGATTTAATGTTAATTAATATTTGTTAAACACGTGTTCCAACATGGAGTTTGTGTGTTTGTCTTAAAGGTACATCTGGGAAAGTGCTTTAGAGACTAAAATTTATTAAATGTTAGCATTACTGAGTGTTTATGGTGCATATTATATTTATGATGCATTAATTAGCACTAAGTTGAACTCCATGGTGTGATGACTTCAGTGGTCATTACTCCGGTACTGACATAATTTATAAGATATTTTATGTTTATGGTTAAGAAAGCGTGAAATGGTAAGGAACACTAGTTCAACTGGGATGTGTTTAGCTATTCGTGTGCTGTGTGGACCTTCTTCTTCCGGGTACTATCAGTTATTCAGTTATTCATGCATGACCATCATCTAATTGCACAATATTGCGCTATAACAAGAAATTTTCAATTGGAGTTATTTTCCTTTGTCCAGAATAGGTATTTGATGTTGACCCATTTTGATGATCAAACCATCCAATATGCCGGGTGCATGTACAATTTATAATGTAGTTATTAGCAATGAATCGAACCCATTTAGATGCATTTTAAATCCCTATGATATCATGACCGGAGTTGTCATTGCTTCGTTACTAACATAATTTATAATACATTGTATGTTTATCGTTATCAAAGTAAAAAAATAAACTGTGAGGAACACTAATTAATCTGGGATGTGTTTAGTTCTCTTCAATTTTGTAATAGTTTGGCTTTATTACTATTTTGAAAAGTGCGTCACTGACGAATCTTATGTCTGCGGTTTACATTATAATCTTGGTACCTTTGATAACTATTTAGTTATTCGTTTTACTGCCCTTCTGTTCATAGCTTTTTACTTTTCTGAGCGTTTTTAACTTTCTCGATTCAAATATTCTTGTTTCAGTATTCGTTATAAATGTATATCTGGAAAAGTACTTTAGAGACTAAAATTGATTAAATGTTATTTTATATTTGTTTAACACATGTTCTAACATGGAGTTACAATGTTCGTTATGAAGGTACATCTGGGAAAGTACTTTAGAGACTAAAATTTATTAAATGTTAGCATAATAGCCAAATCAGTTTGCGGTAAATTTTAACTTAGGGAGTAGAAACCTTTTAAGCGTAATACTTTTTAATCTTGGAATCATAAATTTAAAGTTAGTACATATGACATCGTATCAGCTTCAATCGAATGAGAATTAAGATGACATTACCTCTCCCCGAGGAACTGTCAGTTTATCGACAGCGGTATAGACCAAATTATAATAAATGAAATGAACACTGCCTTTCACCAAATGGGTTCGAACATTAAAATAATGCTATTTGTTTGTAACGATAATTTTCATTGGACGTTGACAAATATTTTGAAGGGGTAAATTCAACGTTCTACCAGTCCGCAGCTAAGAAAGCCACCATTTTGAATTCCGATTCCATCAAAGCGTAAATACGACACAACGTAAGGAGCTCTAAGATGAATAAACTTTTATCACAGAATATTAAAATTTTAACTTAGGTCAACATTGACATCGAGGTTCCTTCAATTTCTCGCCACACACACTGTTAATGAAACTAATAGCAAAATGGAACGTTGTTTGTCTTTTTCATTTTTATTCATGGCGTTGTCACAGTTAGTTTTCAATCTTTGAGTTTGAATTTCCCTCTGATATCTTTCGCCCCTCTTTTAATTGCTGTCAATATAATATACAGACCTATATGTTAATAAGTACAGATTACCAGTGCAATAAAACAAAGAAAACCAAAAGTTTCAGCTACTAGTATTCCGTTATTTATACATGACTTTCAGGTGTTTGGTTTCAACCGATAATGATAATAAAGCCATAAAGCGTTCCCTATGCATGTAATATGTATGATGCACTAAGTAGCACTGAGTCGAACATAAGGTGTCATTGCTTCAGTACTGCAGTAATTTATAAAATATTGTATGTTTATCGTTAACAAAGTAAGAAATTGTTAGGAACACTTATAAACCTGGGATGTGTTTACGTTTTCGTCTTCGTACCCTTCTGTTCATATAACTTTTTACTTTTTTGTTACTTTAATATTTATACATTGTACCTGTCTTTCAATTATTTCTGTGAGTGTTCGTTATAAAGATTCGACTGGAAATGTACTTCATACAACATAATTGATTAAATGTTATTTTCAGTTGTTTAACATATGTTTTAACATGGAAGTACGTGTAGGGTTAATGACTTGATTTATATTTCAGTACTGACCACGCATGTACTTTTAATGTCTAGCCACTTAGCAATTGATTGTTGTTTTATACGACCGCAAAAATTGAAAAATGTTTGGTCGTATATTGGTATCATGTTGGCGTCATCGTCGCCGTCGTCGTCCGAATACTTTTGGTTTTCGCACTATAACTTTAGTTTTAGTAGATAGAAATCTATGAAATTTAAACACAAGGTTTATGACCATAATATAGGAAGGTTTGGATTGATTTTGGGAGTTTTGGTCCCAACAGTTTAGGAATAAGGGGTCCAAAGGGTCAAAAATTAAACTTTGTTTGAATTCATCAAAAATTGAATAATCGGGGTTCTTTGATATGCCAAATCTAACTGTGTATGTAGATTCTTAATTTTTGGTCCCATTTTCAAATTGGTCTACATTAAGGTCCAAAGGGTCCAGAATTAAACTAAATTTGATTTTAACAAAAACTGAATTCTTGGGGTTCTTTGATATGCTGAATCTAAACATGTACTTAGATTTTTGATTATGGGCCCAGTTTTCAAGTTGGTCCAAATCAGGATCCAAAATTATTAAATTAAGTATTGTGCAATAGCAAGAAATTTTCAATTTCACAGTATTCAGCAATATCAAGAAATCTTCAATTGCACAGTATTATGCCATAGCAAGTATTTTCAATTGCACAGTATTGCGCAATAGCAAGAAATATCTAACTGCACAATATTGCGCAATAGCAAGAAATTTTCAATTGGAGTTATCTTTCTTTGTCCAGAATAGTAGTTGAATCAACTTAAATCATTGTTTTATACAATATACAATGTATATTCACTTTAACTACCAACTGATAAATTAAAACAATCATTACCATTCAGTGATAACACTTTTTTACATGTTAATATTTTATGATGTATTTAAATGAGTAGTTATTGTTGCAAACTTCATTAGTAATTTGAATTGAGATCAGTTTTGGAATAAGGGAAAGGGGGATGTGAAAAAAATTGGGGGGGGGTCAATTTTTCTTATTTCAGATTTCATAAAAAAAAAAAGAAAATTTCTTCAAACATGTTTTTGAGAGGATTAATATTCAACAGCATAGTGAATTGCTCAAAGGCAAAAAAAAACAAATTTTAAGTTTATTAGACCACATTCATTCTGTGTCAGAAACCTATGCTGTGTCAACTATTTAATCACAACCAAAATTAGAGCTGAATCCAGCTTGAATGTTGTGTCCATACTTGCCCCAACCGTTCAGGGTTCACCATCTGCGGTCGTATAAAGCTGCACCTTGCGGAGCATCTGGTTGAAGTTTGTATTACATGCATTCCAACTATGTTTTTCGGCAGTATCTAATGTACTTTGTGATATAATTATATTTTGGGAGAGGACGTCACTTATGTTGTTATAACTTGTGTCATATCCCTTTTGCCACTTTTTAAATAAAATATGTTTTAACTAGATTGATTTTATTTATACAATTGCACTTTCTTGAAATATACCATAAGTTTATAACTCACGCCTATATTTCGCAAAAAGCAATATAAATTGCAACTTTTGTTTCACCAAATGAAACTATCACAAACACAATGTATGGGATTGTAAACCAGAATCCTATTGTCCCGTTGTAATAGTTTGTTGATTTGGTTCATCAATGATTCTCGTTCTCGTTTTCTTTATAGATTTGACCGTTGGATTTCATGTTTTTTATTGTTACACCCAAGTCATGTTGGGCCCAGTATAACTTGTTGTTCAATGTGAGCCAAGGACCCATGTTAGTTTTTTTTAATTCACTGATATCAACTTTTATTGCATTTGACAATACCTGTCTTAGAACTTTAAATATTATTTCATATAATAAAATACTGAAGTGATTAATGTCCTGAGACGCCTGTTAGTCCAAATTGAACACAATTGTTCAGCAAAACTGTGTTGAGGAGGGCTTTTGGAGAATTGTCACCAAGAATATTCTTATCAAATAGCACTCTGATCTCCTCATCTGTTAATGGCTGGGACCTTTTAAGGTTTGTTGCCCTTGCCTATTTGTTTTAATAGTTTTTGCTTTGCCTTCAAAGTTTATCTGGTAAGTTGGAAACTTTCATCATTGTCATCTCCTATGATTGAGTGACCAAATTTGTGACGCCTGAGTTTTCTCTCGACACTAATAATGAAACCACGGATAGTGGACGGTTCATACTCTTGGCCATCTTATTTTTCGTACAGTCAGAACAAAGTTAGAAAGAAGAGAGTCAAGCTCAGCAACTGGAATTGTCTATTGCTAGGTTATAAAATTATTTCTTTGCAGTGTTTTTGTTTTGTTGTTTATCAAGAAAGTTGTGTACACCATTCATCAAGATATACAACTTCTTCGTCAATTTTTTATCTTCAAGTTCCATGTTTTCATGTGTTGTGTCTGGAACAGTTGGAACAGTTACAATACATGTATTTGTAGTGTCAGTGGTGTGTGTATCAAGGATGTATGCAGGACATATTTCAGTACTTTCCTTGATCAGCAAGCATATATATCTGGATGAGGACATATTCTTTATCTACATCAATATTTGAAGTTACATATTGTTCATCTTCTAATATATTTTATGGAGACCACAAGCGATTGAAATTTGCAACTTCGTACGACATTTTCGAGAATTTTTAGCAGATGAAGTACTGGGAGAGGTTAGAAGGCATTGGTATATGTTGGCTTTTCAAGAATCAATTGAAATTGTCAAAATTTCTAAAAACAAATATATAATTAGTTTAAGTAAACAGAGCTATCGAATCTATTATTATTTTATTATTATTTTTATAATTTAACACTGACAGTTTACCGATAGTTTAACGATTGTTTACACAATTACCAAGGAATTACGTGACATTATTGAAATAAAGTAGTATCGGTTAGTAGGCGTGGCTAGTAGGTCAGTCGAGGTCATTGGCGTATAAAGCTCAAGTTTATACGTACAGCTTTATCTGTACAGTAAAATAGCTGATTGCAGTATACAGCTTCATTTTCTCATACCAGCACTGAATAAAATATGACTGTAGTTCGACCATTAGTCAGGGAGTTCATCATCATCTTACTGCTACGTGCTTATTAACCTCTTCTAACAGTTAAAATCCATTACTGTTAAACATTCAGCGTACACCAGTGGAAAATTCCGATCATTGGTCACAGATAAAATCAAGCTTGGTCGGCTAAAGATCGGTTTAAATGTACAGGTTAAGGCGATAGTAGTTAGCAAATCCTTATGAAATACACAAATTAAGATCAAGAGCAATACTTGAAGGTATCCTATGAACTTCATAAAGAGCCATGCATGATTAGTCGTCAAAATACACGTCTCCTGCTATGAATTCATAACCTACAATGCAGATAAATGCATCAACTCTCCGGAACAAGACAGTTGTACACAGTTTTTTCATCATCGTTAAGACCTGACATTGGAGCTAAATTCGATTCAGTGATGAGCCGATGTTTTCTCTGTTAATATCTGATTGATGAATATGGTATCAAAGTGTCTGAATGAATGTTTTCCCCTTGCATGAACACAGGTCGTAGAAGTATTTAAATTTAGAAGAGTCACAACGTAAGGCAGCAACATCATTAAACAGCAGAACACAACAAACATGTTATTCAAAAATGAAAAACGTAAGACCGTTGAAAAATATTATTTTGAAATGCCTGGCAACGTGGGGCAAAAAAATCCTGTACCAAGGGTTTTTATCTCATCCATTGGTTGGTAACGTTTGATTTAGTCAGATTTTAAAGCTTACCACTTGTTGAATTTACTTCGATAATTGTTTTTTTTTTTTTTTGCGATACTTGTTTATTCAACATTTCCCATCCCAAACTACATTGATATATTTTCATGATCCTCAGGTAGCCAGATTAAAACTACTCATGCAAACATCTTAAGGATGAATATGATAGACGCGTCAGTCAAAACAAATTCGTATCTTAGTCATTGGTCCAGGTCAATGAAGAATTTCATTATGAATGTTTCAAAATATCAAGCTTTTTAAACAAAAAAAACTGTTATAAATTGATAGTAAATAAAAATAAAAAAATAAAGAGTTCGAGGGCTAATTTTTGAGATATAAACCATTGAAAATTTGGCGGGAAATAATTCTTTCTGGACATAACAAACATATAACATTGGCAAACATTTTCTTTCAAATTCTGAATACCTGGCAAAAAAATAAATGAAAACAACAAGAGGGAATATCCTTACGAAAAGAGAAGTTGTTCAAAGATATGTGTAACTGGAATTAGAATAAACCGTTGTTAAAACAAGACAGATATCGGCCATATAGTTATTGACATGAAACGGCGATTATTGATATTTTAATTGAGATTGAATCATAAAACAAGTATGTTTTCCATTTTAAAAGATGGTAATACAGATATATCATTAAATATTCTAACTCTAAAAACTCAACGTACTGTCTCCCTGTCATTATAATTTATAAATGGTAGTTATGTTTTCCTTCCCCATTTTTAGTAAACATTCACATTGAATTTTAATGTGCGTATTGTTATGCGTTTACTTTTCTACATTGGCTAGAGGTATAGAGGAAGGTTGAGATCTCATAAACATGTTTAACCCCGCCCCGTTTTTGCGACTGTCTTAAGTCAGGAGCCTCTGGCCTTTGTTAGTCTTGTATTATTTTAATCTTAGTTTCTTGTGTACAATTTGGAGTTTAGTATGGCGTTCATTATCACTGAACTAGTATATATTTGTTTAGGGGCCAGTTGAAGGACGACTCCGGAAGCGGGAATTTCTCGCTACATTGAAGATCTGTTGGTGACCTTCTGCTGTTTGTTTTTTTTTTTTTTTTCTATGGTCGGGTTGTTGTCTCTTTGACACATTCCCCATTTCCATTCTCAATTTAATATATATAAGCAGTTATCTCTCATATTCCAAATCAGTACAAGAGTATAAAATGTCAATTCTGAATTGTAGTCATAAAAATGTGTGTACATGTACACATTTGTTCTTTTCAAAAATGTAATGGATAATAGATATATATATATTGCAAGAACATTTCATCATACTTAGATCTATTCGCTGTGTTAGATAAAATTTTCAAGCAGATCAACATATTTCCATTCGAAATTTAATTCTTGTCAAATTATTATTCTCTTAGTTATATCGACTGTTGAAATATATAAAATCTAATTTTATTTCACCAACCCCGAAAATGTTGACAAGTGTTGACTTGGACATAGGACAAATGTTCACTTATGGTTCGTCAGATTGCTATTATAATGTTTGTGAGATTTTGAGTAAGATATACATATGCAGCACAGTCTAGTCAATTTTTGAATATTAAAACCGACACCTCATGTTGTGCAGCATAAACACAAACCACACGTTTATAAGGAGATTGGCTAGTTCTTATAACCTATTATAAATACGAACTTATAAAACACACACTAATTCCAACAGAGGGGTTTCATAATTGGAAACTCTTTGGAGCACATGAGATCAGCCCGGCTTTAAGTGGGGTTAATTTTGCTCAGTTTTGATCTTCTATGTTGTTTTTATGTACAATTGTTTGTATTTGTTTCGTTTTTCGTTGTTTTTATTTGTTTGCAATAGTGTTTTAAGTAAGTTTTGATAAACGATGTGCTCGATATGTGTTTAGAACAGATAACGGAAACAGAGGACACATAGAAGCTCACAGAATTATCAAAGGAAATAAAATATAGATAATGAGATGTCGAAATTACAAAATAAGATGACTTTTTGTTACGGAATGTATGAGTAAAAAAGGTTGACAGATATGAAGACACTTTTAAGAGTTATATTTCATCTTGTATTAGTTCGAATATTATATGATTAACTTTTTTGAAGACTGAACCTAATTAAATTATTTATTAAAAAGGAATTTTATGTAGCGTGTACAAAAATAAATAAGGTTGAGAAAAAGTTGAAAAAAATAGGTGCTAGCTGCTGGTGATATTCTATATACCATGTACACGATTCAACAAAAGGTAACCATACATGGCGATGATGTCAAATCGGCTGGATGTGTTCATAACATTGTTTGTACAAAGTAGGTTCCATTAACCATTTATCATATTCATGTAATTAAATGTTTACCTATTTAACAGTAAAAACAACATTTAGTACTTCGAATTCCACAAATATGGAAGTAATTTAAAAAAAAAAGTCCAAGAAAACAAACATTATTTTTTTCCATCTGATGAGTTAAGCCTCGTTCAACTGATTTTTATAGTTCGTTCTTATGTACTGCTATACCACTGTCCCAGATTAGGGGATATGGATCACGCTAACATGTTTAACCCCGCCACATTCTGTATGTTTGTGTCTGTCTCAAGTCAATATCCTGTAACTCAGTGGTTGTCGTTTTTTATGTGTTACATATTTATTTTTCTTTCATCTTTTGTACATCAATAAGGCCGTTAGTCTTCTCTTTTGAATTGTTTTACATTGTCATTTTGGGGCCTTTTATAGATGACCATGCGGTATGTGCTTTGCGAATTGTTAAAGGCCGTACGGTGACCTATAATTGTTAATTTCTGTGTCATTTTGGTCTCTGGTGGAGGGTTGTCTCATTGGCAATCATACAACATCTTCCTTTTTTATATAAAATACCCAATATATAAAGAATATAGATCAAACTTTAAATGTATGTCTTTAATTTCAATAAAACAAACGAACATTGTGAACACTATATTACATATACATAACTTGTTTTGTATCTAGTTCTAATGTTTCTCTATGTTATCATGTTACCAAAATTGTAAATACTCCTGAATATATTTTGATTCAAACAATGGGGTGCTTTACGAAGTTGATTTGAACTCATTGGAAAACAAAATTTATGACCCGCATAAAATATTGTGAATGGACAACTGTATGGACAATAAAAGAATTAACATGTATAAAGGGCAGAGTAGGTAATAAAACAAATCAAAATCATTTTCTAAAGTGAGCAAACTGTATCTGTCAAATTTTGGTATTCATCACTAACACAGAATGCTGATAGATAATTAAAATAAGGACACTATGTGTGCAATGATATTGTTATTAAATAAGCAAAAAAAAAATCCGGATATTTTCGAAGGTGATGATAAATGAATGGAACAAGTAAGTGCAGAACTTCTTGTTGAAATGTCAAAATGATATCGTTTAAATTTCCCTTTGACATGGCAAATGACATCATAACAGAAATTTGTGATTGGAACAGTCTTTACAAACAGGATTAGGATCGTTTAATTGTTAAAAAGAAATATTACGTTAAGTGAACTTTAATACTGAGAAAAGACAATCTTTTTAAATTTCAGTTGCATCAGAGGGTATAGAAATAAGATAACAATAGAACAAAACTATTTTCTGACAGTTCATTCATTGGAAGTGACTGAGACGTTGTAAGTGCTAACCTTGGGGATGAATTATGACATTATGTAATTGTGAATGATAGCCGTATAGTTACCATGTAATATCGGGTTAAATGTTTCAATAAATAAATGCTCCATATCTGCTCGGTAGCAATAATATTATCTATTACATTGAAATAGGCGTTATTTTGACTTTTCTAATTTACTTTTTTAATGTTCTTTCCGTGGAATTACTTGATATTTGTTTTAACTGTCTTTAGTGGATACAAACTCGTTCACAAACTGCGTTACCAGTTTAACAAAAATCATGTTTTGCAAGTGGTGCGATATTACAAATTAAATTTCTTTCATTTTATGCTTGCGTTAATTTGGAATATTTTTTCCCTAAGAAAATGTTGAGTTTTTACCGGATGCTAATTATCGAAGCGAAAACTATGACATAAAGTTCTTTAAGCCAGATGAAAGTGCTATATGTCGAATAAAAACGTAATACGCACTTACTATAGCTGTATTAATTAAGAAATAATTCATGGAAGCCATAGATTTGTTGGAAATTTACACATGGCCTGGGCCGTGATATTCGAATTTTATCCTGAGCGTTAGCGAGGAATAAAATTAACAAATATCACGGCCCAGGTCATGTGTAAACTTACAACAAATCTATGGCTTCCATGAATTATTTCGATTCTAATAGGACAAATACGATCATTAAACAACTGAACCGATGATGGGTATACCGTGTGTGTGGCTGTTCTATTTTACCCACTGTTCGATAAATGTAAAACAAATCTAATAAACCTGTATGAATGATTTCTTAACTAACCGCTAGAAAAAAAAAATGTGATTACTTTTTTTACTTCTCAGTAAACCCAACATTTGCAATTTTAAATTTACATTTTTTATCGTAAGCTACCGTTAAATTCACTGTTGACATGTTGTAACCAAGGAGCCGCCATATTGACTTGCTGAAATTAGTAAATGTGCGAATAATGCAATAGAACAGAAAACAAGCAACACCTACCTCAATACTTTATTTTAATGCAATTGTATCCGAGTTTAGAAGGTAAACGCAATAGAAAAACCTTCAGCTTTGACGTTTTCATTCGTATGACGTCATGTTTTGAAATGACGTTAGTGTGCCAAAATCATTACTGGAATTTCGCGGAATTTTAATTTATTTTGTTTTTGTCCATTTTTCCGTTCTCTAATGTGTAAATTCTTTTTGTTAGGCGTCAGAATCAGAATAAATGTTCTGTAGGGTTTTATTCAATTGTAATTGTTGACACAGCGAAATTCACAACCGTTTACACATAGGTTACGATACATGTGGATTTACGTGGGAGGCATATTTAAACAGCCATTTGTGTACATCTTGGAGTCTGCGCTAAGTATAGATATATCGAGAGTTTTATCACGGTGTTGTTTACAAAGCGAAAGAAGCACGTCATATTAGAATATTGCTTTTTATAGAATTTTGTGCATGTGAATTATTCACTGACGGTTTAATTCAACTAAAAAACGAAATTTGCGGTCTCTTCAGATAAAATTGTTCCCATTTTATTTTCATCATTCAAAATGAGAAAAAAAAAGAAAATTAAGAATTGAAATAGGGCATTTGTTAAAGAGACAACAACTCGACAAACGAGTTGAAAACAGCCCAAAGCCATCAATGATATAAAAACGATTAAACTGTGAGTTCATTTTCAAAATATATCATCCGTATTTTTTAAGTCGTTGATTGTTTTACATATCTGTAGTGATTACAAAGTATCAAAATGGACGTGTCAGAACATCTGAAACTACCCGACGACATCATCATCATCATCAACACACACCATATCAATGAAAGATTTCTGAGATTGCAACGTTTTTGCTGCTTTTTCTCTCGGATTTTCTATTTTGAGTAATGATAATTCATCTTCAAGGCGTCGAATTTTGTTTTTTGTTTCAATCCTTATTATGTCCGTTTTCGTTTTAACTGCTTTTTCAGACTTCTCAAATATTTCACTACTGTAATATTCTTTTGCCTTTTGAAAGCGCACTTTTTTAATAAGTTTTGTTAAACGTTTTACTTGGACACATTTGCTCTCGTGCTCGGAATTTGTATTGAAGACAAGGTATCGACCACCGCATTGTTTTAGTATATTCTGTAACGGCACCGTGTTGGAGATAAAATCTTCAACCGTTTCGACGGGAAAACCGCTGAAATTACTCTCTGTTGTAAACACCGGTATCAAAAAATGAACAATATCAGGTCCAAAATATTTAATATATGGATCCATTGTTGACTGTAATTCTGCATGGTCATATGAATCTGTAAACATAACAAACGCATGTGGTCCTGGTGACGTCCGAGCAATGCAGTCTGCTATTTTCTTTTTATCTTTTACATGTTTAATTGTTTCACGGAAACTAGGAAGTTCGTAGAACTTAAACATCTTTCTGTACAGACATTTTACCGTTTTGTAAAACTCGGTCCTACATTTGTTCCAGCATTTTGTGTCGCCCATCACAACAATGCGATATTCCTCTACGTCTAACAAAAAAAGAAAATCATTAGCACAAAAAAAAGAGGATACAATTAAACACACTGCTTATTTACGAATAAAAACAAACGAGATACAAATAAATGATTCCTAGACGTCATAATTATTTAGACTAGTTTCTGTATGGTTCTGAGCCGGTAGTATTTTGTACAATAAATCACCAATGCAAAGTTGAGATCTGGTTTTGCTTAATCTCATTCTACTCTCAGGGTATATATATATAATTTACGTTTCAAGTCTTCTAAAAAGTTTTTAAGTTTTGAAATTCATAACTTATACATGTCAGCTCATACGTCACAGATTTGACTCACCTTTGTATGCAGGTATGTCGACCAATGACATTGCTCGTAACATATTTCTGAAACAAAATTGTCAAACATGTAATCGGTAGTCAATGTTTATAATACAACCAGACCAAACAAAAAGGATTCCATCTATTACATACAACCAGATTACTCTTGTTGCCAGTTCTAAAGTCTTTAACCAAGAATCACCAAAACACTTCATACATTCGGGGAAAAAACTCAAAATATGCATTGGGTTGAATTAAATGTTTATGCATTACTTTTGAATTTGTAACGCTGCTTTTCAATTGTAATCACCAATGGTTATACGATATTCATTTTGTATGATATTTGTCATAACCAATTGTTTTGTTCTTGTGTATTTTTTACCTGTTTCTTTCAGGTCCAATCAGTGGCCTTAATGTCACTGGTGGTAGTTTTAACTCGCTTGTGATATCTATAACTTTTACTTGTCCTATAATTTAGGAAACAGAATATTGCAATTTAATTATTCTGAAAACAAAGTTTTGCAAATGTAATACATTAACATGTTAGTCCGCTAAATACGCAATATACGTAAGAAGAAACAAAACATTGATTAATTCGAATGTCGCAATATTATGTACAGACATGCACATTCTTCAATTATCCTAATAAGAAATGGCAAATTTACAATGGGGAAATTCTATTGAATTGTAAAGTTTTAAACACATCTACGTTACAATCTTTCTCATAGCATATAGAAATTTGGAATATTTGTATTGATGACATTAAACAAGATCATGTCTCCCTTCATTGCTAATCGTATTGGTCAATGTAATTTTTCCAACTGATGTTGCCCATGGATGGCAGTATACGCATGCATGCTTTGATGTGGTATAGAAAGCGTCAAAAACATGAATACATGTCTTATCAACTATTGACAACAAATCACTTCTCGATGATGACAAAATACACTCACAAAACTGAAGAGCGCATCTATAGTTGTTTTCCATTATACCTTATTGTCTACAAATTAAGTTTAAGAAGATTTAATTTAATTGAACACCATTAATAGGCGAATACTAGTAATGCTTCAAATTGCTATTGCTGGTAAAAATATGTTTTGCTACGGTAGAAAACCGTATCATTACATAACCATTTTTTATTTTTGTCAAGTTTGGTTGTTGTGTTACTGCTTTGTCATTTATAACACCTCAGTTTTATAATTTAACTTGTATACCTAAATCATCCAGTTCAACATTAAAACGAAATACTCGTTCTCGTGGTTTCTTAACAACAAGGATACTATCATCTGCAAAAATAAAATTATATATATATATTTCCAAAGCCGTAGCTCTTCGTCTCTATTTTTTTGGAATAGGTTAAAAAAAAGACTCTACCTAAAGTTTGTGCATGATTTAAAAAATTGGTTGTGTTAATTATAAGATGAATTCATAAACATAATCATAATACATTGTCAGTGATGAAGGGTCCTTAATAAGTCACGTCAGTTGTCATCCTTAACATATCTCTAATAGGTTTCGGTGAATTTCGTATATCTTAAATAAGCTTACAATTCGCAAACAGCAGAGTAAAAAGTTATTATACCACTACTTAGAAGTTTATGACAAATACTTATGTTTATACAATGTAATAAATCTATCAATATTAGCAGCGAATAAGAAGAAGGTATATGGAATATACGAAACGCGCTCACAAGTAAATACTCATAAATGTCAAGATGCCAACCAGATATAGAATCCTTTTTATGTCAAACAAGAGCAATGTGAGACGAAAACAAAATATGATAAATACGGTTGTACTGTAAGTGTATTTAACTACTCGTTCCTTTAATCGTGTATAATACACAAGTCGGACTACTTAATATATTTGTACTATCCCACGGTCGCTTAAACCACGTACTAATTGTATCGTTAAAAAAAAACAGGAATCATATAACAAATATATATCACATTTATCAGAAATGCTTTTGTATTACCTATTGCACAACGTTGGCATTTGTGTTGCTTCAAATTAGCTTCCGACCTAAAGGAAAACACTTTCTGGAATTCTTCTAAGACATCTTCATTGTAGAAGACGTATTGCATAAAGGTAACAGCTTTTTCACTTCGAGTTTTATGCTCTAAATGGCATCCTTTGGATACATATACTGATTTCCTTATTGACCTTATCTGTCTCACTCTTTCCAAAGTGTCGTCGATTATATCATCTTCTATTTCATCCAGTACGATTTTGTAGTTGCACTGTGCTCTCAATGTTGACCGGTAACAATCTGTAATCAGAGCATACCAAAAATTTGATCATTTTCAGGTATTATTTTCTCCGTTTTCAAAAAAATATGGGACGATTTCATAAGCATTTTATTTTTACAGACTCTTGAGGCCATGATTAAACTCTTATATTTGATTTGACAATTTAATCTTCAAACAATTTTGTATAAATAAATGTGCTACAGAATCTTAACATAAACAATTGGCAGACAAGTTCACAATTATATATTTTTGGGTGATAGTTGCTGTATTAATTTTAGTCCTTTTCATGCAAACACATTCCCGATTTTCATTCTCAATTTTAAATATTTATATCTTATCGAGCTTTGTTACAACTTTTCTTGAATAAGCAATGGAATATAATACATTATAAAAGTACTAGAATTTCTGAAAGTATATGTGGTTTGAAATGAATGAATACGATATTATAAGATCTATCATCTCTTTAAACTAAAGCTAATAGATGTAAAATAAATCTCAAGGCACATGCCACTTTTTGCCTGAATCAACCGCAATTATATATATGCATGAAACTAACATTTACGTAACTGAAGATCCACACCTTTTGAGCTCAATTCAATCTCAAGTCTACAATTTGTTAGATATAAAAAAAAACTACAAAAGAAATTCTCCAATGCCGTTGTATAATTCTAATAAATTTGCCAAATTTAAACATAATTCAACTTATAGCATAAAATTGTAGATTTGAAATTTGATATATCCATGATATCAGTAGCTTGTTTTAATATGATCTCCAAGCAGTTTCTATTTCGTCAGTATAATTAACATTAAAGGTTGCATTTCTGTAAATATTGACAATGCAATTTCCCATAGGAACTCCTTTTACGGCTAAAACTGTATCACTTTGACTATGAAGTTTTGAAAAAAATCTTATTCTGGAATTGAAAGTTAATATACACCACAATTATTTTCAAAGGTCAAAATATAGGGCTGTGCGGCATATTTACAACGTTTAAATGCCCTGAACTTCTCAGAGTTTAAACTAACACTAATTTTCTTAACTACCCCTACCTCGAATGAAAGGTTACCACAGATTTCAATGTAAACAATATGCACATGTATATTTACTGGTAACATTCCGAAATTATGTCTCAGTGAGATGGAGCACAGGAAGCATAACTGGGAACCAGTATGTAGACAAAAATTAATTTTCTATGAATATTCACGATCTCCCCAAAAAAGGCGTGTTTTGAGAAACAGCTGTATTTACAAAGTGCAACCTAAACGAGACCATGAGTGTGCAAGGCATAATGCTTACTTTTAAATCGTTTTACTCACCTAGACACATATCTGAATCGGTAATTGCTCTGCACTTTCTTGGTTTCTTCCCTAAATATTGTTTATATGTTATAGAAATATGCATAATAAATAGAAGCTAATTTCAAAAATAAAACTTCCTTTATCATGTTTATAGAGATAGCGAACTGGCCAAATTGTACTCCAAAGCATTAATCTAAGACTCTTTTGGATACTCATACATGGTAATGAAAACTTTGTGTACATACATGTTTCTACGAGATCTGTGGTAAACGTGCTGGACGTGTATAAATTCGTATCAATATTTTCGAGTTTTATTGATAATGACGTAAAGGCTTATATCAATGGCAACACGATATTTGTTTTGAAAGTTGTGTTTTAAAAAGAAAAATTCGGATACAACGGCTTCTCAACTTTCCATTTCTAAGTATCAACATTCCAGCAGCACCTGCATACGGTGTATATATCTCCCAATTGATACGATATTCCCGTGCTTGCATTTCCTATCATGATTTTCTTGATAGAGGGTTGTTGCTCACAAGGAAGCTATTAAATCAAGAGTTCCAAATAGTGAAGTTGAAATCATCTCTTCATAAATTTTACGGACGCCATCACGAGTTGGTTGACCGTTATGGAATAACCGTTTCCCAAATGATATTGGATATATTCCTAACGTCGTAACTACAATCCCCTTCCATTGCATGAATATGACCTACCGAATGAGACTATTTGCCGGATTTGTTATCTAATAAACAACACGACGGGTGCCACATGTGGAGCAGATTCTGCTTACCCTTCCGGAGCACCTGAGATCACCCCTAGTTTTTGGTGGGGTTCGTGTTGTTTATTCTTTAGTTTTCTATGTTGTTTCATGTGTACTATTTTTTGTCTGTTTGTCCTTTTCATTTTTAGCCATGGCGTTGTCAGTTTAATTTCGATTTATGAGTTTGACTGTCCTCTGGTATCTTTCGTCCCTCAATTCTGCACGTATCTAGGTTATTCTACTGAAACATAGCTATTCCACTGCTGATGGATGGAGGTTTCCTCTCTGATACTATTCCCAGCACAAGAGTCAATATTTCTGTGACTTTTTGATTGATGTGAAAATAAAAAGATTTTATAAAAACGCAAATGATATAGCTATACAAAGAAACATAAACACGTGGAAGTAAGCTACTAAGCTACTTTAAAATGTATATGCATGTCTTGTTTTTTGTACGCGATTCATCCGCATTTATATTAAAGCACTTGTGACAAATGGGTACAAGCCCAATTGGACAAAAAAATTAAGCTGATAGCTATAGGAATTGAAGGTTATCACTTTAATCGGGTATGTAGGAAAAATTTTCAGATGTAACTATTCACATTTCATATCTTGATATCTTTGTTTCTTTTCGCTTTATAAAGTTGAACTTGTTGTAAAAGGAAAAAAGAAAGTAAATGTATTGATCATTTGTGACCTTCGGCTGTTGTCTGCTCTTTGGTTGGGATGTTGTTTCTTTTACATTGGAACCATTTCTATTCTCAATATGTTATCAATAGTTACTTATTAATATTTTTGGTTCAACACCACTATTTTAACAAATCATTAGCCAGGATCTCCCTTTTTGAATTCAACAAATCATGGCGTGTTTAAACGATAATTATTCCTGTTGAAAACATCTGTGGTGTTCTTATAATCATTCATTTTCACGCAATTATCAAGAAGCTATGAAAAATTTACCAAACTTGCAGGTTCTCGCAAGTGTTTTTTTCAATTTATGTGAATATATTAAAATATCTCGACAAAAACACCACTGAACTTTTGATTTGACAGTACGTTGAGAACAAAGCACTCAAACAAATATCATTTTAATTTGTCAATACCTGTGTACTTTCAATTTCCACGGAAAGACATTAAATTGGTGTATATGGCGTATTTTAAAGTACAAGGATAAGTTTCATGGTTGATACGGAAAAATGTATAGATTTTAACATTAATAAGGAAGGAAGGTTCGAGATAGAGTCAAAAATTGTTTATCGGTTTCTATGTATTAATACGATGTTTAGGTCATGAGGTTGAACATTTTCTAACAAGTGATTTTGAAATATACAAAGCTTTTAACAGCTTCTGCTAGTGACATGTTTGTTGCACGTTAGGAGTATACTCTAGAAAATAATAACCTGTAATTAAACTTACCATCTGATAACCCAAGAAATTCATCATTTGGTAGCTCTCGAATACTGAAATTTAAACTTTTCTTCCCTTTAAAATAGTTAAGAAGTCTTTTGTTTTCCTGCAAAAATTTCACAAGGAATTGTTGAAGTTTGCTATCACCCTCTCCATTCAAGATTGACAATATAAGAGCTGGTGAAAAGGAACTTAAATGGAGATAAATAGATCCTTCCCATAACTCGATTAATCCAGATTCCAACACTTCCTGTATAACGTCTGTGTCTGTTACGTCTACGATGTTTAACTGATTATTGACGCCATCATCACCGAAAAGTCTAGCTACGAAATTGTGTGGTTCTACAAGGCGAGTACTACCAAGGGTAATGGACGTTGGTTGTTGATAACCTATGTAAATATATCCAATAAACATTACTCTCGATCGCATCTAATGTTAATGATAAACATGCAAATTATGCGCACGTGAAATTCACATAAATTCTTCACGATGAAATCATCCCAAACAAGCTTATACGTGACACTCACGAGGAAATATTTATGTGATCTGATGGCAATATTGTTATATGCAAATTGCACATGAACTTGACTAACCAACCAACCAACTTATTGTTATTGTTTCATTAGAATTTAAAAATCAAAATGTAATTTGAATAAATTAATTTGGAAAATTCATCGGATTTTCACTTGAATAACGTATGTTTCAAATTAGATTCATGCGTAACTTACTTGACATCAGTCCAATTGAGTCTCAAGTATAACATTCGTTTGAGGTGAAATGCGTTTAAATTTCACATGAGATTTACATAAAGCTAAATGCAAGTGAAATTCACGTGACGGACATTTCCTATGCTGTATACAGGTTATGATTTCTGTAAATTGTTTATGTTTTCTTAATGTTGTTTTTTTTTTTTATCTTTTTCCTATTACAAAAGGTGTGTTACGCGCATTCGTGCCTTTAATGAAATAAAAATAAGTGCAATCCATTCCAGTATTTTTCATATTTATTATTATCTGACGATTGTAATCCAAAGTTTACTAGTGTATAATTAATCTGAACAGTAATCAAATATTAATGCTGCAAACAGATGCGATTAATGTTCGACATTGGTAAAACAAAGAGTGCCACGTTATTACTCAATATTTGAACTGTACAAAATATCGACCAGTTAGTCTTCTTCAGGTGAGGTTAGTTAGATATTGCTGTGTAATACAAAATTAAATGTATGTGGTAAAAAAAAACTTTCAAATGTTGGTCAGTTTTGGGGTATATATTATATGAAATTGCAATTGGACTAGCTTAAAGTATCTGCAAGTAATCTGTGTTGTTACTTTGTGTTCTAATTCTTTGTAAATTGTTTTCTTTATTATTTGTTTTTATTCTGTCTTCTTTTATTTATTTTTTTCGTTTATTGTGTGGTTAAAAATCAGGTCGTTGTTTTTTTTCTCGTATATATATTTTTCCATATTTTGCCAATTAGGAGTTATGTAACGTGTTTTATTCGGCATTGGTTTTGCTCATTCATAAAAGTCGTACGGTGACCTAAAGCAGCATTATCTACAACATTCAAATTTCAAGTAGATATTTGTTCTATTGGCAATCATACCAAATCTTGTTATTATAATATTCTTTTTGTACATGTATAACTCTAAGTATCGTATCTTAATAAAGTGTACCTGAAACCTGACTGGTTAAGTTTAGTAAATAATCTAGCATGGTCTCATGTCCTGTTAATCTGAGCACGTTGATGAAACTTGGAATCCATGTTGTGTCTTGTCTGTCTAATAATATCCTCATTAGTTCTCTTCGTTTTCTTGACTTTGTTTCTAAACCTTGAACGCAGTCGTGTTCTTCAATAGTAATGATATTACGCTCGAAGAGCATGTCTAGTGTCGCGCTTACTTGTAAATTCTGACAGACATATTCAAGATGTTGTTCGATAAGCGCCTTCGTAAATCTGTGGTCTACGACTACCGGATTTGCAGCAGAATTCGTATCTAAAATAGCAAAGGTGAAATAAAAGCATTCGTGTTTTTGGTCATAATATGTTAACACCGGAATTATACAAAATATAAAAAAACATGTTATAAAAATATAACCACATATTGTATTTAAATAGACTGACATGATTCAATAAGGACCTAGTTTAGCAAAAGTTGTGATTACATGTGTAGCTTTCCCGTTGCACGCTTTTACATTTTATGTTTTTAAACATTTCTCCTTCATGAGGTTGCACCTTCAGCGTATCTTTTAATGATTATTTCTTGTTCATGCGCTCTATAAGTACTATTTCAAGTTTATAGAATCAAATCATTTGGTAGTTTATTGCCTTTTGTTTTTATTGCACTCCTAAAATTGACTTTTCTCATCAACACGACATGTTTACAAACTTTATATTACCGAGTTCACTACGCATGACACGTGTGTCTGGATTATCTTTCTTAAAGCACCAAAAAAGTCCATCCAATATCTTTACAAACTTTATTAAGTACCTTTGTCAACTTACTTTGTTCTTCTGATAAAACTTGCACAATGCGTGCATGTCCTTTTCTTCTTAAGCCGCTGAGAAAAAGTTCACAATAGATATTTCCTTTTCTTATTAGTTTCTTTAAGAACGCATCTTTCTTTAAGATACTGTTACGTTGATTCTGAACCATTTCAAACTCTGTCTGATTGAAAGCGGTGGTTTCCAATGCAATAGAATTCATTTCGTCTACTGAGATACCTGCTGAATCTTTAAGAAAACTGAAATGCTGCTGTATGGCACCTGCAAATATAATTTACTTTAAAAGTGATAATTTAAAAAAGTTTTCAAAGGAAATAACGTTAGTGAATTGAAAAAAATTTAAGATTTTTCCCGCTGTGGGGAGTGTCATCATTTACAGACGATACCTTTCATGTTTGCAAACTTGTTGTGTTCCTATGTGTACGTTTTCTATCCGAAAAATACGTTTGAAGTAATTTGTTGACCACTATCTAGCTGATTGATTGATTGGTGTTTAATAATCTCCTTTAACTTTAGTGAGCCATTCTGTAGTAAGTTTTAATTGGTGGAGAGGGCCAGAGTGCCCGAAGAGAATCAACGGCATTCGGCTTCTCCACCATACAAGGCACTATATTGAAACAATATATCATAAACTCGTCGTAACATCGTAACACTGGTAAAATATTTCAAACAAATGGAAATAACTAATACTATCAAAGTGCTCGAAATGCGTAATGTTACAGAAAGCAAAACAAAATGGAAACACAGAAAAAAACAATTAATCATTAGTGCATGAAAGGGGGAATGTGTTCACTATAACTAGAAACATTAACAGAATGCACTCACGTACACCTACTGGTTATTTGTGAGATTAGTTTTATGTATATGTTGATATTTTCTAATGCTGGGTGTCTAATAATACAAATAAATACAATATACATAGAACATGTAGAACAGGAAATAAAACACTAAAAGCAAACGAACTGCGCTTTCAATGAGATTTTCAAAAGACAGCAAAAATGTCACCTTTATTCAAGTTATAGTCTTTTTTCTTGGCTTTCGATGGCAGTTGTTTAATAGTCGTGATGCAGGGAAGAAATATACTACCAAAGGACAAATCATTATTGTTTTGGTTTTTTTTTTTTCATTTTTCTACGTAGCTATGTTTTAGCCAAAAATTACTTTAACAATTTGGCAAATATTGTTTACTTATTCGTTGTTATTATTATTACCCTCACATAGTGATTGCATTATCCACCATTTCAGCAACTGAAACAAAACATAACTAGATTAATATATACATTTCATGCACAACTCGTGAACAATGTCAGAGATTCTTCTATCAATGCAAATTCAAAAATAAAAAGGAACAATGTAATCTCGTGTATACATAAATGTATACATAGCCAAGCCAAGTCGCTTATATATATTTTTCAACTTTCCCGAATTTTCATATTAGTTTGTTTACCAAACTTTTAATTTTTCGAAAAAAAACTAAGGATGTTCTTATCCCAGACATAGATTACCTTAGCCTTATTTGGCTCAACTTTTTGGAATTTTGGATCCTCAATGCTCTTCAACTTTGTATCTGCTTGGCTTTATAAATATTTTGAAATGAGCGTCACTGATGAGTATTTTGTAGACGAAACGCGCGTCTGGCGTACTAAATTATAATCCTGGCACCTTTAATAACTATTTTCACCACTGGGTCGATGCCACTGCTGGTGGACGTTTAGTCCCCGAGGGTATCACCAGCCCAGTAGTCAACACTTCGATATTATGACGTCAAAATTTTACGGGACCTTGTGTGACGTCCATAAATGGCGGACATATAGCGATACGGTGATTTGTAATATAAATCTGATTGCGGTACTCCTATTAGTATACAAAAGACATATAAACAAAAACAACTATTATTATGTGTTCACCTAATGTTATATATACATCTTACCTTTAATACGAAATAGTTTCCATAATAAAAATGAACCTACTCAAGTTTTACCTAGAGGTTATAATACGTTCGTTTGATATTTTTCAAATCTAATTAAATTCGATATTTGAAGTGCGTAGGTAATTTATTAAAAGGCCAACTGATCATTTGAACAAATAAACATATATATACGATACCAATTACAAATGGTGCCAGGTTTCATATAATACGATAAAGAAAAATCGTTGAACGTAATCTATTTGGTTGAAATCTAATTCAATACTAGATAGTGTTTTGAATTGAAAGAAAAAACCACCTAAATCATACATTTCGAATGATTCATTGAATCATTAAAATACACATGATTTAATGGGAATAATTATACAATCATATTCGTTTTGATTTTTTTCTTTTGAATATTCACCAATCAATTCAGAAAAAAAAACTTTTTGTCGGAAATAAAGATAATGATAACATCATCATGATCATGAACAAAGATATTACAAAATTTTTAAAAAATAATGAAGGTTCTTTCAGTTTCGCAGTCATTTAGCAATAACCCGTGGTAAAAGATACGCAGCATATTGCACTTTATCAAGAATTTATTTCTTTGAATGAAAATATATACGGGTTCTTGGTATTCATTTTGATATAAAAAAAATATGGATTTTTTTCTATTGATTAAAATTTGTTCAATTGATTATAAGATTAGAGGTTGATACGTACCCTTTCTGTAAATGACAAAGAGAATAAATAAATTCCAATTTAAGCATCATCTGAACCTTCTGTATCTTTAGAAAGCTTAAAATTATTCTGAAAAATAACAATTGAAAGGTACGTTTTAGTACAAAGTTGTAAAGGGTCTTCTAATCTTCTTCTTCTCTGACTAGGAATATACGTTAGAATATACACTACCTTTTAATTTTTATCAAATCCCCCCTCCCAAATAAAAGATATAAAAATCAACAACAATGCATATATTACGACAAAAGACATCACTGTCCATCGATCGAATTGCAAATAATTGTGAAACATAAACAAAATATTGGAAAAAAAATTAGGTAGGCAATTCGAAAAGAACTAAGATACACATCGAAAATAACATTTAAAAGTAATAGTTGTTACAGTAGTAGTAGTTGAACACTGCATGGTTTTGCATAACAAAATGCCTATACCAAGTCAGGATTATGAGAGTGGTTATCCATTCGTGTTTTGTGTTCCAGTTTTTTTGTTTTGCCACTTAATTTCCGTTTTGAATTTTTCTAGGAAGTCGGTAGATTTGTTATTTTATATTTATGTATATTACTACAATATATGTTGGTCCTTTGGTGAAAGTATATTTTTCTTTTGATCATCAAGAAGAAGTATCAAGTTATGATGTGCTGGTATTCGAGCATTTGATAAACCTCTACATGAGTATTATTGGTTTATTCATTTAATTCATATAGAATACCTTTTGATTAAGGTCTGTATTGTAGTTAAACTTTGCAGTTATTTATCAATCTATCTGTTTACAAAAATTGATTCAGGCTATGAGGAAAATTATACTTACCTAATGATTACAACACAACACGAATAATAAAGTAATTCTAATAAATTCAAAAACATATTCACTTGACTTTCAAGTAGCACGACACTTATTGTCCTTGTGCCAATTAGTCTGACCTGTATTTAATATTAAACTGAAACTTCCTTGTGACACAAGCACTTCAGTTTGTTTGAGTGAAATCATAACTACAAAAATCAACTACATCGTGCATCCTATGAGTGATGACATGTGAGAAAAAGGATAGTTCTTTCATTGTCAGGCAGTCCTCATAACATTAGTATAATAGCTACATTGGTAGAAATTAGAATTATGTATATCTAAATGGTTCATGCTTGAAATTGAATGAGTTGTCTGTTGACGTGCGCTCGGGTACCAATTGCATGTACCTGAATAGTTTGGATGCAAATTAGGAAGATTATTATAAAATATTGTAAAGAAACTGAATAGTTGTCGATTTTTAGTTACTGTTGTTGCTCATACTAATTTCGCAGGTAGAGAAAAACACAAGCCATACGACAAAATTTCACAATCATTGTCTAATAACTTATAAATAAAATGTTATGGTTTTATTATGTTTTCTACTTATTGTTCTAAAATTTGAATGATTTTACATCATTTTAATAATGTGTAAAGGAGGCGCGAAAGATACCAAAGGGACATTTAAACTCGTAAAATAAACTGACAACGGCAAGGCTACAAAAGAAAAAGACAAACAGACAAACAATATTACAAAAAACAGCGAAAACTAAAGACTTAAAAACACGAAACCCTCCAAAACCTAGGGTTGATCTCAGGTGCTCCGGAAGTGTAAGTAGATCCTGCTCCACGTGTTGCACCAGTCATATTGCTCATGTTAGAACAAGGCCGTTAACAAGTTTTATTCGGTAGGTCGATTCTTGAAAAGGGGACTTGATTGAAGTTACGACGTTATGAACATATCCATTATCATCTGTAAAATGGATATTTGAAAACAATCTACCAACTCGTGATGGCGTCCGTAAAAATTACGAAGGGATGGTTTCAACTACACCATTTGGAACTCTTGTTTCAATAGTTCTTTACTCGATAACTTCACATCTGTTTGTTTTTCTATAAAAGCAAATGCACTTTAATTTTGAACTCAAAATATGATATTCATAACAACTACTTAAATCTAAAAATAGTTTGGTTTTAAATCTCACTATGATGATAACTATTTAATGTGGCTAGACATGAATTCTTTTCACTGAATTTAACACCCTTCAATTAGCTAAATATAATATATAAAAAATTTCTCTTCTATACCTTGTAAATACCATAAATGTAATTTGATGAATTGAATAGTATAAAAACACGTTTTTCTGGTCTAAGCAACCGGAAAAATATGCTCTCCTATTTCATTTTGTTATAATTAGTTTACTATTTAAAAGAAAGTGTCAACGAATGTCGTGCAGCATTCACTAGACACCAAAATTTCACAAATAATTAACTTGTATACAAAAAAAGGAGCTACTTTGTGTAAAATACATGTGCATACACTATATTCTTGTATGTCTTCTTAACCGTGCTCAAGTAAGTTGTTTCATATATTTTAAAGCAGTCGTACGATGTGGTGATTATGACGTGCTGTTTTGGACTATCTATACTTCAGTTCAAAAACAATCGTGTCTTAAAATAAAACGAAAAACCAACCCGTATGACTGTTGTAGTGCAAGAGTTTTTTTTTATATCTTTGATGAATCATGAAAGAACATTATTCAGAAAATAATACGACTAATAGTATTGATAGTATTATCTTATAAATAAAAACATCATGAACTATTACTAATTACTACAGTAGAATTTGAATGTACACTTCCACTGATTCTGTCGTTTATGATAAAATATTTCTTAACTTCATTAAAAAACTAAATTTGTTAACAGTCAATATTTCATTCCTTTTTATCAAATTTTGCTGTTACAAAATGTTAGAAATTATTTTAAAATAAGGAATGTATCTTCCTCATGCAATGCTCTGATTCCTTGTCCGGCTTTGGCTATACTTTTAGTACCTTTTTGGACAAGAGATCTTCGTCGTTTTAATATTCTTTGGATTTTTCAAATATTTTGGCCTCGATTATCACTGAAGAGACATTTAGTGTCGAAAGCACATCTGGTGCAGAAAAATTCTTATCGATAAGCCAGATTTACGCATATGGTAACAAATATCTTCACATTTCATCTTCTCATATACCTTTTACTTCCATATATATGTAACACTCACAAACGTGTCCTTCCCCCCAAACGTGTCTGATTCTCCCAAACGTGTCCACATCGACGTCACTGAACTTCAAGCCTGTCTAGTTGTAAAAAGGTGCCAAAGTGTGTCATTGTATAAACGCCCAAACCTTACCACTTACTCAAACGTCTCCATATCTAGCTTTTTTTTTTTTTTTTTTACTGGAACAATCATTCTTGCCCATATTATAAATACGTTGGTTATTTTGATATTACTTTTTTATTAACGTATATTCATTTTACTATTTCATTAAAAAAATAGAAATATATTTTTTTAATCCGACAGAATAACCTTGGTAAAGTGATAGAGTCCGTGCGGCTAGTTTTAAATTTCCGTTACTTTCATTTAAAACGGCCTCTATTACATACGAAGATTAAAATAGTTTCTTTCTGAAGTCATTAAAAATCGGTCTTTTTTCTCGCTCTCCAATCTTTTAAACTGAAATTCCAAATTGTATTTATCCTAAATTTTAGGTTTCCGGCATTACTAAAGACACACGAACAAGAGACATAACGTCAAGTGCCAAATATTTCATATATTATTTGAACGACATAAGTAAATACTGGAGATAGGTCATATTATCAGGCATGCCTGAAATTTGGGACTGTGCCTAAATTTTTACGGTTACACGTAAAGTTAAGTCAATTTCGCAAAATAAAAGCAATGATCGGAGTTTATTGGTAACACATAATTTGCATAGTAAAAGATTAATTAATCTGTTCTAGAATTATGTGACTGTATGTTCGTTCTAAATGAGCATGAAATACTTGCAACTGGACAACAAGCGAATTTCAGTCAAAAGTTAATTCATATGTTACAAATTGAATTTTCAGTTATGGTAATCAGTTACAACCGGCATTGAACAAACTGATGCTTAAAAATGACCACTTCATCAACTATGTCCCCCATCACAGAAATGCCGTGAACGTTATTGGTGTCATTTGGAATATACATGTATTAGCGCGAAAAGACGCGAGACGTTATGGCGTTTAAAGAGGACACGTTTGGGCGAATAACAATTATCGGACACGTTTGGGTGTTATGAAATCGGACACGTTTGGGCAATATTGAATATTTAGGACACGTTTGGGGAGAAAAGACTCGTTTGGGGGAATCGGACACGTTTGGGGGGAAGGACACGTTTGGGAGTGTTACATATATATATATATATACGTAAAAAATGTATTGCGTTATATTCTCATTATCATAAATACTTTGTTTTAGCAATTTGACAACAAATACTAATAAATTTATAAAAAATATCGATATCACCATAGCAATACTTTGATATATTATCGAGAGTGTTATAAATTGTTTGCAAAATCCGTTCTCTTTAATATTTTCTGGCTGTCACTAAGCATACAAAAATAATATCTTTAACATTATCATATAGACTACTTAGAGTAAGTAATTCATTAATTCTAGAATCTAATTTGCATGAATTCCATATATTCTGATATAGTGCTTAGAGGACTGATATTAAAATATAATCAACTGCTTTCGGTTATAATCGCATGCCGTTCCATAACCTTATCGCATGGCATTTCAATGGCATGTCTAAAACATACACACCAGTAGTATGTTTTCAGTAAAAACATAACAACGTAAAGTACAAAACAAATAGTGGTAGACAGAACAAATATATTATTTAAAATGCAAAGCAAAAGATACAATAAATCCAGTTTTAAAGTTTTGAAAATAGTTCATTTCAGTATTTCTTCTGCTAAAGTATATGATTAAAAGATACAAATATATAAAACAAGTACATCAAGTTCATCAAGTACTGGTTCATCCGATTTTGTAAAGGTATCATTATATCCTTTTAATTTCATTTTAAACTTTTTAAATGTAATGGAAAAACAAAAATTTCATTTGAAGGATGGTAGGGGTCTATAAAAGTACATACCAAGTCCCCTGCGTTTAATTCATTAACGGCCCTTATATAAGCGGTTGAAGCATATGTTTAAAAGATCATATCATTTCATTTTTGTCATCATATGAATCATCAGCCCTCGGTCAGTATAAGCACTCGAGCTTTATCCCTTGGACTGATAATACACTTGATATAAAAAGAAACTGATAATATTACACGAATTCGCTATTTTTATTTATATCAACACTAGCTTTAACTTCTAAGAAAATAGGAAGGGAATAATATATTAAGCAGCCAATAAAATTCTACAAATTGAAGAAAAACAAATACTATCAACACACAAAACTGAAAAGAAAGAACGAACCCCAACGAAATCCAGGAATTAAACTCATATGCTATTCATGGGAGGACAAGAAGTTTCTTCCTCACTAGTAGCACTCGCTGTGCTACTTATTTCAAACATTGAGAAAGCTATCGTCTTGAATTATAATGACGTGTAGGTAAGCACTATGTGTTGAAGCATGACAGCAAATATCATTTTTGGTTAAAATTAGTATTTTAGTCAAGATTTAACCAGAAATATAGTAAACCCACATTCAAATCCCTGTATAAAGCTATCAACATATGTTTTTTGAGTATAGAATTTGAGAAAAAAAAAAGGCAAATTGTGGCACTTTTGACAGTTTTAAATTGTAATTGAACCCTGTAAAGAGAATTTCAAATACGCTTATTCAAACTATAAATTCAGATATTTGACATCCTTGTTTTTGTTGCATATTGTATTCCTTTGAAGTATCTATTATATTTTCCTTTATTTTTTGTATGGCATGTCGTTAGCAAAACGTGCCAGTTATCTATATTATCCTTATGGGAAAACATCAAGAAAAAAAAAGGTACTATAATTTTCCTAACATTCGTAGATATAATTATTGTTCTCATTGCCACTATTGTCAATGAATTGTTAACAAAAGTTATTCAGACTATTAGGAAAATGCACTTACCCAATATTTAAGCGAAAAATGTCATAATCATGTGTGCATTATTAACAAATATGTCCCGACTTAAAACCATATTATCCATTACTATTACATAGTTTTAATATTAAACCTTAACGGCTACGTGATACACGCACTTTAGTTTTAATATCAAAATACAAATACTAAATTGATCTATGATACATCATATGAATAATATCCTGTGCGGAATTTATCATTTAAAATTCTTTAATTTCACTAACAAATATACTGATGATGTCCTGTAACTCAATGACCAGAATTTCAATGAGTGTTTGCATCTAATATCTCCAGGTAACATGAGATTTAGACAATATACGTATAGTGTCTTGAAATATGAAATTTATTTGTATGAGGCTTAGAAACGGGAAAATGCGAGGTTCTACCGAGCATTTTCCCGTTTCGTGACGAACACAAATAAATTTCATATTTCAAGACACTATACGTATATTGTTTTTATACTGAAATCGATAAAATAATAAAAAAATAATAAAAATGTGAAACAAATATTATTAAAAAAAAAAGTGTTTGGAATTTCCCCCTTGGGGTACCATTTTGGGGTATTTCCCTATGAGCGTAGTCTAGGCGGTAAGCATTGACAATTTACGGAATTAGAAAGGGAAAATGAATTTAATTAATAGCATTTAATAAACATGGTATATAAATTACCAATTTGAAGACATAACAGGTTTAAATTCATAAAAGTTTGACTATTGTTACTACACGTTGTCATGGTTGTGACGTGACGTTGATAAGTAGGCGGGGCTTATAGGTGAGTTGAGGTCATTGACGTATAAAGCTAACGTTTATACGTATAGCTTTATCTGTATAGTAAAATAGCTGATTGCAGTATAATAGAAGCTACCAACCACTAAAGTTTGATTTATATTGTTTTTTTCTCAATATTGACATATATGTACGACTATAAACTAGATATATGAAAAACATTTCTCACCTCAACATATCTAGTGTCCAGTCGTGTGGTTCTTTAATTTCACAAATGCTATGATACGCTTGTGAATGTTAACACTATACGGACTTATTTTGTGAGCACCTGAATGCCTGGTACGTTTTCAAGCTGACACACACCCATCTGATTTACCTGATTAGTGGTCGGGTAAATATTTAGAATTGAGAAAAAGACGATCCAAGAATATTTTAGTACTTCCAGTTGGTAAACGATAACAAGGCGGGTTTATAAATGACTGAAAGAAGTTTTGTTTTAACACATAAAGAACCTTTGTCATTATTTGTTTTGGTTTATTTCGTCCACCGGTGTTTTTGAATACAAAAAAATATAAAAACACGCAAGCTTTTCATTCGAACAGAAAAGATATGAATACCTACTTATACTGCAGAAACATTTTACATTTAAAAATGTTTTAACATTTTATATTTCTTGTTCCTGCTTTCAGGATCTACAAATATTTAATATAAAAAAGAAATAACTTTTTTTCTTTTGATATGCATACATATTCAATAAGTATTTCTTTAGAATAGTCACATTCCATATCAAGAGTAGTAGACGTAGTAGTAGCAGTAGTGCATTACTATCTAAATAAAGGCAACAGTAGTATACCGCTGTTCGAAAATTAATAAATCGACTGAGAGAAAAAATCCAATCCGACACAACAGAAACACAAAATTAAAATATATGAATGTCCAGAAGTTAAAGTATAATTTTCTTTTGATTCTCTAGAAGTAGTATCAATAAATGCTTGTATTTGAGCATTAGGTTTGAAAGACCTCAATAAATAATGTTGTTTTTACATAGTTCATATTTAATACATTTTAATTAGGTCTGTGCTGTAGTTTAACTTTGAAATCTGTTTACAAATATAATTCATGCAATTAGGGAAAATAAACTTACCAAAAGGTGAAGACCAACGTGAGAAATAACGTAATTCTTATAACATGTATAAATTCAAAAATCGTTTTCACATGGCTATAACGTAGTACGGCACTTATTGTCCTTGTGCCAATTAATATGACCGTAATTAAATATTTAACTGAAACTTCCTTGTGACACAAGCACTTCAGTTTTAGTAACATTATTACTATAAAACTGTTCTAGTTTGTTCATCCTATGAATGATGACATGCGAGGACAGGGTGATTCGTCCATTGACAGACAGTGGTCATGAAATTAACATTATGACTATATTAGAATTATATATGTCTTATGTACCAAGTCAGGAATATGGCGCTTGTTATCAAATAGTTTGTTTCTGTGTATGTTATCGTTTGTTTTGATTGCTCTTCTGTGACCTGTTGTTCCTTTGTTTTTCTTTTATAGTTGATGAGTTTCCCTCAGTTTTATTTTGCAACCCCGATTTCGTTTCTTTCAATCGATTTATTACTTTTGAACTATGGTATACTACTGTTGGTTTTATCTAAAATATCCCATCGCAATTCAATGTTTGGCTATCAGATCAATTTTGAAATTGAATGAGTGGTCCGTTATCGAGCTGCTGCAGACCAATCCCATGTACTTGATTATTTTACAAGTGAGTTTATAGAGATTAATAGGAAGTTTTGTTAAGAAAATAATTATTGTTTTTAATATTTTTTTCTTAATTGCTGATACTAATTTCGAAATCAAAGAAAAGCAACAAGCAATATGGCAAAATTCACAATCTTTGTCTTGTTATCTACATATCTAATGGTTTTGTTTTGTTTTGTATTGTACTTTATTGTACATTTTCAAATTTTAAGGATTTCATATTTTTTTTATTATGAGTAAATAGGCAACTAAACCAAACTGTCACATCTGTGTTTATCTTAAAATTAACAAATGAACGTCAGTACTCAACTCTAATGGATAATCAAAATATGATAGTCACAACTGCTACTTTAGTTTATATATTGTTTGGTTTTAAATTTCACTATGATAATTAATAATAGATGTGGCTAGACGTGGGTTAAATTACTGAATGCAATATCATAAAATGGATATACCATCTTATTTTCTATTCTGTAGATACCTATGTGTTATTAGAAAAATTTGAGCAACCGATTAAATACGCTCTCCCATTTCAATTTCATATGATTTATTTATTATTTAAAAGAAAGTGTCAACAAGGGTTTTGCAATGAATTCATATTATATAGCTTTCGCTTGACACTTTAATAACACCAAAAAAATGTATTTATGTACAAAAGAAGGATCTACTTGGTAAAATATATTTACATGAACTTTGTTCGTGTATGTTTCGTTACTGCGCCCGAATTAGTGGTTTTATATCTTTTTCAAACAGACAAACAATATGGTGATAAATACTTGACATTTCATATAATTTATGTCATACTTCAGATTTTCAATAATATGACTGTTATGGTTCTAGAGGTAACAAATGATTTTGTTTCTTTGAAGAAAGTCCTTACAGATTCTTGAAATGATCATGTTTTTGTGCTGACTTACGTCGCCTAGACAAGATTGGAGACATCAAGTACAATTCATGGCATTAAAAGTATTTCTTCATTGCAATAGCAAATATATGTCAATACCCCGAAAAAGATACGATATACATGTTTTACTTACCATGTATATACCTGAAACAACTACTTGATAACTTTCATAGGTACTATAGTGTCATAAAATTTAAGGATATAATTTTCAGTGTTATCATTGTCATCATCATATATGTAAATATTTACAAAAGTAATTCAAATAGTTAGAAAAAAGAACTTACCCAATATCTAAGGAATAAGTGAAAATATAGTCATAATCATATGCGCATGATTAATTTAGAAATACTTCCAGACTTATCATCATATTATCCATTAATATGACCTAAATTTAATATCAAACCTAAATTTCCTTGTGATAAATTGTGTTTTATAAAAATACAAACACTAAATTGATTATAATATGCGAATGATGTCCTGATAGGAAATTTTATTTAAAGTTCTTATATAAAGGTTCATGTGGACCCTTTGGCTAAAATGGCTGCATTTTCATCTCAAACTTTACTCAGTGTACAGACAAACATGTGCATCTGGAAAAGTTTTAAGACATAGCATGCCCTAGATAAATAAATTTCAAATATATTTCATGTTTAAGGAAAACAAAATCTTAACAGGATTTTGCCATGCACTTTTTTCATTCCTCCAGAAGGTGCCAAAATAAACTAAGTTGGGAAAGTGGTTTGAGAACTTCCCAACAGTTAATAATTTAAGTGAGCTGTACTGATTGACAAGGACAATAAATGGACAATATATACCTGACAATAATTGGTGATTTAAACTGTGTACCTGAGTGGACCATATCAAGCAAAACTCAACTGTTTGTTTATGTTATCATCTTCTGCAGGGACGAAAAAAGTGCACTTAAAAATCTAGTTAAGTTTTCAATTTTTTAAAACAGACAATGTTGCATTTGAAATGTATTTATGAAGGGCATGCTATGCCTAAAAAAATTTCCTGATGCACATGATTGTCTGTACTCAGAGTACGTTTTGAGGTGCAAATGCAACCATTTTAGCCATAGGGTCCATATGAACCGTAATTTCACTATCAAATATATTGATGATGTCCGGTAACTCAATGACCAGAATTGCAATGACTGCTTACATCTCATATTTCAGGTGACATGAGATTGAGGAAGCTACCAAACAAGAAAGTTTGATTCATATCAGGATCTTTTTATCAATATTGACATATATGTACATCTATAAATTAGATCTATGAAAAACATGATTTCATATTTCCAATAGACAATTCTTATTTCTCACCACAACATATCCAGTGTCCGTCGTGTGGCGTGAAAAGCGATCAAAAGACAAACAACTGTAAACCGAACGCAACATAAAAAGAATTGAACAACGGTAACCCCCCAAAATTGGGAGGGTTAGGAGATCCTTGTCTATATGTCACACATCGTGTTAATCCTATCAAATACGTTGATAGCTATATCAAGTGAGTAGATGTCATACAATAGAGGATTGGTAAGTTACTCTTACTTAATCCTATGACATCACAAAAATCCTCGTAAATCATGTAACAAGTGTAAATTGTCTAACCATGAAACTTAAAAGAATGTGAAATTTTTAAATTGAAATTCGCTATTCATGACTAATGATAGATGAGATTGTCACCGGTATAAACAACACGAAAAATACAAAGAACTAAGAACAACACTTTTAACAACTGTCATTATTATTCATATTTCATTATTAGTTTTATAATTATTGTTGTTATTAAATGTACACTTTTCATTGAATCTGAACCTAGCATCAGTATTGTACGTTGCATAAACAAAACAAGAGACAAGAATATACACGAGAAGATTTTTTCTTCCTGCTTTCAGGATCTACATATATTAAATATAAAAAGAAATGTTCTTCTTACTTTTGGTATGACTAAAATATTTAAAGTATTTCTTTAGAATAGTCTTAGTTGCTTTACATTCCACATGTTCCATATCAACAACAATGTATGTATGACAATAAACGACATTATTGTCGATTGATCGAAACAATTTAAGGAAAGATCTAATCTAAGGGAAGATACACATTGACAGTTATCCTTAGTAATAGTTCTTGTAGAAGCTGTTGTGGTAGTTTGAATAGTAGTAGCAGTAATACACTACTGTATGAAAGTCTATAAGTTAAAGTATAATCTTCTTTTGATTCTCTAGAAGAAGTATCAAAGTATGATATCATTGTATTTGAGCATTAGGTTGGGAAGAATTTAGTTGTGTATTGTCAATTTTAATTCATTCAATTCATATTAAAAACGTTTTACTTTAGACATATTTTGCATTTGATTTATTAATCTATCTATCTTCACAAATTAACAAGTAAGAAAAATGAAATTACCAAATGGTTACGACGCAACGTGAGAAATAAGATATTTCTTATAAATTCAAAAATTGTATTCACATGACCTACATGTAGTACAGCACTTATTATCATTGGGTCAATTAACATGACCTCAATTGAATGTTTAACTGAAACTTCCTTGTGACATAATCCCTTCAGTTTTAGTAACAGCATTACTACAAAACTGATCTAGATTGTTCTCCCAAAGAAGGAATCGAGGAAAGAATTTTTCTTTCATTGACAGATAGTGTTCATGAAATAAATATAACGGCTACGTTGGTAGTTATTACAAACATGTATTTCTTATGTACTAAGTCAGGAATATGGCACTTGTTGTCAAATAGTTTGTTTCCATGTATGTTGGAGTTTGTTTGTGTTGCACTTCTGAGTACCTGTTCATCCTCTGCTTTCATTTTATAGTTGCTGTGTTTCCCTCTGAGTTAATTTGAAATCTGGATTTGTTTTTTCTTAATCGTTTTTTTTTTCTTTTCTTTTGAATAATGGTATACCCCTGTTGGCTTAATTACAAAATATAACCCATCGCAATACAATGTCTGGCATAAAGTCAATTTTGAAATTGAATGAGTGGTCTATTATCGAGCTGCCCCAGACCAATCCCATGTAACCGATTATTAAACAAGTGAGTTTAGAGAGATAAATCGGAAATGATGCTTCGAAAAAAAAAAAAATTGTTTTCTTTGTTGCTTATTTTGAAATTAAAGAAAAGGAACAAGCTATATGGCAAAAGTCACAATCTTTGTTTTGTTATCTACATTTAAAATTGTATGGTTTTATTTTGTATGTACTTTATTGTTTATGTTCAAATTTGCACAATTTCATATTATTTTGATTATTAGTAAATATGAATTTGATAACTAAACCAAACTATCACATCTGTTTTCATCTTGAAATTAATATATGAATGTCAATGCTCAATCATAATTCATAATTAAAATATGATACTTAAGTTATATATATATTTGGGTTTTAAATTTCACTATGATTATAAATAATAAATGTGGCTTGACTGAATTTGACATAAATAAAATGATTATGATATCTAATTTTCTTTCTGTAGATACTTTATTGTTACCTGATGAATTTGAGATACTGGTTAAATACGCTCTCCCATATCATTTCTTCAATATTTAAATGAAGTGTCAACAATGATTCTACAGTGAACGCAAGTCGTACAGCTTTCGTTTGACACTCCAATTGCACCAATATTTCATTTATATACAAAAGGAACTATTGTCGTGTTTGTCTTCCAGATTGTGGACGGATAAATGGTTTTATCTCTTTTAAAACAGTCGTACGATGAGGTGATTAACTCTGAATTTAACAAGTGCCAACGACTTGTCATTTCGTTTAATTTATGTAATACTTCAGTTTTCAAAACTATTGGTGTCCTTAAACAAAACGAAAACAAATCAAAATGACTGTTATTGTTCCAGATTTAACACCTTTTTATTTATTTATTTCCCTGAGGAAAGTCCATTATCAAGGAAATAATACGAATAATATAATTGATAGAAATATCTTATAAATAACAGCATTATCGTATATAATTGAATACTACGGCAACATTTGAATTTTCACTTCATCCACTGACTTTATCGTGCTAAGATTGGAGACTTCAAGTACATTTCATAGCATAAAAAAAACATTTCATATTTGAATATTGAATATGAGTCAATACCACGAAAAAGACACGACATGCATCTTTTACTTATCGTGTACATACATGAAACAGCTACTGTATAACTTTTAACTTATAACGTCATGATCATAGATACATTATCTGATAAAGAATACAATATATATATATATATATATATACCGAGCTTAAGAATGCTTTGGTATATTATAAAAGTTTTACAAATTGGTTGCCCTCAGTCTAATCTATAATACTTTAAATGCGGCGGTCACTCAGCTCACATAAAATAAAATATTTTAAGATAATACACGAATTCGATATATTTATTTCTTTCCAAACTAGCAACAACTTATGAGAAGAAAAAAAAGGAATTATTTATCAAGCATCTCCTACAAGTTTACGAAAAATAAATAACACCAGCATATAACGATAAAGAATACAAACAAATGTCCATAAAACACTAACAAACAAAAATCAAGGGTTAAATGCACAACTTTCATCGGAGGATAAGTAGTTAAGTTGCTTATTTCAAAAATAAAGATATTTGACATAACTGCTGAAAGATATATCTACTAGAATCTAAGTGACGTAGAAGTAAGCTACATGACTTTGTGGTGAAGACAAATAACATAAGTTGGTAGTATAAGTTTTGCGCCAATATAGTTTACCCACATTCAAACCCCTGTATGAGACTACCGTTTGTATCTAAATATGTTTTTTTAAGAAAGGACTTGATCATATCTGAATAAAACAAATCTCAATTAAGACTTTTTGTGCCAGTTTTGGCGGTTTTGTGTTTTATTTGAACCCTGTAATTCGATTATCAAAGCCACTATTCCAAACTATAAATACATATATTTGACATCCTTATTTCTTGTGGATATCTTAAGCTCATTATATTTCTTTTTTGAATGTTAGTAATGAGTCCCATGATTTAAATTACCCTTATGGGAAAACATCAAGAAAAGAAATAAAAGGTACTTTAGTTTCATGAAATTAATACATTTAATTAGCATTGTTATCAATATCATTATCATCTATATAAATGTTTATAAAAGCAATTCAGGTAGGAAAAGAACTTACCCAATAGTTAAGCAATAAATGAAAATATAGTCATAATCATATGCGCATGATTTACAAATACTTATTATCATAGTATTCATTACTATGACCTAAATATGATATCAAATCTAAACTCCCTCGTGATAAACGCACTTAAAGTGTTAGTTTTTATATCCAAATACAAATACTAAATTGGTCTATATGATACATCATGTGTATAATGTCCTGTGAGGAAATTGGTATTATAAATTCTTTTATTTCACTATCAAATATACTGGTCCTGTAACTCAATGACTAGAATTTCAATGACTGCTTACATCTCGTATATCTAGTCTAAATGAATTAAGGGAGCTATGTAACAAGTAATTCGGATTCATATCATGATCTTTTTCTCAATATTGACATATATGGACGACTATAAACTAGATCTATGAAAAAGATGGTGATTTCATATTTCCAACCGTCAATTTCCATTTCTAACCACAACATATCCAGTGTCCCGTCGTGCGGCGTTTAAATTTCACAAATGCTATTATACGCTTGTGAATGTTAAAAGGTTACAAAACACTTATCCCACATCCATGACAAATATGTTGTTGTTCCCGCAGATAAAGCCCCAAACAACATCGTTTTTGTGTGATTAACTGCTTGATAAACGAATTAGGTATTGACACTTCACTTGGAAACTCAACATATACCCTCACGACACTTACCAAAGAGGAAATCCTGGATAATCATAGGTCTGTTCTATGTTCCCTTGGAATTTCAACCAAAGATGAAGAACTGTATCTTCCATCACTGTATTGGATACCTTAACTACATAAGTGTCCTTACAAACAACGGTATATTGCTTGGTCTTCCAAGTGCTCCACGAAACCTCTTTCTAAATCATTAGCATCTATTTTATCAGCAATCAAAGACGGGCTTCAAAGTTATTGTGAAACTGCCTATTCTAGAGATGGCGTAAATCAGATGTGGATACTTAAAAATTCCAAAGATATTTTAGAGTACATACAATCTAACTCTCTTTCATCTTGCAATAGTATTAAAACTTTTGACTTTTCTACACTTTACACAAGTATTCCACATTCCAAACTATTAGACAAATTGAAAGAGTTGGTATTGCTTTGTTTCATAATAAAAGAATGGCCAACGTAGATACATGTATCTAGTCTTAGGGAGTGATAAATCCTATTTTGTAAAGGATCACTCTGATTCAAACAAAAAATTCTCTGAAACTGGCATTATCAAGATGCTTGATTTTTTTATTGACAACATATTTGATACTTTCGGAGGACGTGTTTTCAAACAGACTCGGCATTTCAATGGGAACCAAGTGTGCCCCCCTGCTTGTCGACCTGTTTCTTTATTATTATGAGGCGGACTTCATACAGGAACTTCTTAGGGAGAAAGATAAGAAGTTAGCAATGCCTTTAACTCTACTTATACAGATGACGTTCTTTCACTAAACAATTCAAAATTTGGTGACTATGTTGAACGCATCTATCCCATCGAACTAGAGATAAAGGATACAACAGATACAGTTAAGTCGGCCTCATATTTTGACTTGCATTTACAAATTGACAATGAGGGTCGGTTGAAAACAAAACTGTACGACAAAAGAGATGATTTCAGCTTTCCAATTGTGAACTTTCCATTTCTTAGTAGCAACATTACAACAGCACCTGCATACGGGGTATATATCTCCCAATTGAAACGTTATTCCTGTGCTTGTATTTCCTATCATGATTTTCTAGATATAGGGTTGCTGCTCACAAGGAAGTTATTAAACCAAGAGTTTCAAAATGGTGAAGTTGAAATCATCCCTTCGTAAATTTTACGGACGCCATCACGAGTTGGTTGGCCGTTATGGAATAACTGTTTCACAAATGATATCGGATATGTTCCTTACGTCATAACTACAGTCCCCTTCCCTTTTATGAATGCGACCTACCGAATTAGACTATTTACCGGATTTGTTATAAAGTTAGCAACACGACGGGTGCCAGTAAGTGTTAAGCATTGACAAAAAGTAGATGCAAGAAAATTTCAGTACGATACAAAAAATCAATCTCTACAGGCAATACATGAACTACAACTATATAATATACTGTGATTTGTAATTCCAAAATAATATGGTTGACCTAGTTGTGTTGTTGAAGTTACTCGAAAGAGATGATATGTACCGATTACGAGGTTGTTTGCATAGACATTGTAAATAGTGCCAGGCTAATAATTCAATACGCCAGACAAATATCAGCTACGAGTCACACTATAGTGTTTTTTGTAGAGCAGCTAATATTTTATAATACTAATATGCAGACAACCAGAGAATAGATTTATCTATCGGGTTGTTATAGTGCATTTTGCATGGAAGAAACAAGTATTTCACCGGCAAACAGGAAGATGATCTGATAAGTTCGGGTCAAACTATCAACGTCGGATCATGCTTTATGACGTCGCTGATATAATCAGGTCAAAGTAATTAAGGCTGGATCAACGTATTTGACGTAACAAAGTCGTGATATGCAATGTAGGCAAGAGCTGAGCAGAGTGTTATTGACAGCAGGACGACCGATGATAGATGTTATGTTTATTTGTTTAGGTCCTTAAGATTTTGGTGCACTCAATTGTTAAAAGTATTTTAAAAGATTAAAATAAGTAATTATATTCAAGATACCTGATATGTAAATTGAAATGAGTTAATATTACGTATCTAGATCATTTTCCATCAATTAAAATATTGTTAAGATAGCATGGCGACTGGATATGCATATATAAGTACAAAATAAAAATGCAAAATTATGCAGGCTTATCTCTTGGGATGGCTTGTAACAGTTTCGAATTTATGAAAAACAAGTGATAGTACAAAATTAACTTGCATTGCCTTGTAATCTATCAACTAGATAGAATTGTTTTATCATTTATAGTTCCACAATTTAAGTGATTTTTTTTCTTCAAAATTTGTTAAATATGTAGACAACTTCATTAAAAAAATGCACATCCATACCAAAACTCCAGCTGTTACATTAATGTCAATATATTTTCTTTTTAAATTTCAGTTATTAAAATTGATTCGACTGGCTAGACAATTAAACGATTACATTGCAAGCGATGCATTCTATTGAACTGTTGCCCATTTCATATACCCTTTATATTTTGTTCATTGTTTTGAAAATAATAAAGACATATATCCGTCAATTAATATGTTTTTATTTAAAATCACACGATTTACACATCAAGTACTTAATTAATGTTATCACAAATTACTGAATCCACTACAGAAGAGCAAATAACACATGACTTCACTTGCTGAAATGTCTCGTTTATTTTACTAATCATTGATATGTTGATGTATAGTCTTAAATATACATTTTTACAACAACTGTCACATCAATTTAACATGATCCAAGAAATGAGGTCAAGGTCAAATAAACCAAACTGGAAATCCTGGATTAAAAAGATTCTGTCTGAAATGCTGGTGAATATTTATAAGGGCAATCACCCTGAATACGTTTTCTAAGCACTGCAGCTGGAAAGAAGGCAGTGTGTCTTTTTTCATGTAAGTATTTTGTTAGAATCACTCTTTTTATTCAAAGGGAAAAGGAAACAAGCAACTCTGAAAATCTGTAAATATACTTTAATCCTTCAATTTTGATACAAAACATAACATACCTTTCAGTGATATGTATAATAAATAATGTAAACAATAGCAATTAACAAGTACAACATAATATAAAATATGTAAATAATCAATGAGTTACAATAAAACCCAATCTAGCAGAACTTTACAACCAAATCAAATTTTGTCTGTAGATGATAAAACAAAACCATTACAGTACAGTCTAATAGAATAATTGATATGTGTTGTACTGCATCACACTTCCTAACTTTTGTTCACTATAGGAATGTATTTCTACCAAGCTATAATCAATTAAATAAAGCACAATATAACAGAATTTTACAACCAGTACAATTTTTGTCTGTTGATGATAAAATAAAAAGATTACAGTCAAATAGAATAATTGATATGTGTTGAACTACCTCACACTTCCCCAACTATTTTCACTTTAGGAATGTATATCTACCAAGCTATCCAATGATATCAAGCTTTTGTCTTTACTATCAAATTGAATGCATACAAATATTTAAATATTCTTTATTTATAACTATATATATTTTATATCTAATAAGTCCATGTAAGGAATAATCTTTGAATAATATATCATGCAACAAAGAAGCAAAAGATATCCATGAGAATATAAATTAATCTCCACAAAATCTTCAGTGTTCAAATAAATTTCAAGAATATTGATTTGAAAAAATCAAGAGAATTTCTGATATGTTCTTTCTTTCATTGACTGAATGGAGTCCTGCTAAGGGACCTGTCTTTGTGATTTTTGTCAAACATTTCTAAGTTATTCCTTTGGTACACTATGTCGAAACAATTATATTGAGCAGTAATGCTGTAAATATCCTTTTCGAATCAAAAATAAGAATGGTGAAGTATTTTCTTTTAAAATGCTAAGGGTTGTAATCAACATTTTAAAGATGCATCAAGTTCACCATGGTTTTATTGTGTGCTGTTGATATTCAGAAACCAGAGCAGATTTAAAGAAGTTGATTTTCAAAATACAATTTAAATATCAAAATTGAGGACTTAAGCAGCTTATGTTTACAATTTGAAATGAAATCTTCCTATTCAAATTGCTAGCATATTTTGATCAACTGGAAATGTGTGTGGGAGAACTGAGTTTATTCATCAATGTTAAATTTTGACTGCTTTTAGATGATTTTTATTCACCTAAGGGGATAATACACATAAATTCTAACTTCAGAGGAAAATTGTATACATAAAACATACAGGAGTTTAAATTATGACTAAGAAATCCTATATTAAATAAAAATATGAAACTATTGATTTCCTAATGAACTGAAACTTGTACACAAGTGTCTTTTTAAAACAGTGTTATTTCTATCCTAGATCAGAGCAAAACGTTTTTACCACACTTTAGTCATTTGAACTATGATAAATTGAAACAAAACAAAAAGTAACTAGGGTTTAAGGCACATTTAATTTCATATGCATAACAAGGTTAATTTATAATGCTCTATCTGGCTTAAAAGTCTCAATAACTAATGGTTCATTCTACTTACAGTTCATCAATATGCCTATCTAAATCTGAATAGAAGTTTTCTTAAACACTTAACTTGATTGTACCCTATTATCTATAGTGACAATTTTACCAAGTGTGGATGTGCTTGGTTCTCAATACAACCTTCCAATTGAAAATAATGCAACTCCCTGGAGTTTTTTCATTACAGTATGTAAAATAAAACCAGGTTTTAAGAGTGTTGTTACGCATACGTAGTGGTTTAATTAATACAAAGCTTAGCTTGAGTTGAACATATTTTACACAGAAATTTGTATTATTATCATTGAAGATACACATTCGTGCACAAGGTATTTTGTAGAAAAAATTGGCAAATATTTGTCCTTAAAAAAAAAATACAATATCAAATATGTGTATTCTTCTTTTTTATCTTTTATATTTCTAAAAACTTTATAGTCTTTTGTTTATAGTTTCATTAATTGAGAAATAATTTTTGTAATGCCACAATTTGTAGAAAATATATATATATATACGAATGAAAAAAAATCATATAAATTCACTTCATCAAAATAAATAAATATAAATCATGCTAGCACTAAAATGACTGGAAAAGTCAAATGACTTAGACATACTTTAAGTTTAACATTAACATTAGATATACAATGTCAATACATGTATGATTTTGAAGGAAACTTAGTTCAGATATAGTTATCTCCCATTTCCCACAATAAATAACTGAAATTTAAAGCACAGCATACTAAAGTTAATTTCTCCATAAAAAAAAACACACATTGAAATCTGAATGGAGATTGCAATTAAGAATTGAATGCTTCTTTTTGTAAATTCATTGGGGTGTTGATCGAAGTACATTTTGTATGAAGCCCAGAAGCTCTTCATTTGTGTGCACAGTCAATGCTTTTACAACCCTATGAAATGATAAAAAGAAGTATTTAATACTAATAATTACATTTTTTGGCTAGAATCATGAAAACACAATTTCTATCAATTTTTATTTTTATTTACATGTGCAATTAATTTTGGGAGATCGTGTCATCATGATTGTTACTTTTCATTCAGTTATGAATGTTAATTTCAGAGGACACAAGATTGCTGTTAGCCAATCAAAATAATGCTTCATATGTAATGTAAATATTTAAACATAAAGCTGTGTTGAAAAATTCCAATGACAATCCCAGCTATAAAACAGTTTTTTTTATGGAGAAAGTAATTTTAGTCTGATGTGCATTAAATTTCTATTTGTAGCAATTTTTTTTAATTCTCTAGATCCGACTACACAATCCTTTAAATTTTTTGACTATGACAAAAACATGTACTACGAAACCAAAATTCACAGAAAACTTTTCCTGTTTCAGAAAAAGTAAAATTGAGAAATTATTAATAAGACACAATGTTGCATCAATAGACCTATTATTTCCTATAAAATACATGTTGATGCCAGATACAAAGACTTCCTTAAATGTATATATTCAAAAAAATATTGTTCAAAACAAAACCCCAAAAACAGAAAGAAAAAAAACAGCATCAAAGCAAATATAATCATAATAATAGAATACATGCATAGTCACAAATATAAATGTTATATACAAATATGTGTGATATAAAAAAATCAAATTATAATATTATGACCAGAAATAAAGCTTTAAACTTGACAATCAGATCTTTACTCCAGATACTTGCTATAATCTATTAATGTGAATGATATTTTCATGGTTGATACAAGCTTGTTTATGGCATGAGGGCTATTCCAGAAAAAAATGTATGGGGGGGTTGATAGGCTCATTATATTAATAATACATGGGTGATGGGAATGAGAGCAACTTTTCACACTATAATCAATTACAATTGTCTGGTTAGCGGGTGCTGACAAAAACTGCCTTCCAATCCCCCCCATACATTTTTTCTGGAATAGCCCTGAGTTAATTTTTGTTCTCTCCCTCTTAAATTTTACAAAATATTGTGCAGCAAAAGTTCAGGTCATGGACACAAAATACATCTTGTCGTGTTATTTACAGAGGTATTCACTACTTTTTAGAGAATCTAACTAGTAATTTTGGTGGTACAGTGTAATTGAATTGCATTGTTGGTTGTTTCAGCTTGCAAGTTTCGATTGCTAAAGTTGAAAAGAAAGATACAGAAATGACATTTATGCTTAAATTTTCTGAAAAAATTGTACACATCATTACCAATACTACATGTATACTGATTGAAGCAGGTTCTGAGTAAAATATATATAAAAAAATACTATTTGCCAGTAAATAGTTCACCATATATCCCCTGATTTATGAACTTCATACATTAATAGGAATAAAAGAAGATGTGACTAACATGTCAATGTGACAGTAACTGAATGGAACATGAAAACACACTGCATGATTTTTTTACATTTTGAATGAGGCCAAATAAAAATATATGTGTGGTTCCAGTAACCCTACCGTCCCTACTTTTTCGTCTTGAAAATAGCCTACCCTAAAGATTTTATTGTCATTTTTCATTAAGCACTGTTAAAGTCAGAATGTTGCTCCCATAGACTCAATGTAAAAAAAAAACATAAAATAAAAAAAATCCCTACACCTACCTACCCTAACTTATTTTCAGATGTAACTGGAACCACACATACTTTTTTATTTGGCCTGACCTTAAATGCACATAGTTTCTAATCAACATATTTATCCGTTTTACTGTAATATCTATTTTAATAAATTGTTATCATGTTTCAGGTATCGTTTTCATAATTTGAAAGGTGAAATAATTTGAATAGTGAAAAATCTCATCTTTTTCGATTCTGTTATTCATTTTTTCCTTTCTGCAACCATATTAACAGCTAAGATTTGCTATAATCTTTATTTCAAGATAGATTCAACAATGAATTACTTCTTGAATACAGAATTAATACATTTGTGTAATAACTGATTCCATGTATATGCTCAAAATGATGCTATTTGTATGCAATTTCATTTTGTATATTCCATCTTGATATTGTCCAATCAATTTACAGGTTACATTTATAATCATTTGTAAAACATCCTCTGATTGGTTAACAACCACATGCTTGACTGTTGTCATTGGTTGAATCGTCATTTGGCACAACTCTAGATGTAGTATCAGCTTTAGCTTCAGATTCTTCAACTTGTTTCTTGAAAATATCTATCAACAAAAAGTATTTTACATTGCATATTAATGTGTATAAGCATTGATAAGATTAAATAAAGAACCTTAGTGAGCACGCTCACATACCCCATGTCCCCACATTGTCATCGGAGAAATTAAATTAGTGCAAGAAAAAAAAATTGTATAAGAAAAAATATTGAATAATATTTTCCTGTCAATATGCACATCAACATAGTATGTCCTTATTATCTACAAAATTTCATGAAATTCAATTGTGTGATTTCAGAGGAGTTTAGATGACAAAATGTTGAAGTAGTACATTAAAGTAAATAGGTTCAAAGGGGTGTAACTCCTAGAAAAAAAATTTAATCGTAATTTCCTGTCGATATGCACATCTACATAGTATGTCATTATTATCTACAAAATTTCATGAAATTCTGTTGTGTAGTTTCAGAGGAGTTGCGATGACAAACTGTTGCAGTAGTAAATTTAAAGTAAATAAGTTCAAAGCGGCGTAACTCCTAGAAAAAAAATGAATCGTAATTTCCTGTCTATATGCACATTATATATATAGGGATATTATGTCCTTATTATCTATAAAGGTTTCGTGAAATTTTGTTGTGTGGTTTGAGAGGAGTTGCGATTACAAGAAACAGGACTGACTGACTCACTGACAGACTGACGAGTCAAAAACATTATACTCTCTGCAACTTCGTTGCATGGGGTATAATTGTAAATATAAAGTCATAATTCTAAAATATTTCTTTAATGGTCAAATGACACATAAATGATAACTAATGTTTACTCTTGTTTTTTGAGAACATGCAATGTTTTTCAATTAAGTCAAAATTTCAAATCCTTCTTTCCAATTACAGAACCAATATAATATAATATCATAGAATTTTTTTTTTAATTCTCTCTCATCTTGGATCAACATGAATATTTGACTCTGGTTATCATACAATCAATCTTGCAAAAAGTTAAATGCATGTAATCTTGAATGTGTCAAGATTTTTCACCTACATGAGATGATTAGGAACATCATCCAGGATGTTTTTAACCTCCCTGTTACTGTATGTAGAATGTATAGCACACATTTTTCACTTAATTTTTACATAAAACGTTTACATTACATCCAAAAGTGGCAAATAATCAGTATACTGATGGTGGCCACAAAATGGTAGAAGTAGAAATGTTCTGGACATCTATCACACTGAAATTCAATAGAAATCAACCTAAACAAAATGTTAAGTAAAGTAAATGAAGTGCAAATGTGTGTCACTGTTTCAGATTTAGAGAATTGTCAAAGTGAAAGGCAATAGACTTTCTTTTTTTTAGTCATGGACATCAATGCAAAACTTTCCTACAGTGGACACATGATCAAGGGTTAAACAACATGCTCTTACAACAATGGATAAACATGTAAGAAGTTAAGTAATAAACAACTTACCAATTAAAAGGTTGTTAAATGCCTCACCAACATTTGATGAATCTAAAGCTGAGGTTTCAATAAATGAAAAATGTCTTTCATCTGAATTAAAAAAAGGAAAAACGAATATTATTGGCTGAAAGTGAGTGTATAAATTAGTACAGTATAATTTTTTTCAATATTTTATGTACTTCTTTTAATAACTATGTTGTATGCACTGAGTTTATATTATCATTTTGTAAAATACTCATCATGAGCTCACAAAATGCTCGAAATAAGAAAAGATTTCATATCATTCTCAATAATAATAGGCCACAGACCACAATTAATTCCTCTATCAGTTCTTTATAACGTTTTGTATCATTAAAAAAATTGCACCATGCACTTTTGTCAAATTTTGTGTGTGTGTAATGTATAGTCTTAGTCCAAATATATATCCAAAATTCAGAAAGATTTAGCAATCACTTTTACAAATTTAGCCAATACACATCCATACCCCTATTGACAAGTCAAGAGAGGTTCCGAAAACTGTAATATTGACCTTTTTGCACTTGGCCTAGTCACTCATTTCATATCAATATCAGTTTAAATACAACATCCAAAAATTTATTTCACCTCTCTTCTTTCATTTCCACCCAAAAAAATCTGAGAAATGAGTGAGGAAGGGAAAGAAAAAAAATTAAGGAAAAATACACTCTATTTAAAAGGAACTATATTCGAGGACAACGAAAAGCGGGGTCATTAATTGTGGTCTTGGGCCAATAGCACACTAAATGTTTAAAAAAAAAAAAAAAAAAAGAGAATTCCAGTTGTCCCCCTTTGAGTAGTAAAAAAAAAGATGAGAAATTAAAAGTTTTCCTTTTTTGCAGGACCATATTTTTTTACATTTATATGCCTTGAACTTCTATGAGTTAACTTCTACTAAAAATCTGTGCTACCCTATGCCTCCCTTTAAGTCTTCCTGAGAAATTAATTTGTCCCCCATGTAACAGTTTTTTACAAGTAAAATTCCAAAGTTGTGTCTCTATGAGATGAAAATTATTATCTCAAAAACAGATATAATAAGGAGCAGTATACCTGCAAAAGCTCTGCCCTCCTCATGTGTGACTGTTCTTTGATCACGTAAGTCAGTTTTGTTACCCACTATAATAACACAAACATTAGGATCAGCATGCTGTTGTAACTCACTCAGCCATTTCTGTAGATTCTCAAATGTGTGTCTCTTTGTAATATCATAAACTACTAAAGCACCAACAGCTTGTCTATAATAGCTGAAAATGTTACATGAAAACAAATCGTATAATAAATTTCAAATTAGTAAAATGTTTTTATTATTGCAAACAATGCCACAGAATATGAATTGCCAAAAATTGACATTTGGATAGTATTACTTCAATATATAGCAATTATTCTGAATTCAAAATAATCAAATATTGTATATTGGTACATTGTTTTAATATAACAATACATGCAAATAAACAAATTTGATTTCCAGTATTTGAATACAACCCACAGCTTGTATATAATCAAATTAAACAAGAATGTGTCCAAATGACACGTATCATGCGTATGCCCCACTTGCAATATTATTTTCCATGTTCAATGGACCGTGAAATTAGGTAAAAAATGGTAATTTTTGAAATCTCAAGAAGAGATTTTATATGAATTTATAGGGTTAAATATACTTACCATGAAATTACATTTATATAATATAGAATATGTTTGCTTTCACAACATGTTCTCATCGCAATTAACTAGGTGATTAAAAATTACATCCATGAGATGTACTCACCTACGTCATAGTTCACCTGTGTAACATACACTAGCTTTAGTTTTAATTTGTCGTTTAATTGAATAATTTCAATTAAGTGAACAAAAAACTGAATTTATTCCAGGGGTGGTGGTGGATTGTGGTAAGTATATTTAACCCTATAAATTCATATAAAATCTCTTCTTGAGATTTCAAAAATTACCATTTTATATGAATTTGGTTAAATATACTTACCATGAAATTACATTTATATAATATAGAATATTTACTGATTAACAAGCAGTATTTCATTTGGTGGAGGATAAATTCTCTCACACACATACAATTTCAACATATAAAAAATTATGTGAAATTTTTTAAAAAATAACTCCATTAAATTTTGTAAATACGGATATAAGTAAAATCCGAAATTACTGAATTTATTATACAATGAAGCTATGCTGCATAACTATATGTATCAATGGCAAACTTTGCAGATTGTATAAATACAAGTATGCAAAATTAATAGACTTGATGTAGAGTTGTCTCAATGGCACTCACATGTATATATACCCCATCTTTCTATATCTGATGAATAAATAATCTGCAGGTCAGTATAGAAATAATTATATTAAAGCTCCTTCATTATGAGCTAAATGTGTTGTAATATTTATGCAACAGTAAATAAGCATTTATTTCTGAATAGGTTGTTCTTGTTGCTTGTACAAATCGACAAGAACTAATCCAACCTTAATTTCATTACTTTCCACTTTGAAACTTAAGTTTATTTGGAAACATTATTACCTTTCTTTAACTTTCCATTGTTTTCTCTATGTTAATATAATAACAGATAATATATGATTGCTGTCATCTTTTGATAACCTGATCAATATCACATCTTTGGAAATAAATTCTTTTCTACTTAATTAAAGAATTATAATCAATTAAAATATACTTTGTAAATAGGTGTCCTTAATACAATCAAAGTTTATTAAAGACTCAAACCAAAGTTGTTTCATGATTATGCTAAATCTGGATTAATCTTTAAACTTTTTTAAAGTTATAGTCCCTGAGAATTTGCTTCTCTGCTAGATATACTACTTTTAATATTTTATAGATTTAGAATAAAATATTTTCATCAAGAGAAGTCTTGTACTATTGTATAATGACAATTCTCTAAACTGACTAAATTTAAAAAATCTGATAAAATTTCTATGAGTGGTAGAACCTTTGAATACAATGTCTACCATTTCAACCATGACCAATATTTTTGTTTTGTATTGGACTACTCAAGTGTAAAAATACAGAAATGGACAAATCAGTGGAAAAGTTTCAGTATACATGTTTCCATTGATATACTGCTTCCACAGAACATTTGGATGTTGAGCTGAATTAAAGCCATGATTGTTGTCCTTATAAGTCCAAAAAGTATGCTAACAGATGATTTTCTCCAGCTATGAAAAATCTGTCTAAAATAAAATGTTTTGATATTTCTAATTAACATTTGACAACGGTTAACTTTCTAGAATATCTTGCCATGTACAGTTCCAAATTTAAAGAAAACAAAAATTTGACATAATGAACAACTCTTGTATGTTGCTCTTGATAATTGTTTATATTAATTTCAGAAATTATTTCGCTATCAGAAATACTAAAATGCAACTTGTCAAATATAGTTCTATAGTTGTATTTAAAGAAAAACACTTGTTTGGCAATATGGAAAACACTTGTACTAACTTGCAGTATCCTTAAGTGTTCTTAGTTATTTCAGAAATGGTTTCACTATCAAAAATGCTCATTTTATTTCTGTCTTGGTTCACCTCATCTGAATCCTATACATTCTGATATGATTCAATATATATCAACCAAACAGCTTTTGGTAGTATTTTGTGACTTCAACCCAGTCATTTGGTTAACTTAGTCACTCAGAAGAATTTTGCATTTGTCCCCAGATTTGGCAAAAACAAAATTAATGTGATTTAAATAATCACATCTTTCAAAACAAAATTGAATCAAAATTCAAAGTAATTGTTTAAAATAAACACATTTCAATTTTGTGTAGTATATTCTTGCATAAGATACTAACTCTATGCTATATATTTATATTATTCTGGCTGGTAATATGGAAATTGAAAAGTGAATAATTACCATCTGAATTCCGAGGTTAAAAATCACATGCATTCGGAAAACCTTCCTGCATATAGATAATACACAACTTGACTTTGACCAGACTAGATTTTTGTAACTTTATGCTTATAATGAGCAAAAATAAAAAATAAACAGTGACATTTTAATATTTAGGTATAATATTAAGAAAATGTCTCGCATTTGATTTGATATAATCATGGAATTATCATACTATATTTTACTTCCATGTACTATTCTTAGACTATTGAAAGCTATTTGCTAACTATTAATCAGTCTTTTAAATAAATTGCTTTTCCTACATTTTGCTGTTAGATTAACTGCTTCTACACTGGTGCTAAAATTTGAGAACCAATTGAAATGTATATATATTATATGTTTATATTGGTACATCATGTGTTACTCCAAAAAAAACCTCTTCTTTTTTTCTGCATCTCGTAAAGACTGACTAAATAAAAGGTTTATATAAAGAGCTGTATAATAGATAGTTTCAAATCTTGAGAACTACTTCAATTTCCTAGACCATGCATGTCTAGCATTTTAAATAAATCCTGCATCCACAATGCTTTAAATCTTATTTATTTATTTACCAATATTTTACTAATTTTTTTTTTTTTTTTTTTTTTTTTTTTTTTTTTACAAGATCTAAATTAATGATAATCTTGTTTCTATAAATCAGCATATTTGAGTCCTCTATACTTCAGAATTCTGAATCAATATTTAACTCTAGGAAAAACAATGTGTAGCCATTGCATAAACTGTTGGGTTCTACCAATCTCACATTAAGAATAAAACAGACCCAATGAATGAATCCTTATAGCAGAAACTTGCCCATCTGTTGGCATTGCTTAGAAAACTTCAGATGTAAATTAAGGCATAATTTTCTATCTTAAAAAGAACATCCAAACTCCTTTTGCTTTCATGATTGGAAGATATATGTATAATTTGACAGTGATTCCCATATAGTGAGGGTAAGATAGTCTCTTAAGTCTTACGTTATCACCTCTTTTTTGTGTACTCAAAACAAAACAGAATTAGTACATATTATATATTTAATAAATGCATTGGCAATGTACACTCTGAATTATGTAATCAATATATAAGCCATTACCTTGAATGAGTCTTTGTGAAATGCATCATGGCATCCCCTAAACTCTTTATTCAATAGACAATCTAATGTTTACATAAAAACATATAAAAGCCTTTGTTTCCTTACTGCCGACAAAAACAAACAATTGGTTATAGCAGTTCATACTTATAATATTCATGTTCTTCTTGTCATAAGTAAACTGACCATGAAATTTAATATTAGTAAAAAGAGTTGTCACAAGCTATCAACTGTATTTAGAACAGTGCTCCATTCTTACTGTCTCCATGTCTGTTAGAGCATTGGAGAATTATTTATCAGTAAAAAAATAATTAAATATTTACAGCAATTTGCTGTTCTGGAAAAATATTTCAGGCTTCTAGAATTACTGTCCTGATTTAAACTGGACATATTTAAAAGAAGTATGTATTGGTAATCTTAAACTACAATCACATTTGTATTGTACTAGATAACAATGTATCATTTTAGTGTCTTTAATATCTGTCTTGACTATTTCCAGACACTTGTTCAATATATTTTCAATATGAGCAAATATGTTAATTGACTAAACTGTTGGTTCATCACAAAAAACAATGTGCAACCAAATATTAGCTATGCTTGTGTTGTTTTAAAATATAATAAAAGTAGACATAATGTTCCCTGGGTGGAAGGATGTCTATAAAAGTCAGATAGACCTGGACTTAAATTCACTAGTCTGATTCTAATTTATTTTATTTGCAACAATCATCCACGTGCAATTCTATGCTCCATAAATATCAATGTGCAATCAATAAATAGTTATGATTAAATTTTATGTAAGATATCAAATCTGTATTTTATTAGAATGAATGCAACTTATAGATTCTAAATCATGCATGTTGTTCTAGTTCCTATGTTTCCTGTATGAAACATGTCAACATTAATCAAATAGACTTGGGCAAAATCCCTATTCTATTTTAAGTCTATAGTGATCCATTGAGCACGTTTTATATTCAATAAATATGGTTTATGTTCCCTGAATGGAAGGTTAACCAAAAAAACATCATCAGTTGTGGGCAAAATCCCTATTCTGATTGTGATGTATTTATCAACTGTTAAAACAGTATCACTGTTGGTCTACGCTCCCTGTATGGAACGTTTTCCAAATAAAACGATCAGAAATGGGCAGATTCCCTTTTCTGATTGAAATTTATTGAACCAATTGAGGTTCTAGTCACAATAGTGGTATACGCTCCCATACGGACGTTATCCACATTAAAATAATCAGATCTGGTCAAAATACCTATTCTGATTTAATAGTTATGTGTTTACACAGTCTCGTGTACCAGGTGTACACGTAACAGACTGCAAATTGTAAACAATCGAACCAATTGAGGTTCTAGTGACAATAGTGGTATACGCTCCCATACGGACGTTTTCCACATGAAAAACAATCAGATCTGGTCAAAATACCAATTCTGATTTTAATATAGTGATGTGTTTACACAGTCTCGTGTACAGACTGCAAATTGTAAACAATCGACTTTATCCAAACTTTACACTCGACCCGTTTCGTAGCATTGCTCTAATGCAGTGAAAATCCGGTCAGCTGAGCGTGAAAAAAAAGAAATAAACATCCGTTTAAAAATATATCTTTTTAAAAACGTAGCACTCACGTAACATGTCCGATTTTGACAGCTAAATTCTGCCTTTCCTCGGACCCGATTTAATGTTTGAAAATGGCGGCTAAACAAAGGTCATTTTCTATGTCGTCGTATTTCCAGACTCGTAAGCTGTAAAAATGACGAAAACGTGCATATCAGAAACTTGGCAGAAGCGCTGTATTCTGATTCACATTAAATTAATCGTATACCGATATTCCGAAAACAAATAATGTCTTTTATAAAACATAAGGATTTTCAACAGTAAACTGTTAAAAATCCTTGCCGACGAGAAACATGCGTTCTCTTGAACGCAAAAATTAAAACTAAAGCTAGTGTATGTTACACAGGTGAACTATGACGTAGGTGAGTACATCTCATGGATGTAATTTTTAATCACCTAGTTAATTGCGATGAGAACATGTTGTGAAAGCAAACATATTCTATATTATATAAATGTAATTTCATGGTAAGTATATTTAACCAAATTCATATAAAATCTAATATGGCATTAAATTTAGAAAGATCATACCATAGGAAACATGTGAACTATTAAAGTTTCAAGTTGATTGGACTTCAACTTTATCAAAAACTACCTTGACCAAAAACTTAAACCTGAAGCGGGACACACGAACGAACAGAAAAACCAAAAACTTTAATCTGAAACTCGCACTTTTCTGAAACAATTTTCTATGTTCTATGTTCAGTGGACCGTGAAATTGGGTCAAAAGTCCAATTTGGCTTTAAAATTAGAAAGATCATATCATAAGCAAGATGTGGACTAAGTTTCATGTTGATTTGACCTCAGCTTCATCAAAAACTACCTTGACCAAAAACTTTAACCTAAAGCGGGACAGACAGACGAACGAACAGAAAATAAATGGAGAATTTGTTCATGGGAATTTTTCAACTAATGTTTCCGAAAAGGGAGAAAGTTTGGTAACATTAAAACGTTTAATCCCGCTGCAAAAGTTTGCACCTGTCCTAAGTGAGGAATCTGATTACAGTAGTTGTTGTCTGTTTATGTTGTTCATACACATTTCTCGTTTCTTGTTTTTATATAGATTATACCGTTGGTTTTTTCTGTTTGAATGGTTTTACACTAATAATTTTAAGGGCCCTTTATAGCTTGCTGTTCAGTGTGAGCCAAGGCTCCGTGTTGAAGGCCATACCTTGACCTATAATGGTTTACTTTTATAAATTGTAACTCAGAGAGTTGTCTCATTGGCACTTATACCACATGTTCCTATATCTATTGTAAGCAGACTTTGACTAAATAAACCATATTACACAAATTAGAGAATCTACAGTAGTTGTTTATGTCTTTTAACTTTTGTGGACTGTAACTAGTTGTCTATGGAAATCAAGCATATATCATATATTCATATTTATAAAGTTACTCATTATTTTTTACCATTATCATGATTTTATACCTATCATACCTATACTTACACACTAGTAATTGCCCTATATCTTTCCTGACCAGCAGTATCCCAAATCTGAGCCCGAATTGTCTTGCCTTTAATAACCATATTTCTGAAAGAAAAACATTTTTATATTTGAACATGTTTGAATTAAACGTGCCCACATCTAACTTATTCTTCGATAAAGGTTTTAAATAATATTCAGAGATAAAAGGACCAGTCTTAACCGTTAGCCACTAGTCCAAAGCCCCAGGTAAATATTGATTCTGACTAGTGAAAATTTTCAAAATTTTATATAGTCACATAGCTACAAGTTTTGATATTTAGTTTCCATACTTCTAGATGAAAAAGTTTTTGGTGCAAACTGAAGGACCAGAATTTTTGTGTTTACAATATGAGGTCTTCCTTTGCACAATGAACATGAAATGTCAGGTGTTAATAATAATCACTCTCAAGAAAGAAAAACTCATGACCTTTGCATTATTTAAGGTTCAACTTTGGAATAAAGAGGTCATTAATCTGGGACCACCATCAATTTACTTAATATTAATTTTCTCCTTTCAGAGTATGGACTATTTAAACTATAAAATGTCAGATTGCTTACCGGTATGCTTGAAAATCATAAATATATTCTGTATTTATATAACTGTAATGTTAGATGCTTCAGATCAAATTAAAACCCTTCATATTTATTTTGAAATCTTTGAAAATCTATGCCCAAACTAACCTAATTATTATCTAGGTCCTTAAGATTAAATCTAACAAAGTTTGTCTACATTGTTTGAAACAAATACACAAGGCATATAGAACATGTAGAAAGGACAAAGTGTGAAAAAATAAAATTTGAGGGAAATCTTTGTTTTAAGATTCTTTAAGAGTATTTTATATTGGTTAAATTTAACAATGATAAATAAAAGAATTTTTATGTATTGATCTAAAAAAAAAATATTTTTACCTCAAATGTTAATTATTTTAAGTATGTAATTTTTGAAGTTTAGTTAAATTTCCAGTAACTCTTTTCACTTTTGGATTGTAACTGACTAACACATGTTTTTTTGTACCAATAAAGTTTACCTTGTAGAGAATTCCACGCCAATAGTTGTTTTACTTTCAGCATCAAATTCATTCCTAGTGTATCTAGATAACAGGTTCGTTTTCCCTACTCCAGAATCTCCTATCAGTACAACTGTAATATATCATTTGGAAATATCATTTTAAAACAATTTTTAACTACGGCTATCTATTTAAAATTTATTCTGTTAAAAGGCCTTTTCTATAGAATCTTGACTACATTTTTTCATGTTTATATCACGCGAAAAAACTTTAAAATGAAAAAAAAAATTACCAAAACTTTTATGAACGCTATTGATACATGTATATATGACATATATAGATTTCTGTTTTAGTTGCTCATAGTTAAAGCCAATTATGTATCAAATAAAAAGGATGAATTACTGCCAATCTTTGTGAAGATGGAGGATGAAGTTCAGTTTCAGTCTCTATGATTTATAGGATCATAGGATCATTCCCCCCCCCCCCTTTTTCTGGGAAAAACAATATATGGGTTGCTTATATAGGGAATAACTGAAGCATGACCGGAGCGGGCCCCCTCTTAGGCAGTCAGTGGGCCCCCACTTATGAAAATTTCTGGATCTGCCACTGAGGTTATAATTTTGGATGAACATTCATGATATTAAACAGCAACCAAATAATTTATCTAAGCACTCTCAATATACGTATCTCTACCCAATGTGATGAATGTGTACATACCTTTCCATATAAAATCATAATGCTCTTCAGAGGCCATCTTCAACCAATCATATGATATGTATCTGAAATATGTACCCAAGAAAAGTTCATAGAAGAAATAGTGTACCAGGGGTTTCATTATCTTTCATGTTGACTGGTACTTTCCATGTTTCGAGGTGGTACTTTCAATTTATTCCATGAATATCTTATATAAAAATTTCTACATTTAGGCGGTACTTGTCAATAGCATAGGAGGGTAACAGTACCGGGTACCGCCTCCTAATGAATGGCCTGGTGTACAGTACCATTTTCGCGAAAGCCATCTCAAACTCCATACACCGAGTTTTTTCCTGGTGTGACACCAGGAAACTCCGACATCACTCCCTAAATTCTCGGAGAAATTTGGGAGTATTCCCTCCGACTTCCGCTTAAATCTGTTACCTTTTGTTTATTGTATTAGCGACATCTCTCCCAGTCTGGAGTGACGCGGTGTCACACCAGGTAATTAATTGCCCTAATCCTTCTGATCTATACCGGCACGTGACAGTCAAGGTATGCGAGATTCTAATGTAATTAAACAATTGTATTTCCTGTCTATTGATTATCAGTTTATATCTGATTGCTTGAAACAAATGAAAGATTAAAATAAAAATAAAAACGTTGTTGTTAATTCTTTTAATTACTCTGTACATCTAAATCAATTTTTAAAAACAACTATATTTGATTTTGACTTCCGTTTTTTATCAGTAAATAAATATTTAATTTACTAAAAGAGATATAATTGTGTAACAATAAACGGAGACTAACGCTGAATAAATTAGGGTAGTTTAAAGAAAAGTGACACGTCTCAAAGTATTTTATACAAGTAAAAAAGAAAATATTATTCACTATCTGTTATGCTAAGTCTACGCCATTTCCATTTTACGATTACAAAATGAAAGTTTTAAAAAGCAAAAGGTTGTTGTTATTAAATGTTTTCAATTGCATTAAAGTTTAAAAAAAAATAATCTATACTTGATTATGACCTCGGGTTTTTTGTTATCGGTAATTTATATAACTTACGAAAAGAGACATACTTGCGTGAAAATAAACGGAAATTAACGCTGAAGGTATAAAATGTGAGAAAGAAAGAAAATTACGTGTCTTAAAACTTATGCAAGAAAAAAAGAAAATACTTTTCACCATTCCTTATGCTTAACATAGATGTAATACCCATTACATCTATGTGCTTAATAAGTCTACGGCATTTTCTCTTCACGATTTGTTAGCATTACTTTAGGATAAATAATACATTTCGGCTACAACAGGAATACTTCTATAGCTGCATCAACTCGTCGTTGCATAATATTCATTGAAGCACAATGAATGTAAACTTTTGAGTTGTATTTAGAACAGTGATCTTTAAATATTTTTAAAGCAATTAATTGCCGTGGGAAGACGATACGCATCTCAGTGATCAACAGTGCGTAGTTGAACTTGAACTTGACTTTGCTCACAATATTGAATGCTAAAAATAGTGACATCAATTTTGTCCACGAGATTTTTATATTTGGCGGGAAATAGTATCATGTAACAGTAAACTCAGGTGACCTTTCTGGATAACCGTGGGAAAATTCATTCAAGGTTTAAACTTGCTTTCTAATGATTGACATAAATTTGTGTGCGTTAAGATTGAGGCTCTAGAAGGTACTTTTACAATTGATTAACCGGATTCTAAATTGTATTCCTTCTCTGAATTAATTTTAACCAACATCAGCCTTTTATTTTTACGTTTCTCAATCAACAGAGGACATAAAACCGGACATTATTTATACGTCCATAGTCAACACTATATATTAATGGTAGATGAAAACAGGATGCATGTCGTTCAGTTCCTGATGGGCTTGGTAGAGATCCTCTGTGAAAATTTGCCGATCGTAAAAATCCGATCCACATTTTTTTTACATATTTCTTTCTTGTAGAACACGATATAATTTCATTTAAATATTCTATTTTATAATTGTTGAAATACTTCTTTTTATATTTCGCCGAGGACTTTTAACGAGCTGTAAAATACGGATTGCGCCAATCCAATTTTATTTTAAACAAGAGGCTCTCAAGAGCCTGAATCGCTCACCTGAATTTTTTTGGTTTAATCTCTCATCAATGATTATTTTGGCTTTTCAATTTATTTAAATGTTCTTTGAATCGTCCTATTTTCTTCAAAAGCAAAAAAAAATCATTTTCTCCTATGTTCTATTTTAGCCATAGGAGCTATGTTTCTTGACATACAAGGAAATGAAATATAAAATTTATACTAGATACTCTGAAACTCTGAAACTCATTTAGCCTAAGTTTGGCTGAAATTGATACAGCAGTTTCATAAGAGAAGATTTTTTAAAGTAAGTCAACATGATGAACAAATAGTGAAAAAAGTCTTTAAAGGGCAATAACTCCTAAAGAGGTCAATTGACAATTTTGGTCAAATTGACTTATTTGTAGATCTTACTTTGCTGATCATATTTGCTGTTTACAGTTTATCTTTATCTATAATAATATTCAAGATAATGACCAAAAACTGCAAAATTTCCTTAAAATTACCAATTAAGTGGCAGCAACCCAACAATTGGATGTTTGATTCATCTGAAAATTTCAGGGCTGATAGATATTGACCTAATGAACATTTTTACTCCATGTCAGATTTGCTCTTAATGCTTTCGTTTTTGAGATATAAGCCAAAAACTGCATTTGACCCCTATGTTCTATTTTAAGTAACGGCGGCCATGTTTTTTGACGGATCAAAAATCAAAGCACACACTTTGTGCAGGATAATCTAAGGAACAACCATGCTAAGTTTTAACCAAATCCATTCAGTAGTTTCAGAGGAGAAGATTTTTTAAAGTTAGCAAATATGATGAACAAATTGTGAAAAATTGTCATTAAAGGACAATAACCCCTTAAGGGGTCAATTGACAATTTTGGTCATATTAACTTATTTGTAGATTTTACTTTGCTGATCTTTTTTGCTGTTTACAGTTTATCTTTATCTATAATAATATTCAAGATAATGACCAAAAACTGCAAAATTTCCTTAAAATTACCAATTAAGTGGCAGCAACCCAACAATGGTTTGTTTGATTCATCTGAAAATTTCAGGGCTGATAGATCTTGACCTAATGAACATTTTTACCCCATGTCAGATTTGCTCTAAATGCTTCCGTTTTTGAGATATAAGCCAAAAACTGCATTTGACCCCTATGTTCTATTTTAAGTAATGGCGGCCATGTTTTTTGACGGATCAAAAATCAAAGCACACACTTTGTGCAGGATAATCTAAGGAACAACCATGCTAAGTTTTAACCAAATCCATTCAGTAGTTTCAGAGGAGAAGATTTTTTAAAGTTAGCAAATATGATGAACAAATTGTGAAAAATTGTCATTAAAGGACAATAACCCCTTAAGGGGTCAATTGACAATTTTGGTCATATTAACTTATTTGTAGATTTTACTTTGCTGATCTTTTTTGCTGTTTACAGTTTATCTTTATCTATAATAATATTCAAGATAATGACCAAAAACTGCAAAATTTCCTTAAAATTACCAATTAAGTGGCAGCAACCCAACAATGGTTTGTTTGATTCATCTGAAAATTTCAGGGCTGATAGATCTTGACCTAATGAACATTTTTACCCCATGTCAGAATTGCATTAAATGCTTCCGTTTTTGAGATATAAGCCAAAAACTGCATTTGACCCCTATGTTCTATTTTAAGTAACGGCGGCCATGTTTTTTGACGGATCAAAAATCAAAGCACACACTTTGTGCAGGATAATCTAAGGAACAACCATGCTAAGTTTTAACCAAATCCATTCAGTAGTTTCAGAGGAGAAGATTTTTTAAAGTTAGCAAATATGATGAACAAATTGTGAAAAATTGTCATTAAAGGACAATAACCCCTTAAGGGGTCAATTGACAATTTTGGTCATATTAACTTATTTGTAGATTTTACTTTGCTGATCTTTTTTGCTGTTTACAGTTTATCTTTATCTATAATAATATTCAAGATAATGACCAAAAACTGCAAAATTTCCTTAAAATTACCAATTAAGTGGCAGCAACCCAACAATGGTTTGTTTGATTCATCTGAAAATTTCAGGGCTGATAGATCTTGACCTAATGAACATTTTTACCCCATGTCAGATTTGCTCTAAATGCTTCCGTTTTTGAGATATAAGCCAAAAACTGCATTTGACCCCTATGTTCTATTTTAAGTAACGGCGGCCATGTTTTTTGACGGATCAAAAATCGAAGCGCACATTTTGTGCAGGATATACTAAGGAACAATCATGTTAAGTTTCATTCAAATCCATTCAGTAGTTTCAGAGGAGAAGATGTTTGAAAAATTGTTAACGACGACGACGTCGACGACGGACGCCAAGTGATGAGAAAAGCTCACATGGCCTTTTAGGCCAGGTGAGCTAATTATTAAAGATCAATAACAGATCATAACGGATAAAAACACGATTTTTTTTCTCCATATAATTAAATATTTAAAGGTTGTGATTATTGTGTTGTGTCTGGGCGGCGAATGTATCTCAGTATTTATGAATATAGGGCTGCCACATAGCATACAAAACTATTTGTCACTTTACAGTTTCTTTTTTAAATTCAAATATTTCAAGTCGGTAATCTACCGAGGTAGTGAAACATAATATTTTACATTTCAAAATAAATTGAAAGTAACAGAGTTCACTTGTTGATCCGATAAATTAACTCTTGGGTTTAATTTAGATTGGACATATTACCGTAAAAAACATCATTTTGTTTTAAGGCAGTTGATATTAATTATATAATATTGAACTACTAATTAACCGAATATTGCTCACTGAGTAGGTCATAAAAAAGGTTCTAATTGTGGTAAAATCGTCTTTGTTGAAAAAACAAAATTATGACCTGATCGGACTATAATGAAAATACAAAATAAGTGTTTTAATCGTATTTTTATACGTTTGTACGTTGTATGTCATATGACAATGACATGGGAATATACATACAAGAATAATTATCTTATTTTAAATAAAAATGTCACACTTTTATCTGACAATGAAAGGACATTTAAATAACGTATTTTAAAGCACTCAGGTGCAATCAAGATCGATTAAATGTACAAAGGTAATAAATCTGGCTAATCCGATGATGTTGTCACGCGTCATTAATTTTCAGTACATCCGATGGGCAATAAACCAATAAACAGCCACGCGGTGTTGGGAGAGAATCTTTGGAGGAAATTGGGAGTATAATCCGTGATTCGCGGTGTCACACCGCTACACTCGGAAATCGGTGATTAGAGTTCGCGATTACATACTCTCTGGGCGTACTGTACATGCTCATAATGATTAATAATGACAGATTTAGAATGTCTGAAAAATTTCTTGTGGTAAGTGATCATGGTGATACACAATTAAATCACTTTATAATAATATAAAAATATATAACAATGTATAATAGATGCAGAACACATAAAGGAGACAGTGACATGGCCAAGGCAAAAAACACCAAAAAATATAAAAGGTAACCATGAAAACTAAACACTTAAATAATGAGTAACATGAACAAAATAAGAACCACAAAGAAAGCGATTTCTGCTACACAAGTTGCACCTGTTGTATTGCTAATGATCTTAAAACTCTTTGTGTAGGTCTCATTCATTAATGTTTCAATCAATGAAAACAGGACTACATGAGGGGGGAAAAATGTTTTCTGTGTACATGTAGTCCAAATAATTTATATGACATCTTAAGAGGCTATTGTACTTTTTTCTTTGACGCCTAACATCAATGCAGGAAGGCGTCAAAGCAAAAATTAGAAATAGCTTTCTTAGGCACCATAATTATTTCGACTAATGTACAAAATGTACATCATGTACATGGTTTATAAAACTATTTTCAACAGCAAAACAACATTAGTCATTAATCTTACTTTATTCAGTCTTTAAGCAGTGACATGCTGTGCCATATAATTCATGTAAAATTTCCACAACCCTAGCACTATTGAAATGAAAATAAACTTGTAAGTGCATGGTTTAAAAATAAAAATTACCAATAACTGAGTCAATGTTTGATGTGTCACACACACAGAGCATGTGCAAGCTCAAGTTTCAACGTATACCATCTGGTTATGAACTGAATAGCCTTTTCTTTTAAAGTCGTTAAAAGTCAATAAAATGCTACTTCAGATATCTGCATATCTTTGTGTCATTCTTGTAAATTAATTATAAGTATGTCAATTTTCCAGGTAAGTCAATCACACCTGTCAATCCAAATTATCAGTCTTGATTTTAAAGCCGCTTGTCGTATAAATTGTAATTGAAATATGTGCATTTTAAACAATAAAAAGGTCTGAATATGAATTGTCTGAGTTTTCTTATGCATATGTTGTATTCTTTTTAGTTCTTATGATAAAAAAATGAAATTAATATAAAAGGCTTTTAGTTTCGTATAAGCCTGGTTTTCGGTTTCAACTTTCAGTACCAGAAACTCCTTTTCTTGTAGAAAATTATAAACAGAAAAGACGTAAGTGGTTGAATGCACTATATATTATATATGCTTTCTTAGACTTTATGGAACGTTTTAATTTTATTTGCATTTTAAAACTCTTATATTCTATGCTATGTATGGAATCAAGACAACTCGCCCCACTGATAAATCGACCCTCACCAAGTCGTCCTACTTTTTTCACCAACTCAACCCACTTTTTTTTTTAAATCGACCCAGTCATGTTTAGCAACTCGTCCCACTTTTAAAAAAAAATTGGCTACACTATTGAAAAAATGGTTTAATCCTGTAAATGCTATTTTAATTTTTTTTTTCTGGGACACTTCATGTAAAAGCTTTCGAGACGCGACGGCCATACTTCCATGACGGCCATAGGATGTGTCCGCCATGCCGCCACATCGTCCATGGGACATATCGGCCACACATTGTGAGACGTATCGTCCACACTTTAATATTTTTTTTATTGAGATTATAACTTAGAATATAATAATAAAATAAGTATTTATTCATATTAACCCATTAACCCCTAATGACGCATATAGGCGTCATGGCGACAACCATTCTTTGATGGCACGTATGACCCTCCATACCTTTTTTTAATTGCCCAACTTGAACTGTCATGATAGTAGGGACTTCAACCAAGCAGTTCATGGTCCATTACCTCTTGTCAGACGTCTGTTCATGAAAATATGGCACTTTGAAAGCCGTTTAAGAGTTCAAAATCGGAAAAACGTGAAAAGTAGCCAAAATCAGGTGGGGGTGGGCATCTGTTGATGGCCACTACTTAACTGGTAGTCATTGTAGGTATACACTATTATCGTAAATGCATGCATAGGTGGTATAGGAACACAAAGAGGTATAAAATGGCCAATAGGAATCTAGTCTGTAAAATCTAGGTCACCGTTTTGTCAAAAATCCGTAAAAACGGACATTTAGGCAGACCTGACTTGACGATAATAATTCGCCAGCAAGACACTTAAGTCCCATATACTCCCACTTAGCATGCATGGACTGCTGTAACTATAGGGTAATACTTGAATGACACAGAAACACAGTCTGGTTAATGTTCACCTCTCAAGGTCGTTTTAAAATCGGAAAATAGACGGGAAATGACCATTTTTCAGTGGGGGTGGGTTCAAACCCACGAGAAAATCTTGCCACCTCCCACCCCACCCCCCACCCATGCCATCCGCCCCCAAATGTCAATACATAGTTTAATAGATGAGCAGCAGTTACAGCATCAAGAGTCTGCTAATTTGCATATAATTTGCATATTATTGCAAATTTTCGAAAATGCCTGATTTTCCAGAAATCTCTTAGGGGCCAATGAGTTAATAACTTCAATATGATATTTTGCTATTTTGTTCTGCACAAGAGATCTACTTTAGTTTATTCTTGCATGTAAGAGTAATCTTTGCTTGATATCATCATCGTCACTCGTTGGGGCCATATTATATATATTGATTATTTCTATGTTATCAGTTATAAACAATTTCTGAAGAATCATTTTTATCGTAATGTGATATAAAGGCATCTTATTTTATATGAAGTTTAAACTTTAGGAATGTTGACTGTCGCTGTCGAGGACGATATATAAATATACGTTCTTGATAAATACAAGCACATGTTACAGATCTTCAAATTTATTATATCTATCAGACATGATTTTCTTCCGCTTTAAAGCGGAATTCCGCTTTTTGACTTGTCCGTGTCCGATTTTTTTTTGAACTTTCCGTTTTTTCGTTTTTTATGTCAGATCCGTTTTTTACACAAGTCCGCTCCATTTCCGGTTTAATATTTTACTTCAATCTGTAAAAAGCGATATGATTGGTTAATATATTCTTATCTCCCAATGAAGGATCGGATTACAAGCGGTATTAAATATCACTTTCGCTTTCAACAACATGCACATGATGAATATCCTATAGTCATAGCACACAGCACAAGTTTTATCCATTTTAATGCGTTATAGTTGACTTTTACCAACACCAGTGTAATATATTGTACAGATATGCACCCGTTGTCCATTTAATCCTTTAATTCAGAACTTTTTTAGACGTTTTAAGTTATAATTGACACTTTTATCACAATTTTTTACACCGGCTCGCCGGCGCCATCTTGGAAATTTTTACATAGTGTATATAGAACTTTTACCCAGTGAACTTTTACCGGTACATGTATATTTTTAATAACGTTTTAGTGGTTTTGTTTCTGCTTGGTTTCATATCACTCAATCATCATCATTATGTCATTAACTAGACGTAGTCACAGAACTAGAAATGCGCCAATTGCCTATACCCCTACAAGACTGGGGACCGAAGTAGCCACTGTAAATACTAGGCGTAGATCTCAAGAGCAAAGAAACTCAAATATAGACAATAGTTATAATGATACAAATGCTCAGAATGAAACATCTGTTCCATACACACTAAATATTGATAAAGCAATGTCAGGCAAAATAGAGGCAGCAAATAGGGAAAGTCAAATCCGAGTTGAAATGAAACATGACAATCTAGTGCTTGAATTAACAGCAGCGTGCTATGAAGAATTTAAATCTGTTGTTAAAGGATGCCTTGTCTCCAAACATATCAAATATGACATTACTACTAAAACTGATAAAAACAATCTTCTAGTTGAGGAACAAATATCAGTAAAGAATAGTCACAAAAAACAGCAATATAGAATAAATTGTTACAACACCAGTAGTAGAGTACTTATAAATGGCAACGCTTTGGAACTATTCTTGAGTAACATCTTACCAGAGGTAGTTATCTTACTTAGTCAAAATAAAAGCTTTGATAAACTGAACTCATTAATAAGGCAAACCTGCAGTAAATATCTTCAACAATCAAACTCTAATTATGGTACGCCAACTGTGCCAATAAAACACACAAAATCCAATCAGGAGCGTAACAAGGATGCAAATCCGGCAAAAGTCAAAACAACCATAGCTATTACTACTCCATACCCTGTCCTGGGACATTGTTCTACTACAGGTCAACAGACAAGTGTTAACAATAATACTACTGTAAATAAGGCTCAAAGTGAGAGTACTCGTAACAACAATACTACCGTTAACATGGTTCAAAGTGAGAGTGTTCGTACCAAACATAAGCCAACAAATGAATCAACCATTAACAGTCCTTCTATATTAAGTGATGTAACAACAGATCCTGAACTAATACAGGATACAGACTCTTATGCAATATGCCCCATATGTAATGTATTCTGCAAGGCCAACTCAGTTGAATGTAGTATTTGTACCTACTGGTTCCACTACGTATGCCTGAACATTCAACCTAAAGAATCAAGAGCGCTTGAGACCTCAAATAGTCCATACACCTGTCGTGGTTGTGTACACATGCAAGACTTTCTCGATTGTGAGCAAGCCGTCAACAGATCGTCTATCATCATTTCAACATCAGATGACACCAGCATGTCAACGCCAGATGCAATCAGTAATGCACCAATAACGACTGATAAAACCATTATCAATACCCAAGATGTAACACCTAACTCCACTCAACTGAAACGTGGAAGACCAAAGAAAGCCACTTCTAGTAACACAGAAGAAGCCAATGACAGCGTATCTGTACAACAAACTCCAACCTCTTGTGCAGATCTAGTGACAAAAAACAGCATGTCTCAACAAAATATTGAAGTTGTTCCTCGTTCCGAACTACAAAATAAGGAAAAGCAACTCCGTGCTATTGAGAATAAATTAAGCAAAACTGAACTTGATCTTAATCAAACAAAGAAACAACTTGTAACGGCAAAAGCATTCATAGCTAAGCTTGAAGACAAATGCAAAGATATGGAAGAGTCGAATCGCATCCAAAAAACAAAAATACTTTTACTAGAGGGTATACACAACAATGATGAAAACCAGCCTAGAAACAACCCATCTTTACAACGCCAATGCAGCTGTACTGTAAGTGAAAATAACCCAATGATGCAGATATATGAACAGCGAATTCGTCAACTTGAACTTGAGAATGTCCGTAATGCCTGTCGGATGGACAGCATTGAAAACTTAGTAAAAATTGAAAATTTAACAACACAATTGAACATCAGTAAAAATAATGCTCAAACCCACGGTACTTCAAGTCAAAATAGTCTTAATAGTGCAACTCTACCTACATTCCAGACACGGAATAACGGGATCCCGATAGTTGTAAACCATCCAAATGCTCGAAACGTAGGAAATGATAACTCTCCTCAGAACTTTAATCAAGCATCGACAAATAGTGGCCATCCGTCTAACATCATAAACGAAAATGTACAACCAGCCAAACTAAATACTACGCATGCTACTAGTAATGACTCCTTACCCACAGACAACTCCAAGCAGCCTTTAACAGGGAATTCGGATAGTATGCAAAGCGAGCAACAGGCAACATTTTGCCCAACAAATCAGTCTTTTTTAGTGAATGCACCGACTCTAACCAAACCACCGTGGATGAATTACAGCCATTGTCAGATAAAACCCATGCAAACTCAACAACAACATGTTGCACCAGTCATATATCGACATCCGCAAACGGTCCATCAAAGTCAGATGATGGTAGCAAACCCACACTTTCCTCAGAAAATCATGAGACAAATTCCAACAAACTTCGTAAACTTAAGCTGGTATCCTACAACGTCGAGGGTTTCCGCTCCAGTAAACCGTATCTAACATTACTGGAAAAAATGTCAGACATTCTCATTCTACAGGAACACTGGCTTTACAACTTTGAAAAGGACGAAATGGAACATTTTTTGAATAAATACAAATGTCACGTTAAATGTGTAGATGATACAAATCCCATATCACCACTCCAGAGACCTAGAGGGATGAGTGGGACGGCAATATGCTATAAAAGGGAATTTTCAAGCTCTGTTACCGAAAAATCTGATGGATCAATGCGCATAAATGTCATTAAGGTGGATGTAAAACCTAAACCACTATTAATAATAGGTGTATACATGCCGTGTAGAGGAGGGATCGACGCTGATAGAGACTACCGTGAAACAACTGATGAACTCTCAGAAATTATTTTGAAATATAAATCGTCATGTGACATAGTTATCGCTGGTGATACGAATGCTAGTACTGCAAGAGATAAACCAAACAGTAGAGACAAATTATTTTTAGATTTTATTAAAGAACATAATTTTTATACCCCTAATGGATTAGGACAGGAAAACACTTACTTTCACCCTAGTGGTATGAGCTCAACACAGATTGATTACATCCTGGAAAGTACACCAGGACTAGTTACCAACTTTAAAGTCCTACAACGTCACCCACTTAACACGTCTCAACACGACCCAGTTGCTGGCTGCATCAATGTTGACCTGGATACTTATAATTCAGAACCTATTATCTCAAACTTACCGCCAAGAGTAAAATGGGAAAAGATAAACAAGGAAAAGTACCAAAATATGGTCTCAAATAAACTTTTAGAAATAAATTTAGAACCGGAAAAGTCTACCTATAGTGAACTCTCAAATGTAACAAGCGAATTATGTGCCATACTTGACACTGCAGCAAGAGCATGTGCTCCGACTCAAAAAAGTAAGAGCAAACCAAAATCATCCCGTTCATGGTCACCAGCTATAAACAAAGCTTGCAAAGTTAGTAAACAAAAATTCTGGGAGTGGAAATGTGACGGGCGTCCATTAAATTTAAACTGTATGTCACTTATTAACATGAAGGAGGCAAAAAAGAGACTTCGCTCTACCCAAAGACAGCATGAGGCAATGTTACGCAAGTCAAAATATGAAAAAATCATGAAAGCCCATGAGGGTGATCAGCAAACCTTTTATCGTCTTATTGCCAATCAAAGAAAAGATGGATCCGTACAAACTACATGCCTGAAAGTAGAAGAGGACCTTCTATCAACGCCCAATGATATTCGGAATGGATGGGCTGACTACTTTGAAGAACTCGCAACTCCACATTACAACAAAAACAGCTATCAAAACCAAGTTGAACTTGATTGTTTATTTTTGGAAGACATCTTTAGATCTGAACAAAAATCACAAATCATTGTAAGTGAAGAATTAGTCAGTGAAGTAATATGTCAACTGAAAAATGGAAAAGCTGCTGACAGCGCTGGCATCTGTAGCGAACATCTTAAATATGGTGGAAAAACTCTGGTCGTCATGTTAACTAAACTCATAAACTTGATATTTCAATCTTGTACTTTACCGGAACTCTTCGAAATGGGTTTAGTTAGTCCCGTGTTCAAAAACAAAGGTAAACCAGCCACTGATCCAAACTCCTATAGGAAAATCACCGTCACAAGTGTTATCAACAAGGTCATGGAAAAACTCCACCTGAATGACAATAGTACCATCATTAACAAAATACAAAACTATCTGCAACGTGGATTCACAGCAGGAATCTCACCAATATTTGCTGCCATCATAATAACCGAACTTTTTGCGGAGGCAAAAGACAATAAACTATTGCTTATCCTTGCATTATTAGATGCCCAGAAAGCTTTCGACAAGTTATGGCACAGCTCACTTCTTAGAAAATCATATCAGATTGGAATTGAGGGAGATAAGTGGCTTATGCTTAAAGCCTGGTACAACGAACTAGTATCCCAAGTCAAGTGGAGTGGTGGTCTCTCCCGTCCATTCCCAGAGAAGCAGGGTGTTAGACAGGGTGGTGTGTGGTCACCCACAGCCTACAAAATCTTCATTAACCCCCTCTTGGACCTTTTACAAAAAAATGGTCTAGGATGTTACATTGGGTCAATCTACTGTGGGACTCCTACTGTCGCAGATGACATATGCCTAGCATCAAACTGCCCATATGAGCTACAAGCCATGTTAGACCTCCAGGAAAACTATGCACTGCAAGAAAACTACACTCTAAGCGAAACAAAATCTACAGTATTAGTAACTGGAAATCAGGACACGCATGAATTTTTACTCAACGGCTCACTGATTCAGCAGTCTGAAACTGCCACACATCTTGGAATAACCAGAGATAGCAAATCACGATTTGACTCAAGTACAGTGGTCCAGGAACGTATAAGCACTGCTCGTAGAGCAACCTATGCAATGATGGGAGCAGGATTGCACGGTATTAATGGTCTAAACCCATGTGTCTCAATACACTTAATTCGTATTTACATAATACCACGTTTGACATATGGACTGGAAGCCATACGACTAGCAGCAAAGGATCTTACTACCATCAATCAATACTATAAGCGGCTACTTAAACAGATACAGCACTTACCAGACAAGGCTGCTGATTCCGCTTGCTATTTGCTACTAGGTGAACCACCAATTAAAGCAGAGATACATAGGAGGATATTAACAACTTTTGGCAACATCATAAGAAATTTTGATTCTATAGAACATCAATTAGCATGGCGTCAACTAGCAACAAAATCAAAATCGTCAAATAGTTGGTTTATCATGGTGAAATCCATACTGGAACAATATGATCTACCCTCATGCTACGACCTTCTGCAAAACCCACCGGGAAAATTAACCTGGAAAGAACTTGTAAAACGAACTGTAAATAGTTATTGGGATAACAAACTGAAGTTAGAAGCTGCATCTAAATCCTCTCTGAAATATGTAGATATTGACCGCCTCTCAATTGGTAAGACACACCTGATATGGAGTAGTGCTGGACAAAACACTCATGCTATAACAAAAGCCTCTATAAAATGTAGGATGCTACTTGGTGTGTATACTCTACAAGCAAATAGACATAAGTTCAACCAATATGAAGTAGAACCAACATGTCCGCTCTGTAAGCAAGGTCCTGAAGACAGAACTCACTTTTTAGTTCAATGCCAGCATCTTACTTCGATTAGACAACCCTTTATAGATGCCCTAAGCAAAGCTATCGAGGAAATGTCACCGGGATTATACCAACAAATAACATCAGAACCAACTCAGCTTACACAGATCATACTGGATTGTTCGTCTAGTCACCTAGTGCTACCTCAATTTTACAATAGACTGGAATGTATTAGTAGAGGATTATGTTATGCACTCCATATTGCACGTAGTACCGCTTTGGACATTCACTACAAGTAATGTGCTCGAATTACTTGCCTGCATACCATTGACATTTATCATAACTTTAAAATTATTGAGTGATTGAAACACAGTAGAAACCATCCCACTCTTAGTGTATATAGACTTCTTCTTTTTAGTTTTGAGTAATTGTGGGACAGTGCATATATATATGTAGTGCTGAGTACTCAACACTACAGTTCTCCAAACAGTGGAGGAAAGATACACACAACAACAACAACATGGCTTCCAATGTTGTTGAACGCGATTTTGACACAAAATTATTAGATAAAGGGTTGAAAAATGTGTGGAAATGGGAATGGCTTGAGCGGAAAGTAGACAAAGAACTTGTTGGTCGATTCATTAGGAAGATTTATGTAAGAGGAGTTGCACATTGTAACTTGTGTAGGAAAGACATTAATTATTCCAGTCGAGGATGGAAGAGTCTGGAACAGCATCTCCTGAAAAAAGTGCACCAAGACAACTTGAAAATCCGTAGCTCAAACTACAGCCTTTCTGGTAAGTACATTTTATTATATTTCATCTTTCTCTCATGCAAAGAAGTATGTTCTTTTAGGATAAGGAGAACTGTCCTGCTTCCTTGTGTAAACTTCTTTCTTCATTGCCCAAACTTTGATGGTCCTAGTAGAGAATTTAGTGAATTGAAAAATGAATTTTCTAGGGACCGTTATGCCCAAATTTTCCTTGGGTCTGGACTTAGTTTTTTTTTTGCTATTAATCTTTAAAAAAGTGGTTGAAGGCTTTGTGCATTTATTTGTAAAAAATATATCAGGCAGTTGAGATGAATAGTCTCCGTTTTCATGGTTTAAATTTAATTTGACAATAATATTTTTCATTGTACACATTGACATGAATATGTTTTGTTTCAGGCGCATTTGGAAAAGCTAAAGAGACAGAACAAGTACCGTATGGTATCCATCCAATGTTTAAAGCCAGTGCCAAAATTCAAGAACCTGCACCAGTAGCTATTACACCACTGAATGACAGAATAGTGAATGCAGAATCAATGGTTTTATCATTTGTGGCAGAGAACTCACTGTCCTTTTCACTTGTTCCTGGACTGATAGACCTATCAAAAACTTTGGCCAGGGATAAAAAGGCATTAGACTCATTGAATATGAACAGGACAACTGCTTCTTACAAAACTAGGTTTGGTGTTGGAAAAACATTCCAAGATAATGTGATAGAGGAAATGAGGTCCAATCAGTTTTCTCTAAACATGGACGAATCAACCAGTTCAAATTTTCAGAAGGTTCTGACAATTCTTGTTAGCTATTTCTGTTCAGTGAAAAATGAAGTTGTCATTCATCACTTTAAATCAGTGACATGTATTAAAGTCAATAGTGAATCACTGTTTAAGAAATTGGTAACACTCATGGAAGAAAACAGTATACCATGGACAAATCTAATGTCTGTTTTGATGGACTCCTGCAATGTGATGCGTGGGTCAAAATCAGGACTTGAAACCAGGATAAGGACGGAAAAGGCACCTCATTTGTTAGATGTTGATGGGGATGTGTGTCATCATGTTCACAATGCAGCAAAGGCATTCTGTAAGCCATTCAAGTCCTTCATTGAACTTCTGTATTATGACTTGTTCAGCGACTTCAAGTGGTCACCAGATCTTAGAGAGATGTTTCAAGAGATTTGTATAATGCTTAACATTAAGTATACAATGCCACAGAGATATGTCAGTCATAGATGGCTATCTGTATACGATGTAACCTTAGACACTTTAAGGCTCTTTGATGCATTGACAGTGTTTTATTTCCCCCTGCTAACTGAATCAGAGAGAGTCAAGTATCTACCTACAATTGTAGAAGTGTACCACAGGCTAGGAGTATCAAAGTCTTCTAGAAAAAGAATATCAGAAATTAGAAAGGTATTACAGTTAATGCAAAAGTTTTTGTTTGAATTTTTCAACATTTAATTTTTTTTAACTACAAAGTAATTTAAAACTGCATCAGTCGCATGATATTAACTTTTAACAGTACTTGTTTGTTTATGTGCATGATGTTTAATTTTGAAATTTTAATTTAAATGCGGCATAGATTAATGATTGACTTAACCATTTTAATTTACATTGTAAATGCAGCGTAAATTAATGATTGATTTAACAATTTTATTTTCAGTGATGCATATTGTTTTGATTAGAAGTGCAGCATGTTGTTGTTTTTAACAGTTATTTTTTTCAGTTGAGCATGTTTGTTTAATTTAACAATTTTATTTTCAGTTCAGCATGATCCTTCCCTAACTTCAGATCCATAGTCTATTGGTGAGTAATGTTTCATTTCTATGCCAATATAGTCAGGAAACTTGAATAATATGAGATGTTCATTCAATCTTTTCTTAGAATTCTTTTATCAAAAGTTGGAAGAGTTAATATTGGGATTTCTTTATTTATATTTTAGCAATTAACTACAATTATAAATAAACCAAAATGATGTATTTCCAAAATAAACATATTTTATCAATTATATTATTTTCATTTGATGAAATGAAATTAAATATGTATCTATTGTAAATTGTATGTATTTTGAGATCTTTTAAAAGTATTTTGAGGTCAGACTATATTTTTTTCAGGACCTTACCCAGAAACAGCTAACAAAAGAGGGCAGAGACAGAAAAGATAGAATCATTAATAAGATTTTTACAGAGAGAACATTATCAAAGATGGTTATGGGACTTTACTCATCAGTATTTCCTCTGTTGAAGAACTTTGTCTTACTGTTTGAGATGAAGGAGCCTCTCATCCACCAACTCCATGAAGAACAGGTATGTGTATGATATAAATTGTCAAATTCTACACCACAAATAAATATTTTCATTGGATTTCTGGTTGATGGTATTTTAAAAGTTTCTACCAATAAATTGTGATAGTGTTTTCTGAATGTTGTATGTTTTTATAGTATGAGTAATTTTGTGCATTTGACACATAACTTTACTTTTACACATGTTGATTGCAGTTTAATTTCCCAATTTTACTTTACAGGTGAAATTATTCAAAGAATTTCTTGGTTGTTATGTTAAACCAGAAGTAATCCTATTGGGGACATCTTCTCTTAAATTGAAAAAACTTGACATAAAGACTACAGGGAATTTGTTAAAACCAGAGAGGATGTTTTTGGGAGCTAAAGCTACTAAGCTGATCCAGAGCTTATCCACAAGAGACCATGTTGTTAAAACTTTCCTGAAACAGGTATATATTTTTATATTTTTAAAGCTGTTCCTTTGACATGTATTTGTTATTTTATATGAGCACATATGTGAACTGCTTTTGGATAACTATGGTGCTAGAAATATTTGTTATATCAAGTGCTGATTGTATATTTTAAATATATCTGAATCAGTTAATTTTATTTTTTAGATTTTTAAAAAAAAAAAATATATAAGTAACTAAATAGAATTGATGATATCTGATGATATAAACATTGTGTTGCTGAAAGAAATGTTTTTTTTTTCAATCATATTAAATTATAAAAAAATGTTTACCATTTCAGGTAGAGGAAGCTTATACTGCCTGTGGAAAGACATTACAGGAAAAACTTGCTCTGAGTAACACTTTCCTCAAAGCAGTTTCAGCCATTCATCCTGATGCTAGTGGACATTCAATCACTCTGACATTCTTGCAGAAACTTCCAAATTTGGCTCCAAATGTTTTAACAGAGGAAGAAACTAACACATACGATTTAGAAATTAGAAAATATCAAACTGATGACCTTCCTGAATTTGAAGATGGAACCAGAATTGACCATTGGTGGGGTAAAGATGACATCAGGAAAAGATATCCATGTCTCTGCAAAATGGTGAGGTCTTTACTGTCATGTTTTCATGGGCCTCAAGTAGAATCTTCCTTCAACATCATGAATGACATCATAGACAATAAGTCTGGAAGAATCAATATTGAGACATACAATGCAATTCAAAACATTAAGTATAGTCTCAAAGCCTGTGAAAAGGGTGCAATTACCTTTCACAACAAGAAAGATTTTCTTCATGAAGGCATAGATCCAAAACTTGTTAGAAACATGAGGACATCATGCAAGCAATATAAGCTTGAGTTAGAGATGAAAAGAAGTGCTCTAGAAGAGAAAAAGAAGAGGTTGAATGTAACAACAAAGACAGCAATGGTTACAAAGAGGAAAGCTAAAGAACTGTGTGCTAAAGCAGCCAAGAAAGCAAGAAAAACTCATCAGCAATGTATTGCAAGAGGGTCAAGTATTGCAAAGAAAAACTAGGATGAACATTCATGTACATATGTGTATATATATCTGTATATATGATGTTAACACTGTTTTTATATAAAATGGAGATTGTACATACTCTTTTAAAGAAGTTTTGCCTTGTCTTTGATGGATTGCCTAGTGTTGTATAAAAAATTAAATGTGGCTCTGTCTACATTGTATGTGAGACTATGGATGTTGATATTTTGTAAGTAACCATCAGTTCATTATTATTTTTTAAATAAGAGTTTTAACCTAAACCAGAACAAATATATAGAAAACAGGATGATTCAGGTTCTTCATGGCTTATGTTAAATATTCACATATTATATTATTTTTACTTTTCTTTGAAATTTTTTGCAAAAAAAAGAAATTTATTTAAAAAATGCACTGTAAAATGATGTTTTCCAGCTTTCAAATTTAGTGCCAGGAGAGGCCAGAATCCAGGATTTTGCCCCATTTTACCCCAGAGCTTCTGGGGGCCTTAAGCGGCCCCCAGACCCCTCGCCGTAAGGGCACCTCGCTTCGCGAGGTGCATTGACTCACTTCGTGAGTCAGAGTTTTGTAATTCAAAATTTTCAGTTTTTTTTTTTAAATGCCAGAATCATGTCTGATCTATAAAAAAATATATAATTCTCAGGGCTTTCAATAAGTTTAGAAGTAGGAGGATAAAACCAAAAAGTAGGAGTCCCATCAATGCGGACAGCGAAGCCGGCCGCGGCGACGAGCTTGCTCGTCGAACCTACGGCCGGGGGTCTAAACAATAAAAATCTTCTCAATCTTCTTGAAATTTAAAACAGGGAGCCTCAATGTAAAGGTTAACTCTAAGGAAGGCAACTCGTGTCATGATCATCACATAGTTTAATAATTCTGTATTTTTCCTCTTTCTTATAGTTTAGAGTCATTCCATTTTTAGAACAATTTCCAAGACAGAGACTACTGTAAAATTTTCCAATAACATAACAAAATACCCGTAATATCTGACATAAATGTAGTATGGACAATCATATCAATATACTCTGGTATAAGAAACACAAAAAGATAATATTTTTGTTAAACATATTTTATTTATCACATCAGCATGATCAGTTATACAGATAAACAAATATACAACAAACATATAAACCATACACGCATTGAAATGTAGTAAAATACAATTGTATTTCATTACATATATAGATATGTCATAGAACATTCATCTTGTATACATTTTTTCAATTAACCATCTCATACTTTTTCTCTCATATACTCATGTCACTCATTCATTTACTCCACTGCATACACATTTCACCAAATATTCAACATCTATATTCACACTCACATATATACATGTAACCTATAACATAAAGCACTAAAATACATAAATGTGCAGTTATAAAAGTCACAACTGAAACTAAAGCACTAAACATGAACGAAAAACATATGTATAAAAGTTGTGAAACAAAATATAAAAGTGTATTTGTGAACAAAAATTATAAAAAAAACGTCAAATATATCAGAGACATGTAATACAATTCAAAATAAATAAATTCACATTAATATTTGTAACATTGTTTGATAATTGGCAATCACGTAAACTAATTAAAGGATTAACACCTCCGACAATGATTGGATTAATATGATTTATGATGGGGTTTTTTTCATAGGTAATCAAATTCAGATTCAAATTCTTTATTAACTTTGAGCCTTACAGTTCATCAGAATAATCAAGTACATGTACAGTGTATACATTTGGCATGTTACAAACAATATGCATAATAAATATATGTATATTATGTTTTGTTCTTTTGTTGGTTTTTTTTCTGTATGATGTATTGTAAAATTATTATGTTGATTTACATGTATGTGCATTTATATTCAATAAACATAATAAATAATAGGTGACGTCATTTAGTCTCTGATGGAGAGTTTTCTCATCATCAGATTCATACCGCAATCATACCACATCTTCTTTTTTATATCTTTTAATTAATATCTTTTTTGGTCCATTTATTGGACAAAATTAATTTGTAATGCAAATATCATTTAATATTGAATTAGTTCTTTTCAGGGAAGGGTTAAAACCAAAATTAAGTACAAAAAATGTATCTATTAAATATGACCGAAAGTACGAACTATGATTCAAATGAAAAAAATACATTACTAATAAATTTGTAAATACCTGTATTGCAAAGCTGTGTTACTTTTATAAATCAAGGCTGGTACATCAAATAGACTCCAAACAGCTTGTATTTTTACAAAAATGTCACTACCCAATGAATGTTTGCACTCCGTTTGAACTCAGCTTGGGTGCTGTGTTTTTATAGTGATCTCAAATTGTATTTCCTTTTGAATTTCTTGACAAAAGCATAATTGATACTTGTGTTCATCAAATAATTGACAATCTTCTTCAATTTAAAACTTAATCATTACTTGATTACCTTGTTTTATATTTTAAAACTAATCTTATACATGTAGTTATAATTTTGACAGAAATTAGTCTCCCATTCAGATACAGTCATTCATATTTGTTCATTTTGTTCTGTTTGTTATGCGGAAGATATTAAAAAATCATTTATATATATATAGAAAACAATATGATATTTTAATATTTTATTAGATTAAACACATTCCTATTTAATGCGTAAACAAATGATATAACAAAATTAAACATGATAAAATGATAAATAATGTTAAAACAGTATAGTTTATTAAAAAAAGTTATAATAACCATCTATAAGTATCAAAATAATTCATATATAACATCTAAAAAAAAAAAAAAAAACATTGACGATACGTCTTTACAAAGTATGGCCGTTTTAGTACTATGGCTGTTTCATCTTTTCGGGGTATGGCCGTTTCATCCTATGGACGTCATGGCAGTATGGCCGTTACATCCTGCATGAATGTAAATGGCGTCCCAGAAAAAAATTGGAAGGCAAACCAGAAACAAATGAAAATAGCCTTGCCAGATGTCATAATTATTTGGACTACTCTACTAATTTGCTAGCCCTTTAGCATCACAGAAAAAATATAAAATAGCCTTTCAATAAGTCATATTTATCATGTTTATTGAGAGTCGAGACAAAATATATATATAAGCTGTGACCTGTGTCGGATAGAAACAGACCTTATACAAATCAACATGAAAAATTAGACTGAAAATTTAGGACTGTTTGCAAATTGGATTGTTAATCAAATGCCACAAAATGGACCAAACTTCATCTTTTATTTTATTGTATTTTGTTTATATATGTACAATGATGTACATTGATGTATGGTATATATTATAATTATAACACATAAATATTTTTTGTAGGTTTTACAGTCACTACAGCGTTAAGTTGGAAGTAATGTACATGTTACCTGTGTGGAGTAACAATCTGCAACAGCAGGATATATTGTGATCTAGCATGTGTTGTCTAGTACTATTTATTTTATAAATAAAGAATATGGACATGATGAAGATTTATCAAACTACCTACTGTATGTACAGGGCCCTAAGGCTACAATTTATAAGATTGTCATCCAATTCTACCAGTTGTCATAGCTACATTAGAGAAACAGACACTGCATCTGATAAACACACATTAAACCTGCAGAACATTTCTGTGGGGAGTTATTTCAACCATCAAAACAGAAGGAGAATACTAAAGGGACATAACTCTTGTGAATGTTGTGGAAGATATATTCAAAGACGACACTGCAGTAGTTTTGTGAATGGAAAGAATCAAGATGGTCCCTGTTCGTCACCTCCATGGAAAATATTGTTTTTTGGAACTGACCATTTCTCTCTTTTTACCTTAAAATGCTTAAATGAGAATAGGTAATACTTTTGTACTATTTGTGTCTATATCAACTTTAATGAATTTAAATTCATCATTCATACGACATGTATTTCAATTAAGTCTCATTAGTGTGGATTGTAACTATGTTTCTGAACCATTACAGCTGATTTCCTAATGCTTGCAATGTAAAATTTTGGTTGGCTTTCTTGCTTTGTTTGAATAATTGTTTATACAAGCTTTGTAAATAAGATTGACATCTTTAAGCAATATATATAGGCATAGTTTAACCTGTAGATATAATATTTGAATTTAATTGGGTGTTATCATGGTTATCCTAATGATTGTACAATATAAAAACAAAGCAAGCAAGCTAACTTAAGTTTTGTTCTACATGCATTAGGAAATTAGCTGTAACAACATTGTTAGATAACAGGTAAGTAAATGTGATAATATTTTGCATGCTTTGTAATTAGAACCATCTCACCCATTTTTTCATCCAAAAATTTTATCTAGAAATAAAAAAAATAATCATAACCTCAAAATGCATATATAGTTGTCTCATTTGCAATCATGATGATCATACCACATCTCCTTATTTTTGTAATTTATTTACCTAGACATGTGTGTTTGTTTGTTTGTTTCAATAAATTTATTTAACTTTATTAATCTTCTTTACAGATTGCAAGATAAAGACAGGGTTGTTGAAAGTTTAGAAGTTGTAACTGGCAAAGAAAAAGTAAGACCATGTACTATATATACCATGCTAGCTTTAAATTTCTGTACATGCTTTTAGTAAAGTAAACAAAATCTGGGATTTATATGTCTGTATAACCAAATAATGAATCTATACTGCACAACAAATACAGTTTAATGCCTTGACAGATTCTCATCAAATTTGTAATAATGTGTTGACATGATTGAGGGATAATTTGGAGGTATTTCTAAAAAAAACACATTATCCTGATTATAGGTTAAAGTACAGCCTTCAGCACAGAGCCTTGACTTACACCAAACAGCAAGCTACATGTATAGAGGGCCCCAAAATTACTAGTGTAATACAACCCAAACAGGAAAACCATTGGTCTAATCTTTATATAAAAAAAACGAGAATTGAGAAATACTTATGATCCACATCAACAGACCACATTCATTGAACAACAGGTTCTTGACTTAGGACAGGTGCAAGCAATTTCAGCAGGTTTAAATGATTTAAAAAGGTGCAAACCTTCTCCCTAACCTGAAACATCAAACATAAAAAGACAAACTATTTCAATTGATGCTTAACTCAATCAAAATGAAATATTAACAAAAACAAGTAAACATATACCATGTACACTGAATGAACAATTTAATCTATGGCACACTATAAATACAATATGTAAAATAATGTCAAAAAGACAACTATATGACTACATGTATAACCTTAGACAAAATGCTTTAAAACTGCATCTAAAAAAAAATAAAAAAAGATGGATATGGTGTATTTATTCAGGTACTACCAGTTCTTATTATGAAAAATTAAGAAATAATTCATGGAAGCCATAGATTGTTGGAAATTTACACATGGCCTGGGCCGTGAATTTTATCCTGAGCGTTAGCGAGGGATAAAATTAACGAATATCACGGCCCATGTGTAAATTTCCAACAATCTATGGCTTCCATGAATTATTTCGATTCTAATAGGACAAATACAGTCATTAAAAAATTGAAGCGAGGGTAAGTATGCTGTGTGTGTGACTGTTCTTTTTTACTCACTGTTAGATAAAGCTCAAATTTCTTTATAAATATGTAGCTTGCGTAGGTTATTTCGTGAATAACTGCTAGAAAAGAAAAGAAAAAATAATTCTTCAATTCTCAAACACGACATTTGCCATTTTTAATTTACATGTTTTTCTCGAAAGCTTCTGTCAAATCCAAAGTTGACATTTTGTAACTAAAGAGCCGCCATGTTGACCTGCTGAAATGAGTAAATATGCGAATAATGCAATTGAATAGAAAATAATACAAAACCTACCTAAAAAATCAGTTTTAATACAATATCACATACGAATTCCAATGGTTCACGTAACAGAAAACTTTCAACTTTAGCGGTTTCATTTGTATGACATCATGTTTTGAAATGACTTAAATGCTCCAAAAAGATTAATAGACTTTCGTGGAATTTTATTTTATTTTTATTTTGTTGATTTCTGCGAGCTCTTGTGCATTACTTCTTTTTATTATGCATACGAATGTAGATTTACATGGAAAGTATATTGTAACAGCCATTATTATGTATATCTCTGAATCACAGTGTTTACAAAGCTAAAGAAGCACGTCATATTAGAATTCATCATTAAATATGTAAAGTGGCGTCAACAGTAACATTTTGTGATACACAATTTCTACTTTTTCACATATTTCAGAAATCTGTAAGACGTTATGCTGAGCAAGCAGGATTAGAAGTTCATAATTGGCCACTGGTTGTACCTGATGGTAAATATGATGTTGGAGTATTGGTGTCGTTTGGAAGCTTAATCCCCGAAAAAGTTATAAATAGCTTTACATAGTAGGTAGAAACTAGTTTTATGCAACAAGTACAAATGTATAGCAAATGTTATGAGACAAATGCTGAAGGTTCAAACAATGGAAAAAAAGTCTCTGAAATTGAATGCTGATGTGTGTTTACATTTTTAGTCTCCCTCTATTATCACAATTTTTGCCCTATTAAAATATTTTGAATGCTAAATTCTGCAATAGATATAAAAGTTCAACCAAAGACAGCAAATCATGAGTTTTAAGTAAGTATTCTATATTCATACTCCATCAATAGGCTAAATATAAAAAAAAATGTTGTACTGGTATGGATAGAAAATCCCATATTGACAGAAACAAGTGCCTGTGGAACATGTGGAATTATTTGTTCTGTTTTAATTGATATAAAAAAATTTGAATATCTATTTTTATGCAGTTAATCTGCATTATGCGAGCACCCTAGATTTGTGGTCTACCCAAAAAATGCTGAAATACTTGCCATTGTTATTATCTAGCTGGCTACTATGTTATATATAACTAATTGAACACTTTTTTAATACTTTTTATTCTAGAATATAAAAAATATTACCATAAAAACGTTAAATGGTCGTCGATTTTCCCAAAAGTTTTGAAGTTGCACATAGGAAGTAGTGCTCATTAGGAATTCTTATGTAGTTTATTATCGCCTGTGCTTTTGGCTAAGATGTCAAAAAACAATTGTACGAAATATTTAATCGCCGAAAATCTTTTAAGACAAGTAGTTAAAATTTCCCAAATGGCAAAAGTCGTAGGAATATTGTTTGTCGTCAATACGTAGTACAACTACGTCAGTAGTCTATTATATAATAAGTTCAACTGTTCATGCTGTTGGCGGCAATTTCAAATTAGAAGACGAAATTCGTATCTTTTCAATTTGGAGGCAGGGGTTCAAATTAGCGGTGGTCCGAGGTCCGCGACCTTCCACTTTCGAATTGGTTACTAGCCACGCCCGACGGGCCTTCCACTCTGAGACAACTATATCACAGTTATAGTAGTCTCAGTTCCACTTGAAAGAAAATAAAAAATAGCTTTGCAAACCTTTTCGCCAAAGTCTCCAAATCAACGATCTCAAAACTTATTTTAATCATTATTATTCATGACAGCGATGTCAATTTAGTTCAATCGCTAGCTATATACAGAAAATCGCTGACAAAAAATGTGTTAATACGAGTAAAATCGTATCTGACTGACAAAAACAACATTGGAACACAATGACAATGGCTGCCGTGAAAAGACAATTACAATTTCGGATCCGATTCCGGAAGCGGATAAGGGTAATTCCGGGTTTTTGGCGAATCCAGGCAGGTGACAAAATACATCTATGCATGGTAAATAAATATAAACACTAGAATTGAAAACCAAAAGATATATGTAAAAGAAAGAAAAAGCAGAAAATATTTTAAACAGAAACTCAAAATTACTTTTGTCAAAATCCAATACAATGTGACAGCTGGGCAATCTAATTAAAAACCGATCTCTCATCGCTCCTGTTTCTGATATGTCGCGTGGGAGATCTAACGAAACCGGCTTTGAGGTCACATGTGAGTGAACTAAAAGTTATGAATTTATAAAGATATGCAAATGAGTTGACGACCTATTAATAAGCCAATCAAAAAAGTTTATGAATTATTTTGACTGACGATTTTGTCGTAAATAAAATGAGTTACATCCCTTTGCCTTACGTTAAACTTCCAAGATCGTGGAAGACTCAATTTCATTGGTCGAAAAAGACACACCTACGAGGTCACTCACATCTGACCTCAAAGCGGGGTTCGTTAGATCTCCCACGCTACATATCAGAAACAGGAGCGATGAGAGATCGGTTTTTAATTAGATTGACAGCTGGGAACAGTATATCTAACAATATATATGTTCCTGGTCACAGTTTAAAATTTTCTTTATCAGTGATAAATGTTGATAATGCATGTAAGATGCTTTTAAAGTGTAAACATATTACTGCAATTTTGAAGGGGTATTTTTTTTTCTCAATTTTGAAGGATCAGTTAAAGTAGCTGGAAGATTCTTACTTTATTTTCACAAATAACTACCTGAGTGTAGGCAAATCATATGATATATAGGTGGCGTCCTTTGGGCCACTCTACCCCCTCCTGTTTGATAACTTTGAAACGGATGACCTCTCAACCATATACATTCATGTATGGGACTATATATATAATTAATCAAATGAAATAGAAGGGGAGTCCATGGGGTGATCCAACCCCTCCTGTTTGGGAACTTACGAAATGGTTGAGATCCCCACCCCTAAACAATATATATTCATGTATGGGTCAATATAACTAATTAAATGAAATATAGGGGGAGTCCCCCTACCCCCTCCTGTTTGAGAACTTGGAAACCGATGAGATCCCCACCCCTAAACCATATATATTCATGTATGGGACAATATAACAAATCAAATGAAATATAGGGGAAGTCCCTGGGGTCATCCTATCACTTCCTGTTTGAGAACTTGAAAACCCTTGAGATCTCCACCCCTAAACCATATATATTCATGTATGGAACAATATAACAAATCAAATGAAATATAGGGGAAGTCCCTGGGGTCACCTACCCTTTCCTGTTTGAGAACTTGAAAACCCTCGAGATCCCCACCCCTAAACCATATATATTCATGTATGGGACAATATAACAAATCATTTACATTTACTATGGGCAGGTCAGTCAGACCTCACCTTTGATTCTCGTAGTAGTGAACATTTGTCTGATTTGTGTCGCATAATTATTGTACTATAGAACACATACTCAGTTTTCTTTACAGGGAAACCAGTCCATTCATACTATTACATGTTCGTACTAAGTCAACACGTACTACTAACAGTCAACTAAAACCAACGTTAACTACCAACTAGAACAACTACAATCATTGCGAACTTGTACCACTGCAGACTCACCATAAAAAATATACATTTATATATTCATTGCTATTGAAACCTTGATAACATATAAATTATTTGCCTTAATAATTAATTCATTAGATAAACATAAATGTACAATATATGAATGTTTAATGCCACATCAGAGGCGGATTTAGAGGGTTTTTCAGTGCCCCCCCTTTCCATTTTTGAGAAAAAATTTGGTTGATTATATAGGGAATCACTGAAGCATGACTGGAGCAGGTCCCCTGTTAGGCAGGCAGTGGGCCCCCAGGCAGTGGGCCCCCACTTATGAAAATTTCTGGATCCGCCACTGCACATAATTACGTTTGCCTGGTTTTTGGTTAACTGCCTTCAGCGCTTACAGCGCTTTGATTTGTATTAAATAACTTGTTGTTTTATTTCAGTGGTATATTAAATGTTCATCCAAGTTTACTACCAAGATGGAGGGGAGCCTCACCACTTGTTCATACCATACTAAACGGAGACAAAGAGACAGGGATATCTATAATGGAAATTAGACCCAAACAGTAAGTACGACTATTGTTATGTTATTATATCCCTGCTCCAAAAAGGAAGCTATAGAGGTTTGTGTCTGTCCCTTTAATAGTCTCAACATCTTTCCATTAAAACTTGTGTCATTTGTTCAGAAGCAACAGAGCTTCATGAACTTTGAAATCAAGTAACTGAAACATGTGAGCATGCAAAACCTTGTGCTGGATTTACTTCACTTCCTGTTTATAGTGCCTAACAAGATTTTGTGAGGTAGACGAAATTGACTTTAAAACGATCGTATTGACTTTTGATGTGCAGAAATAGGCAGATCGGACATATTTTGACTTTAGTTACTTACTTCTTAAGTTTGGGATTAATTGTAATCAACATATTCCAATGAGACTGAAAAATGCTGTTTTTTATTATGATAAATAATAATTTTACCTGCCGTAGTCGTGCGTAAAATATATTTCGGTATTTCTCTTACGAAAATGACTTGTTTAATGGAACAAAACGTATTATTTGTAAACTTTCTCTTAACTCTTCACAATAGGCTTTTAAAAAATAACCTTTCAACTGTATATTACGAAAATTTTGTGAAAATCGAATAAGTGGCAATTCTTACCTTTCATACCTTAACTTTCATTGATAAAACATAATATTGACTCGTCCAGTGTCCAGTTTGAAGGTCATTTTAGTTACCGTACACATTCATGCACGTTCTAATTAATTAATTGTCATGTATGAAAAGCATAAACAAGTTTGAAGGTAAACAAATAACAACTTAATCCAATCAAATTGCCTACGATTCAATAACAATGACCAGTCCACATCATAAAAATGTATAGGGGTAAACTGGGTAGGGAGAACATGTCAGATATATTAAGTTCATTATTTTGCAATAACGAGTAAAAATTTGTTAACCAATAGATTTGTTATAATTTCATGAACATGTCGTTATGTATTGGTATAGTTTTTGGATCTTTCATTAGCGTATTTAAGGCTGTAGAAAGTTTGGCCTTCAAAAGTCAACATAATCATTGACTTTATAAAGAAAATTTGCCTTTTTAAAACAATGAATGTTTCACAAATAATACGCGACAACAAAGCAAAATCATTTCTTAAAACACTGCAAAAAAATAATTCTGATTGATGCAGTGGTATTGTCATAAATTGCACTGGAGTGAACAGTGGTACATCAAACGTCGAATTCCCTCACACAATGTTATCACACACTATAGGGTTATTTCGTTAAAACATACATGGTACCCAGGGAAGGTACTTTTAAAATGGGGTAAACACCTAAAGAAGCAAATTTGAATTTCACTTACATTTTTTCCACTATACATATAACATAGATGACACCCACCCATAGGTTTGAAAGTGCCTTTCATGGGTCCCATGTATGTTTTTATTTATTGTATTTTCTAGCATAATATTTTGATACATTTGTGTTGTTGAAGCATTATCATAAGCATACCATATATATCATACCTGCCAACTTTTCAAAATATCCATGGGGAATTTCAAGCGTAAAAGGAATTTAATTTTCCGCTGTTATTGTCATGAGTGTTTTTAATCTATTTCTATATTTTTTGAATGAGTATGTGTGGGCTTTAATCCCCTGTATGTTATTTTAATGCCTGTTTGAGGTATTCTAGTTAAAAATTTCAATAATCAAGTCAAGAAGTCGAGACAGCTCATGGTGAATATACCCCAAAAATTGGGACTGCTGGCAGGTCTGTATATTCCATATATTTAGGTAATATGTCGAGCTAAAGCGTAGCTTTAATCTGCTGGATTGATACAAGTTGTGAATAAATTTTAGAAGATACCATCTACCGGGTAAGATCTTTTATCCATACCTTCATTTGTAATTTGTAATGACAAAAGTCATTTAGATATAAGAACACCTCTTTTGTATATTTTTAGTTTTGACACTGGGCCTGTGAAGATACAAGAAAAGCTCCCAGTGCCTCCAGACTGCACAACTAGACAGTTACATAATATGTTAGGACCTATAGGAGGAAAAATGGTAAGGTAAAATATGTAATCTGAAATATAGGGTTCTCCATTGACCAAACCATACAGGCATAATTACATGTTATAAAAAAGAAGATGTGGTATGATTGCCAATGAGACAACTCTCCACAAGAGATCAAAATGATACAGACATTAACAACAAGGTCACCGTACGGCCTTCAACAATGAGCAAAGCTCATACCGCATAGTCAGCTATAAAAGGCCCCGATATGACAATGTGAAACAATTCAAACGAGAAAACTAACGGTCTTATTTATATAAAAAAATGAATGAAAATCAAATATGTAACACATAAACAAACGACAACCACTGAATTATAGGCTCCTGACTTGGGACAGACACATACATAAATAATGTGGCTCGTTTAAACATGTTAGCAGGATTCCAACCCGGTACTGTGGTACAACAGTACAACATAAGAATGAACTATAAAAATCAGTTGAAAAAGGCTTAACTCATCAGATGGACAAAAATACAAGTAGACGTGGCCGGGTACTTGTACATTCCGACAACAAAAAGACACAATGAACAGATCTGAGAGTACTCACAGTTATCTAACAGCTAGTTCAAAGCCACTAACAACTAATAAAACAAATCATGCATCTAAAACTAAACTATCAATAGTGATTAGGTCAGTTTTATGGGAAACACTATTGGTGAATCAATTATATTGGTATGCTGTTGTATTATAAACATAAATCGTGTTACAGGAAACTTTAAACCTGAGGTTATGGTATTCATTCAGCCAACATTTCATTTGAATAATGGTTCTTAGGAGGCTTGTTCTTAGGAGGCTTGCAAGTGTTTTGTCTAAGGATTTGCTGAAAATATATTGTCTTTTAAATGGAAGCAGTATCTTACATAATGTACTAGATATTATCATTACTTCAGTTTTTTATACTTTATTCAATTTGCTCTGATATCCACAATTAACAATACAGTTTTCTTGTCTAGTTGATAAAGTGTTTATACAATCTACCAACCCTGAATGGACTAGAAGTTACTCAGTCTGGACTAGAAATAAGCTATGGTTAGTAAGAATAGAAAAGGAAAAATATTCATTGGTTCAAATTATAAAATTACACAAAGCAATATTTATGTCATCTTATTACATGAAATGGAGATGTAGAAAAATTGTAAAAAGGACTAAGGTAGCAATATTTATGTCATCTTATTACATGACATGGAGATGTAGAAAAATTGTAAAATGGACTAAGGTAGCAATATTTATGTCATCTTATTACATGAAATGGAGATGTAGAAAAATTGTAAAATGGACTAAGGTAGCAATATTTATGTCATCTTATTACATGAAATGGAGATGTAGAAAAATTGTAAAATGGACTAAGGTAGCAATATTTATGTCATCTTATTACATGAAATGGAGATGTAGAAAAATTGTAAAATGGACTAAGGTAGCAATATTTATGTCATCTTATTACATGAAATGGAGATGTAGAAAAATTGTAAAATGGACTAAGGTAGCAATATTTATGTCATCTTATTACATGAAATGGAGATGTAGAAAAATTGTAAAATGGACTAAGGTAGCAATATTTATGTCATCTTATTACATGAAATGGAGATGTAGAAAAATTGTAAAATGGACTAAGGTAGCAATATTTATGTCATCTTATTACATGAAATGGAGATGTAGAAAAATTGTAAAATGGACTAAGGTAGAAATATTTATGTCATCTTATTACATGAAATGGAGATGTAGAAAAATTGTAAAATGGACTAAGGTAGAAATATTTATGTCATCTTATTACATGAAATGGAGATGTAGAAAAATTGTAAAATGGACTAAGGTAGCAATATTTATGTCATCTTATTACATGAAATGGAGATGTAGAAAAATTGTAAAATGGACTAAGGTAGCAATATTTATGTCATCTTATTACATGAAATGGAGATGTAGAAAAATTGTAAAATGGACTAAGGTAGCAATATTTATGTCATCTTATTACATGAAATGGAGATGTAGAAAAATTGTAAAATGGACTAAGGTAGCAATATTTATGTCATCTTATTACATGAAATGGAGATGTAGAAAAATTGTAAAATGGACTAAGGTAGCAATATTTATGTCATCTTATTACATGAAATGGAGATGTAGAAAAATTGTAAAATGGACTAAGGTAGCAATATTTATGTCATCTTATTACATGAAATGGAGATGTAGAAAAATTGTAAAATGGACTAAGGTCTGTTTTTTTTTGCTTTCAGTTTTCAGATCATGTAATCAGTTTTTGTATTAAATTAAACCATCATCTTCCTTTCATTTCAATTGCTATTGAAAAACTTGGTAATTAAATAGACAGTTTTTTAAAAATTATGAAGATTTGCTATGCTTGCTGATTTAAAGAAAATAATGAATTTTTAAAGATTTTACTGATTAATATATAAACTATCTTGATTACATTTCAGCAAACAAAAAAAGATTTTACTGATTAATATATAAAACAATCTTGATTACATTTCAGTAAACAAAAAAAGATTTTACTGATCGCTGATTGATATATAAAACTATCTTGATTATATTTCAGCAAACAAAAAAAGATTTTACTGATTAATATATAAAACTATCTTGATTACATTTCAGCAAACCAAAAAAGATTTTACTGATTAATATATAAAACTATTTTGATTACATTTCAGCAAACAAAAAAAGATTTTACTGATTAATATATAAAACTATCTTGATTACATTTCAGCAAACAAAAAAAGATTTTACTGATTAATATATAAAACTATCTTGATTACATTTCAGCAAACCAAAAAAGATTTTACTGATTAATATATAAAACTATCTTGATTACATTTCAGCAAACAAAAAAAGATTTTACTGATTAATATATAAAACTATCTTGATTACATTTCAGCAAACAAAATAAGATTTTACTGATTAATATATAAAACTATCTTGATTACATTTCAGCAAACAAAAAAAAGATTTTACTGATTAATATATAAAACTATCTTGATTACATTTCAGCAAACAAAACCAAACCAGAGATGACCTATATAGACTGGGAAAACCAGACTAGAGAGAGTATTAATAGACAATACAGAGCTTTACATGAAGATGTAAGTGTTAAGGTGGTACCTAACACCTGAACTAAAATTAATTTGGCTCGTTTAATTTTCTTAAAATTTTGACAAAGTATTTACTTTGACCCTTTGACAAAAATATAAAAAAATCAAAAAATTTGAACCAACCGTTTAATCAGAAAAATTACACTGGTTATATAGCAGATTGACAAACACCAATTTTGATCATTGAGAAGCTTAATATTCCCTTAACAACACAACGTAATTAAAACGTTCTGCTGATTATACAGAGTTATCTCCCTAGCCGGCCTGTAGTGTTAGGTACCACCTTAAGTGCCCAAACTTTTATATTTTGCAATGAAGTAAGCTTCCTTTTAATTTTCCATGACATGCCTATTCCTTTAGAAAATTTTCAATTTCATACTTATTCCATTCAGATTTTCCAGATAAAATCTGTTTGAGATAAGATTTTATCATTATTACTCTTACACTGGTATGTATTCTTTCATAGAGTCAATTGAATAATAAAAAAAATAATTATAAGCTTTATTCATCTTTTACATTAATATCATTCAAGTTTAAGTTAACTTTTCCTCATTATTTTAATCCACAAAACAAACTGACATTTGGATATTTATAGCTTAAGGTGGTACCTAACACCTGAACTAAAATTAATTTGGCTCGCTTAATTTTCTTAAAATTTTGACAAATTAGCTTTGACCCTTTGACAAAAATATAAAAAAATCAAAAAATTTGAACCAACCGTTTAATCAGAAAAATTACACTGGTTATATAGCAGATTGACAAACACCAATTTTGATCATTGAGAAGCTTAATATTCCCTTAACAACACAACGTAATTAAAACGTTCTGCTGATTATACAGAGTTATCTCCCTGTAGTGTTAGGTACCACCTTAAGTGCCCAAACTTTTATATTTTGCAATGAAGTAAGCTTCCTTTTAATTTTCCATGACATGCCTATTCCTTTAGAAAATGTTTAATTTCATACTTATTCCATTCAGATTTTCCAGATAAAAACTCTAACACTGGTATGTATTCTTTCATAGAGTCAATTGAATAAAAACAAGAATGTGTCCTCAGTACACGAATGCCCCACTCGCACTATTATTTTCTATGTTCAGTGGACCGTGAAATTGGGGTAAAATCTCTAATTTGGCATTAAAATTAGAAAGATCATATCATAGGGAACATGTGTACCAAGTTTGAAGTTGATTGGACTTCAACTTCATCAAAAACTACCTCGACCAAAAACTTTAACCTGAAGCGGGACAGACAGACGGACGGACGAACGAACGGACGCACAGACCAGAAAACATAATGCCCCTCTACTATTGTAGGTGGGGCATAAAAATTAATTATAAGCTTTATTCATCTTTTACATTAATATCATTCAAGTTTAAGTTAACTTTTCCTCATTATTTTAATTCACAAAACAAACTGACATTTGGATATTTATAGCTTAATGTTCTTGCAAATCCAGGTATTTTATTAACTGTGGACTCACTGTACCAATCTAAGTGGATTAAGGAAAATTATATTTTCATGGATATTTGATTTAATGGTTTTTGACAAGTTTGGAAAAAGTAAAATAATAAAAAATACCAAGCTCCAAGAATAATTCTAAACTAAACGTCCCTAAGCAAATGGGGAAATCAAAAGTTTAAACACATCAAATGCATGGATAACAACTGTGATATTCCTGACTTGGTACAGACATTTTCTGGTTTTATAGCTAGCTAAACCTCTCAAACAAGCCTATAGAAAATTTGTACTAAGTTGCACACTTTAATTTGTGGTTTACCTGTTACAGTGAAATCCACAAAAGTTGGTATGTAACAAGTAATGACGTATCACAGTTTCTATCATAGAAAATTGAGAACAAGTATTATAAGGGTACAATTATTTTGTAGTTTCCACTGAAAAGTCATTATGGTAAAGTGCTTGTCAAGTTAAAAAGCATGGTTCCTGTGACAGATGAGATAGGTAAAATATGATTTTCTTTTTGGGTTGAATTACTTAAAGATGCCCTATAGCGTGTTATTTTCATGGGGTGTAAATATTCACATATTTTCGAGGATATAACAAAATTGCCAAAATAAATTACGTCAACTTAAAATTGCACATGGAAAGGTATTGATCATTTTTCTTGAATACGCCAAAATAAAACAACAAAATATTTCCTAAACCTTATTCATTGAAAATTGTGAAATTTTACACCCGTCAAATTAACCCGCTATAATTGTTTATCTGTAAAAAGAAATAGCATGACATTGTGCTGGTGATAAAATAGTTTTACCTTGAAATACTGATTCTACCATTGTAAACAATGAGATTTTATACATTTAGCCACTCATAATGATTTATGAATATTGAAATTTAATTGTCAAGAGTGTATAAAAAAGTGTGTGTAACCATCATTTGAGTCGTCTTAAACACAAACACCATAGCATTAACATGAGAATATGAAGATGATGATATCTTAGAGCCTCTCACATTTTTGTAAGGGGTGTCATAAATGTGTTCATAGGGTCAATTATTTTTAATCTAGTTTATTTATTAAAAAAAAATCCTTTTCGTCTGTGATCCAATTAGTATGCATGAGTTGTCTCTCTTCTATAAGTTTTTGTAGTGAGAGTTTATTTCATTAATTTGCAATTGTATCTTTCCAAAAGTAATTGTATTTGATTCATCTATTATTAGGGTATGGAAGGGGTGTCCTTTATTTCAGTACTCCTCAACTTTAGGTCATTATTCTCTATTTATTATATGTTTTACTCATTGAGCTCTTTTCTTTAATTTTATTCCTTTTATTATCGATTAGAATTCTTTATTTTTTTCGCCCATTTTTCTCTTATCTCAATATCTGAACCCATTATTCTCTATCCTGTGCACACTATCCAGACCCTACTTTTAGACAGCTTTATATTTTCCACTTTTGTATTTTACATATTCCAAACACACAACAACAGAATTTTCACCTATAGCTGATGCTTTAATATTTGCTTAGAGTGATTTGATTTCATTGCAGATGAAAGTATTTTGTATCACTATGGCAACACACACCTCAATCTACCTCCAGGAACACCATGTTATGGGAGAAACAGTAAAGTTTGTTGGATTAAGTGTAAGGTATGATATATCACTTTATCATATACTTAGTACAAAATACAGCAATTTTGTATATCTAATAAAGGGTCTTTTTTCTAGTCTGTATCACATACCCTGTATCGCATACCCCGTATCGCATAGCTAAACCTGTATCGCATAGCTAAACCTGTATCGCATAGCCTGTATCGCATGGCAAAACCCGTATCACATGGCTGTGTGACGTCATAATGTGAAGAACGTCAACTTTTGACCTATGACGTCCAGTTGCTGTATTTCCTTGCACGAAAGGAAAAAAAATGAGTTCAAACTAACAAAAATATCCTAGCATTTCAAATAAAATCAATATTTTCCAAAAAAAATAGTACCCAGTGACTTCACGAGCGATTTTCGTCTATATAAAAAAAAAGACACAATAAGATGGAAATATCTGAAGTTTTATTGTTTAGTGTTATTTTTTATGAAGTCTCTTTTCATTACCTGATGGGTTAAACACAAATGAAAATTTTTACGATTTTAATTTGATAAAAAAAAAGCAAACTTTCCAATAAATATTTTTCTTGGTGTTCACCTCGCCAGAAGTTAAAATGATCCAGATCATGAATAATATCATCGCCAAATAAACAATAAAACTTTAAACATTCTACATCTTAAGATATTATTTTTTTGAATATCAATTTTTGTTGAAATATTAGGAAAGTATCGTTGGTGGATGCATTTTAATACATTGTCTTAAAAGTATATTGAGAATAAAATTTGGTTAATGGGGATATTACGATGTGGATATTAAGCAAATAAGGAAGTCTATAAAAAAAAATTCAGCTGGGAAAATACAGCACAATCAAAATGTTCTTTTCTTGCTTAAATTTCGGACGATTTAAAAAAAAAAAATGAATATCCAATGAATCTGATTCCATTAAAATATATGATAAACAGAATAATACATGGCAAAATCCGTATCACATGCCGTATCACCCTCGACCAATATCATCCCTTGGGCCTAAAGGCCCTCGGGCTGATATTGATATCTCGGGATGATACGGCACATGATACGGATTTTGCCATGTATTATTCCCTATATAGTTTATATCCCTTTTCCATATTATCATAGCTCAGAATTATTTCAATGTTAAATAATATCTCATAAAGTTTATAAGATATCTTATACAAAGTAGATTATAGAGGATATCTTATATAGTATGAGTTTATATTAAAAGAGATATCTAAAAGTTATAATAAATAGTAAAATGGCTTGCCATAGTTATTGACTGTAAGGATAAGAGCATGACTTTTAATGTTCTTCTCTTAAAGTCATAAGAAACGAGTGACCGGTGAAAAATAATGTTCTTCCAATTCTTGAACCAATGCATTCAAACATAATAAACTTAGTCTTCTGTGCACAAATTTTTTATTTTTTTCGCATAAATTTCGTATAATCATCAATTTTTTTTTTCAATCGGTTTGTGTTGTTGTGAAAATATGTCAGGTAATTAAAGTTTGTGTTTTGAAGCCGAAGTTTAACGATTGTCACCTGTTTGTCAACAATCAACAAAATATCAACAAAAAAGCATGGAAATTGAGCACGTGTTTAACATGTAAATTCAGATAATAGTTTATTTTAAGGACATCCATGCGTATTGCGATCACCAGATTTTTACGAGATGGGTCACACTGGGGTCACTTTGCATATGGAGAATATGTCGGGGGAATTGCTTCCTGGAAGGAAGCAATTAAAATAAAGTAAACTTCTTCTAAATATGAATAAATTAAAGAATTTTCTTCAGAAAAAAGTATATGTACATACGTTTTATAATGAAAACTATCCATTGAGTTAATATAAAAAAACAAATGCATTTTTTTTTTAATTTGAGGTTTCTTATGACTTTAAGTTTTATATCATATGCAATTTATAACTTGAAATTTGACTACATGGTTGATATTCACTTCTCTCCATAGCTGACTTGTTAAGTTGATTATTCTGCAATAACTACTGTAAACCAACTTATTTTCACAGATACTTTATTTTGATTTTAGCCTTTTCTATCCCAATTCTGGGATATTTATTTCGCAATTTTTTAGTTTATTTGATGTAATTAAATATGCAGGTTTTACATTTTCGTGACAAATTATATTTGTATTTTTCTTATGGCAAAAAAAAAATCACTCTCTAAAAGGTAGTTGGTTTTATACAGTATATATTTATTTTACTTTCAGGATGGTTGGGTCGGATTCAGAGAGTTTATCATCAAGAAGAAATTAACAGCCAGTGACTTTTATAGTGGTTACCTAATTAATGACATGTATAAAAACCATGTGTTTGCTAGTCATAGAAATCATTTGTTTGAACTTGTACCAGATAAAAAAGTGACTGCAGTTAATTAATATGTACTTGTTTGACAGAACATTAAATTTGTATTAAAAAATCTGTGTCTGAGTCCAAATTCTGACTTTGCCTTATTGTCAAATTTAAAATTTAAAAAAAATATGACATATTGTTCAGCCCCATATAAATTCATCCAGCAAAAAATTTACCTGAAGAAAACCCATACAGATTTAATGTAAAACTTACTGTAAAGGAAAATAATTATCATCTCCTGAAACTTAGACAAATTAACCCAATAGAGATTTAGTTTGATCCTAACCCATTTGATTATGCCATAGAAGATTCTTCATCATTATTCTTATTCATGCTGCAATCGCTAAATATTGTCTTTAAATAGTTATATAATTTTCTCTAATTCTTCGTCAATTTATCCCTTTCTGCACCCATTGTATAAAAAAAATTTAATCAACATGTGGTTCTTTTGATCTCAGTTCTTCATTGGTTAAAATCCGATTATGACATAAAATATTCTTGTTTTCCACCGAATTTCCTATTATGATGGCATTAAAAAAGGCGACCATGCCCGATGACGTCACATAGAAAGAACACATATTTTTGCAGATTAGTCGCAAAGAAGCAATAAATTTCCCTGCTTGAAAATCATAAGAGAAACAGATTCCACCACCATATCTCGTGTAATACGATATTTATCCACTCTGGACAGTTAAAGTTTAAATATTTAAAACGCTTGGCGAGCCTCGCGTTTTAAATTTGAAAATTTAACTGTCTCAAGTGGATAAATATCGTATCACACTCGATGCAGTGGTAGAATCTATATTTATCAACCGTTCTTATTGTTAAGTGATAATGTGTATCTAACTGTAGGCCAAATAAGAAAGATGTATGTTTAGAGTTCTCGTGACCATATTTTTTACACTTCAAAATACATGTTTATGTATATACACGAAAGTTTTTATTGCTATTTTTGTAAGTGGATTGTGCAGAAATGCAGGTCTCCTTACATTGTCAATGTAAAATATAGCAAGTATAAAGAATTGTACTTCCTGACCATTTTTCCCTAGATAAAAATCTTTACTGACATAAATTTTGGCATCTTGCCAAAGAGTCAGGGATGCCAAGTCTAACCAAATGTTATGAAACTTAAGCACAAAGCATAGATCAAAATTGAATTTGAGTGTAGTCACTTTTACTGTTCTAGAATTATGCACCTTTAAAAACGGGAAAATTACAGAATTGTCCGTCGTCCATGACATTATTTTGATGGTTCAGGTTTGCTTGAAAGAAAGTTTCTTTTCCTAATATCTCAATTAGTCTGAGTAATATGATAGCTATATTTGGTATATGGGTCCTTGCATGGTCTATGTCTTTCAAAAAGACTTCACCGGTCCTGCAACTAATTACTCAGTGATCATGATTAAGTCCATTTCTCAGATATTGTAAGCAGTAGGTCAATTATATCTTAAGTCTTGAATCATTATTAGATGTACATGTCAGTCTTGCAGGTTTCATCTCACTTTAAGTTAACTCATTCTCACTGCTAATTGGTCAATGTTTATTTTTTGTGTTTTGGTCTGTTTTTTTTTAATATTTAAACCAACAGGTCTATTATATTTGGCATATGGAGTGATTGTAAGGTGCACATGTTTGTCTGGAAGGTATTATATGTCTTTTACCTCATTTTCAAGTTTTATTGTCAATGTTAAGTTTCAGAGGTTACAAATGTAGGTCTTCATATTCTACATGTATAATTCCAAATATATTTGGTGTATTGAGTGATTGTAAGGTGCATATATGTCAAAATGTCCTTTACCTCATTGTCATTAACTATTGGTCATTTTTAAGATTTCCTGATTAAGGCTGTTTCAAAGATACTAAAAAAAGTAAGATCAATTACATTTGATGCATGAATTTATAAAAGTGAACACGTCTGTCTGGTAGTGTTCATCTAACATGGACCTCATTTTCAAGCTACACCAAAACACCAGCTGTTGAACTGCTTCAGCACCTTCTGAATGACATGGTTGACATAAAACAATTTTGAATACGCTGTTATTTGGGCTTTTTCTGTGATTTGGTAAATGTGGTGTAGATACAATGTAGCAGTTGTTTTGATTTTCTAATTCTCTTCACATATGATTTACAGACATAGTGTAAGAACACCTGTACATGTATATGTATATGTTGCCTCGTTTTGGTTGAAGGCATGTGCTATACTTTTCCTTATTTCAATCATTTTGTTATACAGAAGTTCAAATAGTTAGGCCCAACTGAGTAACCTCTTCCCAAAAAGATTATACCTTTAATTTATTATCAAAATAAATTGGCATCTAAATATTCAAACAAATATGAGTCGAGAATGAAAATAGCAAGGTGTTCAAGAGAAAACAATATACCAATGAGCAGAAAACACCAGTAGATCCTTGTTACAGCAATCAAATTCTGCACCTGGAGGCTAGCCACTTATCAATTCACCAAACAAAGACTTTTCTTTATCCATTTTTAATCTCATATAATCAACATACATGTATTTATGATAATGACTGTGTAATGAAACAATTTACAATGATTAATGCTAACATTCATGTAATTTATAATGGATAAAATGATAACAATGTCAATCACTAACTTATAACAACATACAAGTGCATGAGCACTCGTACATGTGGAATATTCCATTAACACATAAGGGTAATAAGGCACTAAGATGGATGTTTCTATGGGGAGATACATTATCCTTTTCTGAATTCCATTCAAATAAAAGGGGGTTATGGGTATAAGGCACTGCTATAAATCTTCAAGCATACAATTTTAATGAATAATTCTTTGAATGGATAATTCTTGTTAATGCTGTCTTTCTAAAAATAAAGTTTTGATAAAAGTGCCTCTTGACCCCTTATAAAATACCTTCAGGAAGATAAAGAAATGATATTTAAATTTGAAAATTATGATCCCATTAAGGGTCTTACCATATATTAATGGAACATTCCTTTACACAAGGAAAACAAATGATGCAAAAATAAAATAATATATTTATGTAAAAAAGAATTTCTGGTATAGAATAGTCTCAAATTGTGAAACAATAGTTTGAATAGGTGTTTCTAAAACCAAATTGACGATTTAGAATCTCTCAGATTGCTCTGTAAAAGTTAGATTTTAGCATAAAAATTAGTTCCTTTTAAAGAACTTTAAAACCGATTTAATATTTTGTTTGTAGAGATTCAACTCACTCTTATAGAAAAGTATAGCATGTCTATGACTAGAGTATTCAAAATGATGTTAAAATAGAAAATAAAGGCTTGATCACCATTACACCTTAACCACATGAAAACAATTCAATGTGTTCAAGATGTCCAATGAGTATGAAATATTTATGGAGTATTTTTAAAAAAAGAATTCAATATAAAGATCTTGGTTGGATTTAAAGGCTACACAAATTATTTTTTCATTTATTTTTATCTTTTGCTTAATAAGAAAAGATGTCTTTTCACTTCAGAAAATTTTTCACATGAATTTTTGGCATATTTCTACGAAATAAAGTGAATTTATTTTGAACTTGAAGAAAATCTTTACCTGCCAATTTCTATCACCTGATCCCAAAAAATCAATTTGTGTGGCCTTAAAACTCTTTAAAAATACATTATAAACTATAACATAATTCTAAACTAACCTGAATACATATATGCCCTATTAAAATATCACAAGTTGTTTTTCTCAGCAAAATATCTTTTATACTGAGCCATGTTTTATAGTAGCTGCACATTAAAATTTACCAAATTCATATGTACATTTTGTAAGGTGTACATAATAAATCTGATATAATTGTTAAAAAAATGTATCTGATTATTTCAACTGAGTCATGGTACAATGAGCATGATAATTTAACTGTTTTCTTGTGACTAGATTTCGTTTTTGAGTAAAAATCAGATGAACTACATTTTTTCTTGAAAATGAATGGTCCAATCTACTGTCAGATGAACTTTAACCTTGTAACAATCTTTCATATTTGATTCGTTAAAATATTGTCAGCTGACACAATTTCATTTTGTCCAATTCTGTTCAATGTCTAAAAAGTTGTTCTTATGTTTTTGGACAATTCTTGAGAGATTCAAATGATGAAGAATGCTAGTTGGATTCTGTGGTTCTTCATTGATGTTTTTCTAAGAAATCCTGCATAAAAGTCACAAGAGCCATACATTCTTCTACTGATAGAGCGTTATATAATGATGCACGGATTCCACCAATAGCCCTGAAAAAAAACCAAAGTCAAAGATTATTATTTGTCACATCATTATTATGATTTGAAGTTTTGCAATTTGAAAATAACATAAGAATACTGAAACTCCTTAATCCCATGCTTGTGTATTGCAATGAGATGAATCACAGTGACAGCTATGTCAGTTATTCAGTAACATATAGTTTATCTAAGTGTAAACAAAGGGGAAATTCCAGTGGACCAATCGGATTCAAGTGTTTGAAGATATGCAAATCATAAGGCTTATTGATTAATGAAAATGTTTTTAAACTCAATGTTGAAGCAGCCATTATCTTCATGATATTGGAAATCCTGTATTCTACAAACATGACAAATGACTTTAAAACAATCATGGACAGCAAAAGAAATAAAAGCTTTTCTGTTTGTAAACAGCTACTTAACATGCATATTTTTTTTATGCATCTGCATGTTAACTCAAGATTATATCACTGTAGAAATATTAATGAATACATACCTATGACCTTTGAGAGAGATCAATCCACGCTTTTCAGCTTCTGAGAGAAACAGTTTTTCTAAAGCTTCATCTCCTTCTTGACAACCAATTCTAAAGGTTACGTTCATTCTGCTACGACATGACTTATCTAATGGAGAACTGTAAACAGAACAAAGAAAATAATTGGAGGTCAAAATTGTTTTAAAGAACTATTTTTCTTTATTCCCTTTTCTTTTCTAAACTGAACTTTCAATGCTATTTTTAATCATGGTATGGTGTGGTGTATTGCAAATATCTAGTGATACCATTGCAGTATTCCATTTATTAAACACACTAAAGATGATTTTTTTCTCTAATTAAAATAGTGTGGACACAGATCAGTGTGGAGAGTAAATGTTTTATTAGTGCTAGCTTTTTGACATTGTTTTTTACCCGAGTTCATGCATAGGGTTTTGCCTCGCTTGTTTTTTCTGATCTCTTTAGATTTAAACTATAAAACAGTTAACAATTAAAAGGTTTTGATAACATGTGTACCATTCATGGAACCTTAACAAGTCTTTATATACTTACTAGTAAAATCCATTTGAGTTATCAATGACGTCATAGACAGCTTTAG
>CM034354.1:83798337-83947082 GCA_019925275.1 Mytilus edulis | reverse complement strand
ATATTTAATGAGTATTCAATTATCGAATTGAATATAATATCTGCTAATGGGATATTTTTTGCTGTAAGTTTTGGGTATCCAATTTGCAAAAAATCCACTGTAAAATGGATAAAAATTGTCAAGTTTATAGAATTCATTGTTTATTGCAGGAAACTCTGAATGTGGAAGGCATACTCGGGCTAGTAGGTCAGTTTTGTTGGGCTATTAATTCTTTCAACAAGCTAGTAAAATCCTGCTACCAATTAGCCCTGGGCTAGTGAGCTTTAACAAAATTTCTTAACCCCTGCCCTTTACTCTGGGTTGGGAACCCCGCCTTTTCAAAATGGCTGGAATCGACCCTGACTTGCAATTAGCAATAAAATGGCTGTTTGTTTACCCCTCATTCTTTGGGTTCATGTTCCTAAATCTTAAGTTTTATGTGTAGTACTAGTACTTTGTGGACTGTTATGTCTATTTTATTTTGGTTCTTGTTTTTGACATTTGTTTAACTTTCGATTATGATTTTGATTGCCCTAATTATACAATTCTATCTTTTCTCTCTTTCTGGTTTATTCAAATTAGTCTGAAATTATTCTGCTTTCAAATCAATATCAAGACTTTATATGTATACATGTTTATTTTTATGAAATTGTTTTATTAAGTGTTTTCTTTTTTGTGTTTACCTCATATTTCCTTTTATTGACTGTAACTTGTGTGTGCATTCATCATTGAACACAAATGCATGATTTTTGACCAATCAGAATTAAGAATCATATTTACTGCGGAGATTGAATCATGACAATCAGAAATGTAAAACGCATATTGTGATTTTTTTAAATGCTGCATACTTATATTAATGTTGACAAATTTGAAATGTCAGTTGATATTTTAGCGAAGCATGTCCTGTTGCATTTTCATAATAATTTAAAAAATTGAAAATATTTGTAAATGTACATTAAATCTACTTACTTGGGTTTATAAGATTGGAATGTTTGAATTCTACTTGAGGCAGAGCAAATATCTCCTACAAAAGACATATATATATATCATACAAGTATATGGATGAAACCTTTTTTTCTTTTAGTTCTAAATTTCTTTTACTGAATTACATATATTGCATTGTGAGACATTGACTTATTACAATAAATAGCTAAGAAATTGATGAATTTAAAAATAATGTCAGAGAAATATTAAAATAATGCCAAGGTAATATGACACTTGTTCAGTCAGGGGACTTACTGAAATAAGTGATTTTTAAATCACTTATTTGAGTAGCAAATTCGAGGTTTTGTCACAAATTGGGATTTTGTAGTTTTTTCAAAATTTTAAACACATAGGTTTAACTTTAAATAACATCTTTTAATTAGTAAAATTAAAAAATATGAACTTTTGCTTCTTTTAAGTAGCAAGGTTTATGCCTTTGATGCTATCATTTACCTGAAAATTCTATTTTAGTTGAAACAAGAGGCTGTCACAACGACAGCAAACCGGATTTATTAATATTTATTTGTGTCCTGGCAATATCACAAGAACCATTACTGATGAATGGTGAAAGTGAAAATCGTCAATATCAAATTTGGCCTCCATTTTGTCATCAGTATCAACATATTAAAATTTGAAATCTTAGATTGAATGGTTCATGAGTAAATGCAACAACGTGAATGGAAACACCATTTTACAATCTTTCAAGAACCATAACGCCTGAACGGTAAAAGTCAAAATCGTCATTATTGAACTTGACCTCTATTTTGTCATCAGTAACAACATATAATCAAAGAGCTGAAAGCTCTGAAGAAAAATGACGCCACTGTCTCTAATATTGGGATAGTTTTTATGCAAGTCTTGATTTTCACATACCGTAATTAGTTTAACAATGCAACATGTCTCGTAAGCATATAATTGATATTCGTATGTATGTGTGTGTGTGAAGTGAAGGTGACAACTGGCTGTTTTTTTAAGACAAATGAATAGGTCAAGACTACCTGAATTGTACAAATAAATACCGTAGAAAGGCTTGTATATTTCTCACTGGTACATAGTCTGAATCCGGGTCCGTTCGCGCCCACTCATGTTCGCCCCCTTTCACTTTCACACCCTAAATGTTCGCACCCAATCTTGTTTTCTTATAAGTATAATTGTTGTCATTGTCTCAAAATAAAGTGAGACAGCATTTTTATTTGTGTTGAATAAATCTTAATCATGTTTTGGATAGCGTATTGTTAAAAATAATAATAATCCTTTCTAATGAAAGTGGTATTTTGTCAACGTTTTATTTTGTGTTGAATAACTCTTAATCATGTTTTGGTTAGTGTATTGCTATAACTTTGTTTCATTGACTTCTTTCAAAATGAAGTGAGATTCTGACTATGTTTTTTTCTGTGTGTTGAATAGATTTTATCATGTTTTGGTTATAATAGTGGATTGCTATATTTTGGTTCCTATATTTTATTGTTTCGTTGTTTCAGATCAAAGGGACCAAGCTGTTAAAAACAATTATCTTTTGTGTTTTTCCTTTAAAATCTTCAATGTTTTACTCATACCAAGCTATAAATACATTCAGTATTTACACCAAAGCAATTTAAAACAACAATCATGATTTTCCAATTATTCAACTTGAATTTGAATTAAAATTGAGCGCGAATGAGTAGAGTGCGAACGGCCCTTGGGTGCGAACCTGCAAGGTGCGAAAGTGTATTGGGCGCGAACAGACCTGATACCACAAAATATTAAGTAAATAATCTTTTTGTTACTGTTATCAAAGGTCTAATGAAACTCAGGTAATTTCAAACATTTGTCAAAGAATTCTAGTCAAACCGGCACATGGTTAAATTGGCACCTGGACAAATCAGCACCTGGTTAAATCGACACCTGATATAGTCAATTCGTCACCCATGTTATTGCGAACCCTATGATAGTTTTCCATAGATTCACCTGCAAGTTACCTGTCGATTTAAACTTTTGCAAGTTCTATTGTCCCATCTTACAAATACAACAGGTATTGTTCTCTGTATAGTTCATTCACCAGGACCTTTAAATTTCTTCTAGGAGAAATATATCACTCATTGATTTATTTACCTGACCAAAAAATTATATCTTTTTTTTTATTGAAATACTTCTATAGACTCACATAAAATGTATGCAATATTGTATTTATTCAATATATCATTAATATATTTTCAATCTGTTCAATATAAAATCTGATTTAATAATAAAAAGTATTTTAGACACATTTTTTAGTATTTTCCAATGAATTTGCATGTTTTTGTTGTTGTTAATTTATAGACTATGTTTATGAAGACCTTAATTTAAAAATAATAATATTCAAATTTTTATTTATCAAACACACAAAAATATTGAATATTTGATCAGAAATCAACTTTTAATTTTTAAATCAGTATTAATATTGAACATATTAATAACGAGTTTTTGGTATTGAATAAATACAACACCACATGCAGTTTTGTGAGTCCTTTCTTAGTATTGGTATAAGTATTTTTTCATCATTGACAGTTCAATTTTTTGTTCAGGTAAATTAATCAATGAGTGATAGATTTCTCCTAGAAGAAATTTAAATGTCCAAGTGAATAAACTACACAGAGAACAATACCTGTTGTATTTGTTAGATGGGACAATAGAACTGCCAAAAGTTTAAATCGACAGGTAACTAGCAGGTGAATCTATGGAAAACTATCATAGGGTTCGCTATAAATATATATTTTAACAGTATTTTAAGCAAAAAGAGTAAAAATAAGTAAGGGGTTGCCAGAATTTTTTTCAGTATTTAAGCAAAAAGAGTTAAAGACTAACTTTCACGTTTTTGGGGGTTCATTGTACATTTTGTATATATTTATTTTTCTCAACTAAATGACATTTTTGGTGTATTTTTAATGATATATATATGAGTAGTCAAAATAATTATTACGTCTGGCAAGGCTTTTTTAATTTTATTCTGGGACACCTTTCTATGACCGCAAGGCTATGTTAATTTTTTTCTGGGACGCCTTCCTAAGAAAGCCTTCCTACGAACTTCGTAGGAAGACGTCACAGAAAAAAAATAAAATAGCCTTGCCAGACCACAGGTGCTTGAGGACAGGATCCTGTATGAGCCCCATATAGTCCCTCCCCCTTATTATCATAAATCTCAGATTTTTCGATATATATCACTTATTTGTACCATATATATACTAATATACCATATTTATACTCTAAATATGCATGTTTACTATCAACGTGAATCTCGACTATAGAGCGATAGTCGAGATTCACGTTGATAGTAAACATGCATATTTAGAGTATAAATATGGTATATTAGTATATATATGGTACAAATAAGTGATATATATCGAAAAATCTGAGATTTATGATAATAAGGGGGAGGGACTATATGGGGCTCATACAGGATCCTGTCCTCAAGCACCTGTGTACACAACAACATAATTTCACTTTGGTTTCGTTGTTTACCTATATACACAACAACATATTCACTATGTACTTGGTAACAGTTATTAATTAATTGAATAGAAAATATTATAACAAATATTATTGGATGCCGAATTGACGTCAAATAGGTGCCGATTTGACTAGATGCCAATTTAACCAGGTGCCGACTTGACTTGTACGTTTCAATTCCTCTGCGATCGTTTGCGGTATTTTCTTGAGAAAAACCTATTTTCCATCATCAAAGAGAAGAAGAAACTGCTTGAAAATGATTCTGGAACGCTTCATGATTGTTAAAATAAGTTAAATTCACTCAAAAAACAATTTTAAAACTTGCGATGTTTAAACAGGAAGTTTCAAAAGCACGTGTAAAAAAAGAAATTAACCGGTGAGAGTGGAAATCCGTACATAACAGATATCACTATAGTACGACTTTGAAAGCAAAACAGTTCCATCCTTTTGTAAAACAGTCTTTAATATACCTATCACATTAATGTTTGAAGGGTCTCAAGCTTATTCAAACCATAAAAGTCGGTATGAAACACCAAAACGGAATGAAGGATAACCGATTACGTTTTGTAGTTTACAAATTCTAAACTGGTTCCCGTCAAACTACAACACTTTGTCCGAGTGTAGTGGAATACAAGCAGAAACCAGTTAGTTTGTAAACTGGTTCCTGGCTGGTAACTACACAATGACCTCTCATGCATAATTAATGATAACACAAGCAGATTCCAGTTTGTATAGAAAATAGTAAATACGAAACCAAGCGCGGTAGGCAGAGAAATGTAATGAAGTTCAGGTCGCCAGTAATGGAACAATGACTGCGTCATTTTCCAAAAATTTCAAAAGCTTTGGTTGAATGGTTCATGATAAAATGCACGGACACGACTGGAAACACCATTTTTCAATCTTTCAAGAACCATAACTCCTGAACGGTAAAGGTCAAAATCGTCATTATTGAACTTGACTTCTATTTTGTCATCAGTTACAACATATTAAAATTTGGGAAGCTTTGGTAGAACAGTTCATGCATAAATGCACGGACACAACTGGAAACTCCATTTTTCAATCTTTCAAAAACCATAACTCCTGAACGGTAAAAGTCAAAATCGTCATTATTTAACTTGACCTCCATTTTGTCATCAGTAACAACATATTAAAATTTGGGAAGCTTTGGTAGAACAGTTCATGCGTAAATGCACGGACACGACTGAAAACTCCATTTTTCAATCTTTCAAGAACCATAACTCCTGAACGGTAAAAGTCAAAATCGCCATTATTGAACTTGACCTTCATTGTGTTGTCAGTAACAACATATTAAAATTTTAAAAGCTTTGGCCGAATGGTTCATGAGTTAATGCACGGACAACATTTGATTGCCGCCCGCCCGACCGCCCGACCGCCCGACTGCCCGACCGCCCGGCCGCCCGCCGAGCATCCCCAAATCAATAACCGACATTTTTGTCACAAAAATCCGGTTAAAAATGCTATAATAATGGCTTTACATAATGAACTGATACTTTCTTCAAAGATTTTTCACAGAAGTGGGAGTATTTTTCCTGTGAAGTTCAAGGTTTCATCTTTCAGATTATGTAATACAATTCTACTGTTCGCGATAAAAATTTCACTGTTCGGGGTGTTGAAATTAGTGGGGGTTATTAAAAGAATGATACTTAAAGTGATTTTTGGGAAGGAAATTGAGGTCTGATACTTAAACAAGTGATTTTTATGTCATTATCCTAGATTCAGTACAAGGTCATCACCTGAAATGACCTGGTCATCCTAGACAACACAGATGTTGGTTCTGATAAGTTTAGAAACATAATTAGTCCCTGGATCATTAGTATTCTATATTTAAAGCTACACTAATATTAAATCACTTCTTCTAAAGATTAATTTGTACTACTTAAATAGGTGATTATTAACAAAAGACAACTCTAACTTCCAACCTTTATGGAAATAATGTTACTTGAATCAGTGATTTAGAAAATCACTTGTTTAAGTAAGTCCTCTTACTGTTGTTACAATAAATGTTTTATAAAATTTAGTTTGTTTATTTAATAATGTTATTCCTTTTGTCTACTGAAAACGGAACAAGGTGTTGAAATTGCATCTGCAACTGAAAAGCTATGGTATGACCAAGAGATACCATGGAAAGTGGGACTATTGCTATTCTCAGACTTATTGCTTACAATAATTGTGTATGACTTTTCCTTCATATGACGATTAAGTTTGCTTATTAATCTTTTTCCTTTTGTCTTCTGAAAACACAGAACAAAGTGTTGAAATAATGAAAAGTTATGAAATTATAAAGTGTGGCTTAACCTTAAATGTGACAAGGACTATGCAATATAATGGAGGGTGGTGCTATTGCTTTTCTCATCTGATAGGCTAAAGAATTATTTTTAGCTGCCTTTCCTTTAAGTGACAAGGCCTTTAAGCCATGACATAAGAGGTGGCACTATTGCTAATTCTCCCGAGATGCTGAAGATTTATTTTTATGTGGCAAGGCCCAAGACATCACATATGTCACAGGGAGGGGATAGTTGGTCAGCTTCTCTCACCTCAGAAGCTAATGAACAATTTTGTGTGTACATGTACTAGCAGTTTTTGCACAACCTTAGGCCCACCAGCCCAGACTTAAAATATTCTCTACAGACCAATAGAATCCAACTAAAATTTCCTAAAAAATCAGCTTCAGGCCTGTAGTTTCAAAAGTTTATTGTAAATACTGGACTAACCTTGTGTCTTGGACTAAGCCATGCCATTGGAGGTGGCACTTTGTCAGCTACTCTCACCTACAAAATTTACATATATCCATGTACGGACAAAATAATATAATAAAAAAAAATGCAACATTTAAGAAGAGAAACATGTTTGCATTCCGCCAGAAAGTCGCCAAATTACATTTGTGTAACTAAATTAACTTAGAATTGGAAATACATTGTAATTGGCTTTTCATCTCATATGCATTTAATATCATGAATAAACATGATTAATTGTTTTAAATTTTTACATGTTGTACAAGATGAATAATTTAGTATGTTTACTTCTACACATTTTTTTTATTTCAATGATTTATTGTATCATTAATTTATATATCCGGTCTTTGTTGTATACTTTCAAATGTAGAATTTGAATTTTGTAACTATTTATACCTAATTATGAATATTGGCATTTGTATAATTATTAAATATTTTTAGCAAAATCAGAGATTACAATTAAGTGGAAGTAGTGGGCTGTTTGAGATAGCATATGGAAATGTCAAAATCCACTAGGGCTGCGGTGTACAGATAGGTTTTCAATGATGAGCTTGAGTTATTTCCCTTGGCCACGTATTTGACTCACCACATGAAACATAACTTACAAACAAGTCTGATGAAAGAGACTTACTAGATCGTAGTGAAGAATTAAGCAAGGTTAAAGGAAATAAACAACGTTCAAAAAACAACTTTTTCTAAGGTCTAATGGTCAGTATAACTAGTTGAATTTGGCTAATTTTACACTAGTACTCAAAACCCTCCTTCCTTGATGGGTGCATTTTACATAGACAAATAAAATTGTATAATATAATCAAAATGAGGATGTTAATTTGATTCGTGCTTCTTCGTTACATTTGTTGTTTTTATAGTGATTAATATGATAACACAATGTTGACTGCTGTACCCCTATTTTTGACATTTTTGACTATTGTGTCTGTTTGTTTTGTACAAGCATCGGTGACAATATAATGGAATGTGATACGACTGTCATACAAGTGAGAGGTTTAGGTAGCTATAAAACCAGGTTCAATCCACCATTTTCTACATTTGAAAATGCCTGTAGCAAGTCAGAAAGATGACAGTTCTTGTCCATTCGTTTTTGATGCGTTTTGTTATTTGATTTTGCCATGTGATTATGGACTTTCCGAATTGATTTTCCTCTGAGTTCAGTATTTTTGTGATTTTACTTTTTACATGATTTATGAAGGAATTTATGCACTTTGACCTCAAAGATAGTGTCATAAGGGAAGTAACTATGCACACACTGTATAAATCAAATTCTATCTATTTAGTTTTGTAATGAGGGTTTAGTTTAAGGGGGTAGACCTTGTCCTTGGTTCAGGGAGATAACTCTTTAAATCAGTTATGCGTTTGTAACAGTCAAGTTTTGTCAATGAATTTTAAGCATTTACCTGAAATAGATTCAAAATAATCTTTGTATCCTAGAAGCTTAGAACATATTTATGAAAATGGCTGACTCAAACGTACTGATGATTTTAAGAGTTATTTCCCTTAACCTAGGTCTACCTCCTTAAGTGCATAATATACCTACTTTGCTTATGAGATTATTTTTCACCAAGTATGACACCAGATTTCTTCCTATAAATCCTGTACCTACAACATATAAAAAATATAATATCACTCAACATGCTCAATACTGTATTTTTTCTCGATCTTCTTTATTTATGCAACTAATGAGTTTGTAAGTAAATATAAATGATTTTGAATAAATATATTGTCTTGTATTATAAACCACATCAAAAGAGTACAAACATTTTGACAAAAGGAATTCACAATATAGAGAAAATAAATTGCAACAAGGGTTAATTAAGAGTTCCAAACAGAACATGAAGATTCTAAATGCCATGTATTGATAATTCATGAAAGCTTTAATTTATACTTATTTAACCACTAGTGCTCTTAAAGGCTTTAATGCAAGTTCTTCGTTTGAATGTATGACGATAGTAATGATAAAGCCATTTTATTGAAGTAGCTGCTCAATAAAGGAAATGAGGGCAATACCTAAACTGAGTAATTTTAGTCTTTTTTTAGAGTTAACATGGTTATGACAATCAAGAACATCATGAACTAGTCCGAGATTACTCTGACATCCAACGGCTGTTTTGCCAGACAAGCTGGGGCAGTGGGAAGTCAGAGGTCGTCCCATATCAAAGAGTGGATATTTGCCCGTCCAAGATAGATGTGCCACTTCGTCGCTTCTGGTGCCAACTAACGGCCTTGGAATTGAAATTAAAATGAAAGTCAAAATCGATGGGTCACTGTGAAAACTGTTTAAATATGGAAAAATAAAGGGTGGCACGTAGGTGAAGTTTACATAAACGAAGAGATAAATGAAAAATGAACAAATTGATACCCAATTTATTAATTAGTTGGCACCAGAAGCGACGAAGTAGCGCATCTAATTTGGGGGGACAAATATCCACTTTTTGATATGGGACGAGCATGGACGTCCCACAGCCCCAGTTTGTCTGGCAAAACAGCCGTTGGACATCAGACTAATCTCGGACTAATCATGAACATACCTCTTTTTAGTGGGAAAAATTTGTTTAAACGATTCCTTAAATGTTTAAGTTAGAAAGAAATGCAGCGATTGTATAAGCAAGCGACAAACTGTAGACACATTTTTAGCGAGTGTATAGTTTGTTAAAGTTCATGTAAACTTTACAAACGTATATTAGAAATAAACAATTTAAACGTGTGAGCACTGAAGTTCAGAACCCTTTATATCATTTGTGTAAGAAAGAAATGCACTCATAATATCTTCCATCTCAGATAAAAATATTTGTTTATGTCTTGAAGTTTAATAGTAGTCCAAAGGGGGATTCAGAGCAGCCCCCAGCCTCCCTCCTTTTATCTGGTAAAAATTTGACAGGGGTGGCCGCCCTCTTAGGAAGTCAAAAGGCCTGGGCTGTTGAAAATTTTTGTATCCTCCACTGTTTATTTTGTATATATATATTTCTGAAATTCTGTATCCTAGTATTAATTATGCAGGGGCGGATCCAGAACTTTGCATAAAGGGGGGGGGGGCTGACTAACCTAAAGGGGAGGGGGACTCCAGTGATGCTTCAGTTTTCCCTATATAACCATCCAATTTTTACCCAAGAAAAGGTGGAGGCTCTGACGATACATGACATGTACATCTACTACATGAATCCATGACAAGTCGCCCCACTCCTAGTCGCCCCACTTTTTCACCAACTCGCCCCACTTTAAAAAAAACCGCCCCAACCTGGATCACCAAATCGCCCCACTTTTTAAAAAATCGCCCCACTTGTGAAATGTGTTAAATCCCGTTAATATTACTCCTGAAAATTCGCCCCACTGAATGGAAAACGATAAAATCTAGATTAACATATTATTAACCAGGATGATTTCAGTAAAGCCAACTCGCCCCACTCATGGAAAAAGATGTTATCCCGTTGTATACATATAAGTTAAATTCCGTAAATATTACTCCTGCCAACTCGCCCCACTTATGGAAAAAGATGTTATCCCGTTGTATTGTTACGGGACGGGGGTGTCCCATAATTAAAGGTTATTTATATAAGGTTAGCACTGATTACTATATTCTTGGTAAATTCTAATATAGAGCTGTCAACTCTGGTGCCGAGTTAAAAACTCAGTTATACTGGTAGCGTAGCTGGCAAAATGGTTAATACAATGGTAGCGTAGCAGGCAAAACGGTTAAGGCACTGATCTAAATATGGTAGCACAGAAACTTATTAACATTGACTTACTAATTACATGTACAACAGACAATAAGATTAATCAAGCTTCACAATTTATTATATACAAACAATCAATACTATTACAAGCATTAATCCCATAAAAAACCACCAGAGCACTTAATAAAATATACAGAGACCCCCCTTTTTGGTACGTTAATCGTTTGTCAACAACGTAGTAAGCGTAGTAAAACATCTAGGTCAATCATGGTTTGGTCCATTTATCCAACGGGGATGCAAAGGTACATGTATTGCATCGACTGCGGCACTTTTGGTTTGCTTTGCCTTTGGTAAGTTTCCTTGGTATGAGGAGTGACTGCCCTGGTAGCGGGCCGCAGTCTATCTGAAGACTGTTGTGCACTTGCTTTTATATCTCTGTCCCACCAACGTCTCGTGCCCCTATGGAGATGGTGGGCAAATTACGTTATGCTGATTGGATGCTGATCTCAGGTCATTAGGTCACTGACGTCAATAAACATAGTGATGCAAATGGCGGCGATCGGAATGTTGACATTCTGTCGAGTCGGGAAATGGACAAACGGGACTTATCTAAGCTTACTCTTAGCATGTATGGGCCCCGGTAACAATATTCATGCCTTACGCTAATAAAATAACAAGGTAATAAAGCGGGAACATGTGAAATAAGGGTAAACAGAAGGTTGGAACCGTCGTTCAGTCATGGGACCCCCCGTGGTCAAACAGTGAAGACGAACTCTATAGTATTATTCCCAGAGAACTTACTAACAATATTTACATACAATAACAATAAATAAGTATACACAATGTTCATCAAATGTCTTTGTATACGCGTTGGCTAACAGTAAACGACGAACGCGAAAATAGAATAGAGTGTTTACTGAGTAGCCTGAAACAGTCGTATGTACAAACCTACAGCTTATACCCTAAACCGTAACACTACCCCCAACCCAGGATAAGAGTTCGTCCTCGAACTTAAAAATAGGACACCTACCTAATAAATACCTACTTATCAACCTACTAAAAAAATAAAACCGGATCTTCTCTGTGTGGTTGCTGGCTTCGTATACATGGTAAATTAATCACAATAATCATCATTTGTTCTATAGTATCGATCTCTGGTACTGAGATCAAACATTTGTACCATAATTCTGGTATCAATAATATGGTCTTAAACATGGTATAATGTATCTCTGAAATTGAGATACTCTGTATACAAGTATATATCTGGTTTCAATGTAAAGTGCTTGCTCTACTTGGTGTAAACTTCATGGTATAGTTGGTTCAAATAAATAAGTGGCTAAATAAATGGTACTTTAAATTGTGCATGTCACCCGTCACAAAGACACGTCAGCGAATCACAACAATACCATATGAAAATATTCCACAGAACTTCCATCCGTCACACAGACACGTCGATGAGTCACCTGGAACACTGGCAAACTAAAATTGGTAACATAAATACTGCTTGGTATTCCACAGACATTCCACCCGTCACTTAGACACGTCGGTGAGTCACCGGGACAATACCAAATAAAAATATTCCACAGACCTTCCATCCGTCACACAGACACGTCGATGAGTCACCATGAACACTGGTAAACTAATATAGGTAAAACAAATACTGTATGATGTTCCACAGACATTCCACCCGTCACATAGACACGTCGGTGAGTCACCGGGACAATACCAAATAAAAATATTCCACAGACCTTCCATCCGTCACACAGACACGTCGACGAGTCACCGGGAACACTGGCAAACTAAAATATATAACAAAATACTGCATGGTATTCCACAGACATTCCACCCGTCACTTAGACACGTCGGTGAGTCACCAGGACAATACCAAATAAATACATTCCATTGACATCTCATCCGTCACTCAGACACGTCGATGAGTCAATCAGAATATTTCTGCATACTAGTAAATAATACTGTAGTCAATAAAAGGTCCAACCATACAACTCTGTTTATCATACAATGGTCTATAAAAAGGTTATTCATTGGTAACATGAATGCATACATAACACCACCTCAGCAGTTTCAACTGATAGAACAAAAAATATTTAACGAGGTGCAACTCTTTATAGAAATACTGAAATATTTAACGAACTCATTTTCCGGTATCAAAAATTACTACTAGTATTACTGGTACAAAACTCACTTTCAGGTATCGAAAATGACTCTTACTGGTAAAAATCTCATTTTCATAACAAATATATATATAAAAAAAAACCATGTTCACATGCTAACATTCATGGTATCTGAATGTAACAAACATTAACGATTAAGTTCTCTTAGGACAGTCTCTAATGGCGTGTCCTTTCTCATTACAGAAATAACAAGTCTGGTTTGCCTTGGCATTTATACAAACTGCCGTTTCAAATTTTGGTTGCTGTCTAAACCTTTTCTCTCTATCCCTAAACGTTTCACATTTCAGAGCACAGTACAACGCTCCGTCAATGGTTTCTACATTGCTTTGTACAATAGCCAATTCTAAATCATGATCATTTAGTGCTTTTATAAATGCCCTATAAGTTAAATAGTCTCTGGTATCGAGACTCGCTGATGGGTAAGCCATTCTGACTAGCCTTTTTATATTATCAGCCAGTTCCTGCAATGGTTGACCTGGTTTTCTAACACAAGCATCAATTTGTGACATATATACATCTGTCAGGTTTTCAGGAGCAAACCTTTTGGTTAACAGTTTAACTAAATAACAATATGTTGGGATGTTATCTATCTCAATATCAGCTAAGGTCGACAAAGCAGCACCATTCATACATGTAATAAGCTTTAAAACTTTGATATCTTCAGACCAATTATTTAATTTTGCAACAGCCTCAAAATGTAACTTGTACTCAAGCCAGTTAGTGGTCCCATCATAGATTGATGGTTTGGTATACCCAATAGTCTCGATGTATACTGTTTCTCGGTTAGACAACTGGTTTGATTCACCACTCCCGCATACTTTATTGGTAACATTAGAAATTGTATGCTCACATGAACAATCATTAGTAACTTTTGGTATTTTATCTAAAACACTCATACACAAATTTGCCACTTGGTCCTCTATTTTGGATATACTATTTAAAAGTGATTCAGAAAGATTTTCAAGCTTTTCTACTTTTTCATTATTTATCTTTAACTGTGTTTCAAATCTATTAAAACGGTCCCCTAAGGTATTCAAATTTCTACCGAACTGGTTCACTATATTTGTATAGACCTCAACCTTCTTATTCATGGTATTTACTACATCATCTGGCCTTGATGCACAAGATTTATCACTAACTGGGGTAGATGCACGACTGTCAGGAACAAAATTTTCTGAAGGACTAACGCAACTACTCATGTTAATTGTTTAAATTAAATCTGTTGTACAAGAAAGTCAAACAATTTCATAAATTATAAATACTGGTTCAAGTCTCTACTCTCAAGGTGTGGTTTTATACATATCCCACCGCCGGACACCAAATGTTACGGGACGGGGGTGTCCCATAATTAAAGGTTATTTATATAAGGTTAGCACTGATTACTATATTCTTGGTAAATTCTAATATAGAGCTGTCAACTCTGGTGCCGAGTTAAAAACTCAGTTATACTGGTAGCGTAGCTGGCAAAATGGTTAATACAATGGTAGCGTAGCAGGCAAAACGGTTAAGGCACTGATCTAAATATGGTAGCACAGAAACTTATTAACATTGACTTACTAATTACATGTACAACAGACAATAAGATTAATCAAGCTTCACAATTTATTATATACAAACAATCAATACTATTACAAGCATTAATCCCATAAAAAACCACCAGAGCACTTAATAAAATATACAGAGACCCCCCTTTTTGGTACGTTAATCGTTTGTCAACAACGTAGTAAGCGTAGTAAAACATCTAGGTCAATCATGGTTTGGTCCATTTATCCAACGGGGATGCAAAGGTACATGTATTGCATCGACTGCGGCACTTTTGGTTTGCTTTGCCTTTGGTAAGTTTCCTTGGTATGAGGAGTGACTGCCCTGGTAGCGGGCCGCAGTCTATCTGAAGACTGTTGTGCACTTGCTTTTATATCTCTGTCCCACCAACGTCTCGTGCCCCTATGGAGATGGTGGGCAAATTACGTTATGCTGATTGGATGCTGATCTCAGGTCATTAGGTCACTGACGTCAATAAACATAGTGATGCAAATGGCGGCGATCGGAATGTTGACATTCTGTCGAGTCGGGAAATGGACAAACGGGACTTATCTAAGCTTACTCTTAGCATGTATGGGCCCCGGTAACAATATTCATGCCTTACGCTAATAAAATAACAAGGTAATAAAGCGGGAACATGTGAAATAAGGGTAAACAGAAGGTTGGAACCGTCGTTCAGTCATGGGACCCCCCGTGGTCAAACAGTGAAGACGAACTCTATAGTATTATTCCCAGAGAACTTACTAACAATATTTACATACAATAACAATAAATAAGTATACACAATGTTCATCAAATGTCTTTGTATACGCGTTGGCTAACAGTAAACGACGAACGCGAAAATAGAATAGAGTGTTTACTGAGTAGCCTGAAACAGTCGTATGTACAAACCTACAGCTTATACCCTAAACCGTAACAGTATATAAGTTAAATTCCGTAAATATCACTCCTGCCAACTCGCCCCACTTATTTGCTATCCCATTGAAAACTTTATAGAAACTTCTTATATTATTCCTTTTTTTTAATATTGCAGTAAGAAGTGAGTATTAATATTTCGATAACGTGAATGTCAACTAGCCCCACTTATGAATAGTACAAGTATGAATAGAGTTAAAGGCTACAAACTAGCCCCACTTACGAATAAAATAATTAAACTGTCTGGGACGCACGTGCACGTCACACACAACACAAGGATACACAGTAGACATAGTAAATGCATGTCAAAGGTTACTTTGCTTTTTATAATTTTAATACCAAGCCATAAATGTCTCATTTTTGTTTGATTTTAAACCATAGACAAAACTTACCAATCAATTTGTCAACAACAACAAAACCTGTTTTGACTACTTTTACTAACAAAAACACGACACACGCTTATGGTAAATGAATGAATAGGCATTCTCTTTGATATTTACTTGAAAGAAACATTTGCCTTTCTCTGATTGCTCTTTAGTGTTGAATTATTCTAAATTCAGAGACAAAAGTAATCAATCTGGTAATTGCTATGATAACAAATTGCTGTTAATTGAAATCCGTTAAGTATTATGATATATTGCATTATGATACAATTAACAGGTTTCTTTTCAATTGTTATGCAAATAACTAATCTTAAAAAAATACAGTTATTCTTCAATAATACGAAAATTATTTTTAAGTGGGTCGAGTTTTTATATTTTAATTTTATATCTAAATATTATCGTTTTCCATTAAGTGGGGCGAGTTGGCAGGAGTAATATTAAACATGATTTAACCAATTTCACATGTGGGGCGATTTTTTAAAAAGTGGGGCGAGTTGGTGATCCAGGTTGGGGCGGTTTTTTTTTAAAGTGGGGCGAGTTGGTGAAAAAGTGGAGCGACTAGGTGTGGGGCGACTTGCCAGTGGGGCGACTTGTCCTGCTTCCCTACTACATGTATGATGTCTTGTCCATTTTTAAGCCCAGACTTTACATTTTTGATTGCCATACTTAGAGAATATTGATTGAGTCTTTATATATATAATAGTAGGTTAACTGTAAGGATTATTTTCATTTTGTTATCAGTTTTATAGTCAAATATTCATACCACCCAGGATTAAAACTCGTGGACGGACACTGGCTTCCGCCATTTTTAAAGATTGTGAATCATGTGGATCATGTGACCTACAAGGAATTGCAACTGTACTCGCGCGAAATTTACGAACGGTTAGAATACATTAATTGTTATTAATTTTTTTTATCATGACTGTAATGTGTTGCATTCCGAAATTGACATATTTGACCTAGATAACAAAAACTCCTCCCTCTGAAAAATCATAGTATGAATAGTGCATTTACATATCATAGGCGGATTTGGGGGGGGGGGGGGGGGGGGGGGGGGGGGGGGGGGGGGGGGGGGGGGGGGGGGGGCAGGGGGCCCGGCCCCCCCCCCCCCCTTTTCGGGAAAAAATTTGGTTGCTTATATAGAGAATCACTTAAGCGTGACCGGAGCGGGCCCCCTCTTAGGTCAGTTAGTGGGCCCCCACTTATGAAAATTTCTGGATCCGCCACTGCATATGTTAGAAACTGTAAGCTTTGTAATATTTGTACTGTTTGTTCTTTGTGAGGGCCTCAAGGTAGATTAATAAGCGAAAGCTAATTGAGTCACCCTCTTTAAATAAAGTCATTACTTACTTACTTACTTACATTGCCAGTCGTTTGCTTGTTCCAAAACAAAATGGAGGTTCATGGAAGAGCCTGTACACAAACGCGCTACAATTATTAGCTATAAAAGGCTCCGAAATGACAATGTAAAACAATTTAAACGAGAAAACTATAGGCCTAATTTATGTACAAAAATGAACGAAAAACAAATATGCAACACATAAACAAACGACAACCACTGAATTACAGGCTCCTGACTTGGGACCGGCACATACATACAGAATGTGGTGGGATTAAATATGTCAGCGATATGTAAATAAAAGATCATAAAAATAGTTTAAAGAGGGACGAAGGATACCAGAGGGACAGTCAAACTCATAAATCGAAAAATAAAACTGACAAAATCATGGCTGAAACTGAAAAAGACAGACAAGCAATAGTACACATGACACAATATAGAAAACTAAAGAATAAGCTACACGAACCGGCCATCCAAAACGGGGGGTGAACTCAGGTGCTCCGTAAAGATAAGCAGATCCTGTTCCACATGTGACACCCATCGTGTTGCTCATGTTATAACAAATTCAGTAAATAGTCTAATTCGGTAGGTCACATTCATGAAAGGGAAGGGGATTGTAGTTACGACATAATGAACATATTCGATATCATAAATTTCAGTCACTTCAGGGGCGGATTCACCCATTTTCAAAAGAAGTTCCAAACCGGGATAAAAGGCGGCTTAGGGGGGGGGGGGGGGGGGGGGACCAACCATATGTCCACATTCAAATGCATTGATCGTCCAAAAAAAAGGGGTCCCAACTTCCAACCCTACCCCGGGACCCCCTTTTTTTTAATCCGCCACTTCACAGAAATATGGCAGAGTTAAAATCGTTTTAGGGCACCAACTCTCACAACCTGGCCCAGGTTGTGAGAGAGTTGGTGCCTTAACTTGAGACAATGGTGTAACAGTACAACATATAAAGAAAAAACCCAATAACAATCAATTGAAAAAGGCATAACTCATGAGACCGTGAACAAATAGAAATGCATCAAAACATGAAAAACACAGAGTGGACGTGGACGGGTACTTATACATCTTTTAAAACCCCGTTCCATCAGTGACTAAAGATTCACAGAACGTGCTCAGTTGCCTTGAAGAAATTCTAAATAATTAAATATCCTTTATTTATTTAAGATCTTGTTTTTGCCCAAACAATTAATTCATATGATTTCAGGTTAGACGCAGCAGTTATTTGATCACTAGCTGCTGAGGTATCCAGACCAAGAACCTCAAGTTATGGTAAAAGATCGTTTAGATCAGCCGCGTGACAAATATGGAATTCTCTTCCAATGAGACTAGAACTATGACCTATTTTGACCAATTTAAGATTTATATAAATTCCTGGTGTGGAGGTAAAATGCAACTGTAGTTCGGCGTGCCGTTTCCATCCATTATGATATTTCAGTAGTTGTTGGTTTACTCATTCAATGCACATAGAGGTGTTTGCCTCAATAGCTGTTAATTTCTGGCCCGTTTGGTCTCTTCTGGAGAGTTTTTCCATTGGCAATCACATCTTCTTGTTTTTGTATTTACCGAAATGTGTAGGTCCCAGAGGCAAATATAATATATAGACTAAGCAACTGTTTCGTATGGCAAGCAGTTGTGGAATTTATAATACCGCTGAATGTATTTTTTTTTTTACTATTTTGGCGATAGCCACATGTTTAAATATTCTGCATTGCCCCCACAGAGCTTTGAAAAGATCTATAAACTTATAAAATCTGCAGGCTACAAGTGGACACAGTGCTATTTCTATATAAAAGCTTTATAAAATACGGGGATACAGGCGGACACAAGGGGACACAACGTTATTTCTTTATAAAACTTTATTAAATGGAGGGCTACAGGCGGACACAGGTGGACACAGTGCTATTTCTATATAAAAACTATATGAAATAGGGGATACAGGCGGACACAACGTTATTTCTATATAAAACTTAAAAAATCTGCTTGCTACAGGTAGACACAGCTGGACACAGTGCTATTTCTATATAAAACTTTATGAAATAGGGGGATACAGGCGGACACAAGTGGACACAACGTTATTTCTATATCATGAAAACTTATAAAATCTGCTGGCTACAGGTGGACACAGCTGGACACAGTGCTATTTCTATATGAAACTTTATAAAATAGGGGGATAAAGGCGGACACAAGTGGACACAACGTTATTTCTATATAAAACTTTATTAAATGGAGGGCTACAGGCGGACACAGTGCTATTTCTATATAAAAACTATATGAAATAGGGGGATACAGGCGGACACAAGGGGGCACAATGTTATTTCTATACAAAACTTATAAAATCTGCTGGCTACAGGTGGACACAGTGCTATTTTTATATAAAACTTTATGAAATAGGGGGATACAGGCGGACACAAGGGGACACAACGTTATTTCTACATAAAACTTATAAAAACTGCAGGCTACAAGTGGACACAGCTGGACACAGTGTTATTTCTATATAAAAAGTTTTATAAAATAGGGGGATACAGGCGGACACAAGTGGACACAACGTTATTTCTATATAAAACTTATAAAATCTGTCCTATTTTCGGTGCAAAATATAGTTAGCATGCATTTTATGTCCGGGGATACATGGACACGTATGTATGGCTTCATTAAAAAGAGTACAAACAAAAACAAAAATATTCAATATTTGTAATTTATCGTTGTGCCCATGTGTCCGGACACAACATGCATGTCAACTATATTTTGCACCGAAACCTTGCCACTAATGGTTGGATGTGTATTGATTGATAATTTAGTCTTAGATGGCATGATTTTTTTATTACTAGTACACAGGCAAAATTTGCTCACATGAATTTCACATGAATCTCACATGAAATTCACATGGAAAATTTCACGTGAAATTCACCTCAATCGAGCTTTTACATGAAACTCACGTGAAAATTTTCATGTGAATTTCACGCGAATTGAGATTCACATGAATCTGATGTGAAATTTTTCACATGAATTTCACGTGAAATTTACAACAAATATTTATGTGAAATTCATATGAGTTTCACATTAGATTCACATGAAACTCACAAAAACTGATTTCACGTGAGTTTCATGTATAAGCTCGTTTGAGGTGAATTTCACATGAGATTCACATGAATTTAAATTCACGTGAAATTGATGTGAGTGAAATTTTCCTGTGTAGTTATTAGAGGTGCCAGTAACTGCGAGAAGGTACACAATCAGTAGACTTGTTACATCCAAAATAAAATTATAATGCGATACTTGTAATATTTTTTTTTATATTTTTGTCAAGCTGATGAGTTAAGCCTTTTCAACTGATTTGTAAGTTTGTTCTTATGTTGTACGGTTACACCACTGTCCAATGTTAGGGGAAAGGTTGGGATCCCTCTAACATATTTAACCCTGACAGATTCTGTATGTATGTGCCTGTCCCTAGTCAGGAACCTGCAATTCAGTGGTTGTAAAATTGTTAGCTCATGTGTTACATATGTTTGTATTTGTTTTTGTCAGTTTTTATACATATATAATAAGGCTGGTAGTTTTCTCGTTTGAATTGTTTTACATTTGTCATTTTCGGGCCTTTTATAGCTAACTATGCGGTATGGGCTTTGCTCATTGTTGAAGTCCGTTCGGTGACCTATAGTTGTTAATTTCTGTGTCATTTGGTATCTAGTGGAGAGCTGTCTCATTATCAATCATACCACATCTTCTTTTTATATTAACCCAGAGACATATATATGTTACAGTGAATTTGTATAATCAGTGATTATGTAGAATCCCTGAAAATTTCAGTGATTATGTAGAATCACTGACCAGTTTAGGGATTATATATAATCACTAAAATTTTCAGGGATTATGTATAATCACTAGAAAAAACGTCAGGGATTATGTATAATCACTAGAAAAAACGTCAGGGATTATGTATAATCACTAGAAAAAACGTCAGGGATTATACATAATAACTGAAATGAAGAAATAGTTTTATTTATAAAGAAAATGAATAAAAGTCAAATAATGTATGCTATAAAATCATATATTAAAACAGCATTACACTGTATAAACATAAATTGTAAAATGTTAAGCACAAAATATCAAAATTATAACTTTTTTTATTTTTTAAATGTTAGGCACAATATATATCAAAATGTTAAACACAATATATTAAAATAATATGCTTTACATCTGTTTTTACCACAATATCCATATTTTAGAAAACATTTACCTTGACATATCGTCGATCGGAATAAGATTTTATGACCCGCCTAAGAGAAATAAAGTGTTCAGTAAATTATTTCATCTGGCAAGGAATATGAAAGTTAATAAAATGATAATTTGATAGATATAGGAAGATGTGGTATGAGTGCCAATGAGACAACTCTCAATCCAAATAACAATTTATAAAAGTAAACCATTATATGTCAATGTACGGCCTTCAACACGGAGCCTTGGCTCAGACCGAACAACAAGCTATAAAGGGCTCCAAAATTACTAGACGTGTTAAACCATTCAAACGGGAAAACCAACGGTCTAATATAAAAAAAACGAGAAACATGTATAAATTACATAAACAAATGACAACTACTGTACATTAGATTCCTGACTTAGGACAGGTGCAAACATTTGCAGCGGGATTAAACTAGGATGAAAAATTTTGTCCTGCATTTTTTTTTTAGTTGTAATCTCTGTCCTGCCTTTTTATTTTTCACTCTATTCGGTCCTGCCTTTTTTTTTATTAGTTTATCCTGACTTTTTCTACCTAAATTGTCATCCTGCTTTTTTTTTTTTTGCAAAGTGTCTCATCCTGCCTTTTTTTTTACTCAAAACTCCTGTCCTGCCTATTTTTTTCAAATTTCATCCTAGCCTCATTACTAATGATTTTAGTGATTCTACATATTCCATGAAAAATCAGGGATTCTACATAATCCCTGATTATACAAATTCACTGTAACATATACACATGTGTATATATGTCTCTGTATTAACCCTGACATATTCTTGATGTGAATATCCAATTAATTAAGTCAGGAGTCTGTGGTTCAGGGGTCGTTGCTGGTTACTGTACATGTCTGTCATATTTGTTTTTTTCTTAAATGGTTTTGTTATAAATTATCCTGTTATTTTTCTCTATTGAATTAATTGTTTTATATTTTTCATGTGATGGCCTTTTATAGCCGACTATATACTTAGGTTTACTTAGGTTCTTTTACTGATACAAAGTTATAAGTTCGTCTTCATCAGTCTCTATATCTAAATCTTCTTCACTTCCGTTGATTGTTGATTTATAGTCTCTGTACACCATTGTTTGGTTCTTCCAGTATTTGTTTAGTGTATTCTTAAATGTACTTGTGGTTGGTGATGTCACTATAATTTCGGGTAGTGTATTCCATGTTCTCACCACTCGTAGAGCAAAAGCATTCGTCCTTAATTCTGATCTTGCTCTATATATAGTATGGGGTTTTTGTCATTATTGAAGATCGTACGGTTGCCTATACTTGTTTACATCAACTTCATTTCAACTTGTGTTGATAGTTGTCAAATTGGCAATCATATCACATCTCTATAGTTTAATAAAATAAAGAGCTGCGCTATAAGCACATGATACACCCGTTGCCCTCTTAGCTTGTCTTTATGCTTTAAATGATTTTTTTGTACATTAATTAGGCTGTTAGTTTTCTCATTTGAATTGCAAACAAATGGAAGTTTTTAACGACCTTGACTGGCTATACAGCCCTCGCACGGTCGGTAGCCATTTGAATTGTTTTACATTTCAGGGTCTTTTATAGCTGACTGTGCGGTATGGGCTTTGCTCATTGTTTTGCTATTTCCAAAAAAAGTTTGTTTCCAGTTTTTGGAGAAAAATATAATTTGTTTTTGACTCTGAGAAAAAAAAGTTGTTTCACCCTCAGCTGCCACTATATGTAATGCTACAATTGAACGAAAAACTAGAGGCTCTAAAGAGCCTGTGTCGCTCACCTTGGTATATGTGAATATTAAACAAAGGACGCAGATAGAAGATTCATGACAAAATTGTGTTTTGGTGATGGTGATGTGTTTGTACATCTTACTTTACTGAACATTCTTGCTGCTTACAATTATCTCTATCTATAATGAACTTGGCCAAGTAGTTTCAGTGGAAAATGTTAGTAAAAATTAACAAATTTTATGAAATTTTTTTAAAATTGACTATAAAGGACAATAACTCCTTAGGGGGTCAATTGACCATTTCAGTCATGTGACTTATTTGTAAATCTTACTTTTCTGAACATTGTTGCTGTTTACAGGTTATCTCTATCTATAATAGTATTCAAGATAATAACCAAAAACAGCAAAATTTCCTTAAAATTACCAATTCAGGGGCAGCAACCTAACAACCAGTTGTCCAATTCATCTGAAAATTTTAGATAGATCTGGACTTGATAAACAATTTCTCCCACTGTCAGATTTGCTCTAAATGCTTTGGTTTTTAAGTTATAAGCCCAAAACTGCATTTCACCCCTATGTTCTTTTTTTAGCCATGGCGGCCATCTTGGTTGGTTGGCCGGGTCACTGGACACAATTTTTAAACTAGATACCCCAATGATGATTGTGGCCAAGTTTGATTTTATTTGGCCCAGTAGTTTCAGAGGAGAAGATTTTTTTAAAAGATAACTAAGATTTACGAAAAATGGTTAAAAATTGACTATAAAGGGCAATAACTCCTAAAGGGGTCAACTGACCATTTTGGACCTGTTGACTTATTTTTTAAATCTCACTTTGCTGAACATTTTTTCTATTTACAGTTAAATCTATCTATAATAATATTCAAGAAAATAACCAAAAATAGCAAAAATTTCCTTAAAATTACCAATTCAGGGGCAGCAACCTAACAACGGGTTGTCCGATTCATCTGAAAATTTCAAAGCAGTTAGATCGTGACCTGGTGAACAATTTTATCCCAGTCAGATTAGCTCTAAATGCATTGTTTTTTTAGTTATAAGCCAAAAACTGCATTTTACCCCTATGTTCTATTTTTAGCCATGGCAGCCATGTTTTTTGATGAAATGGGTATTAAAACACAAACTTTATTCTAGATACCCTAGGAATCAATCAGATGAAGTTTGGTTTGAATTGGTTCAGTAGTTTCAGAGGAGAAGATCTTTGAAATAGTTTACGACGACGACGGACGGATGACGACGACCGATGGACGACGACGGACGTCAAGTGATGGCAAAAGCTCACATTTCCTTTAGGAAAGGTGAGCTAAAAATTGTTTTCTACTTGTCGCCAAAAAAATAGATTGTTTTTCGACGAAGGCGAAAAAAAAGTTTTTACGGGGGAAAAAATCCATAATCCCCCCCCCCCCCCCCCCCCCCCCCGAAAATCAAATGGTTGCTGCCTTACCAAGTCCTTTTGTATTGATCAAGGCATATACATGATGATGATTGAATATTTAAGTTATAGATGAGATATAATGAATAAACTAAGTAATTCTAATCAAAGTGCTGGATAGCACCTCTGGAAAGTTTGCAACTGTATATGTGTATTATTTCAAATAGGTTATTGACGTGTATTATTTTAAATATGTATTCAAATCACTGTTTTGATTTTTCAAACTAAACCATTGTCTCGCCAGCAATTTCCAAAAATCACTTTTTATGCCCCATTTATGGGCATTATGTTTTCTGGTCTGTGCGTCCCTTCGTCCGTCCGTCCTTCCGTCCGTTCGTCTGTCCCATTCAGGTTAAAGTTTTTGGTCAAGATACCTTTTGATGAAGTTGAAGTCCAATTAATTTGAAACTTAGTACATACTAGAACACACCCGTGATATCGCGGGTCTGTGACTGAATTAAAGTATATAACTATGCCTACGCCTTATTTTAGTATTGGGATTGCCATCTGATAAAGTCATGCCGATTATAAGATGCACAGTGTTCTCTGCTTTCAAAATCTGTCTGTTTGAACCAGTCGACCTGGAACTTATCAATTATTGGTAATATTAATTGAAAACAAAAGGTCCTGGTAATGGAGTATTTTTTAATCAACAGCATGGTCCTATATTTATTAATTTAGTTATAAATAAGTTGAATTCTTTGATTCGCGGTTTAATGTCATGCCCGCTAACAAATTGAAAACTGTACCTATACGCCTTATTTGATTCTTATTTTAAGTCCAGATTTTTAGTACTCGTATTGTCATCTTAGAAAGTCTTACTGCTTAAAATACTACAATAGGGACCAATTTGACAATGATTGAATTTAGTAGTGTCAACCCTGTGACTATGACCCGTGTACATGGCAAAATCCGAAATACACTGTTTGGTGGTGCGCCTGTCAGATGAGAAACGTACCGATAAGTAATAGGTAACAGGTGAATATTAATTATGTGGAAGAGTGCTGTAATTTTTTTTAATCAACACCATAATAGCATTGTCCTATATTAGATATATATAAAATTGAATTCTTTGATTTGTCGTTTTTACCCCATGACGGCTGATAAATTGGACCTCGTCATTTTAGTATTATAGTTGTTCCCTATGATATAATCTTTCTAATTTTAATGCCAAATTAGAGTTTTTACTCCATTTTCACGGTCCACTGAACATAGAAAATGATAGTGCAGATGGGGCATGCGTGTACTGGGGACACATTCTTATATATCTATACTTCTAAATCTAAAGACCGTTTTTATGTATGTTTTATATATAAAGGTATATATACTTGATAGGGCATACTGAAAATTTCACCCCTTTACATCTAGAATGGTAAAAGTGAAGCCAACAAAATTCAAACTTGACTTGTGTTTTGTGGTTGCGTATAAGTTTCATAAAATTTGGTTCAGGCAAACTAAAGTAAGAGAACAGAAATCAATTTTGGGGTGTATGGACGTACGTACAAGTAAGAGACGTACATACTTACAGAAAAAAAACAAGGATAAAACTCAATATGGTGGGGGCATAACAATAGTAGTATGACCTCAGGAATAAAAAAGTTTATATATACTAGATTCATACAATGTTGATCTGAGGTACACGTGCTTATAACCCTGAAACACATTTTAGTTGCTGCTGCGTAATTGCCATTGAGGCAATGACATTTGAGATTTTTGTTTTAAGCCATTTATTTAATCATTGCCTCTGTGGGGACACATTATTAATTATAGGTCAATCTTAAAAAATCATACTGCCCCAGGAATAAAGTGAGGATAAAAAGTTCTGGATCCGCCACTGCATTGTTAAGCACTAAGAAAGTCATTTTGCTAGTACATGGACAAATGTTATTAAATCATTATAATAATTTCTACAGCACTTGTCTTTAGCTTGATCTCGGTCTTGATACACTGAACTATAATATTCTTAGAAGTAGTTGATGACTCAGTTGCTTTTAAATTATACGGATGCTATGATACTAATTGTCATTAAGACAATGTTTTTTCTGTTGTCAGTATGATCCAGTTGAACATGCTGAACGAGTGAAGGTCCTTATATCCACATTGGAATGTGAAACAGTTAGTACTTAACGAATTAAAAAGTTTTCAAATGATTTTTGGCATCAAAACTTTCAGATCGATGTCAGTTTGACAAAAACAATGCACTTTTCTATTTATTTCTATAAGCCGGTATTTACCTTTAATCGTCCTTGGCGTGAGACATAAGCCATATAATTATCGATTATTTTATATTCTATCACCTGTGTATTGTTAAAATAAATCAAACCATTATCACTTGTCAATTATCCGACAATTTTGTCAAATATTAACTTGTTCTCGAATACCGGACTCTTTCGATGCACTCGGGCTTTTACTTATTCAATAATAAACAGTTGTAAATATCGTACATAGTAAAAAATAGTGCGGGAAAATGTTCATTCATGAAATATTCATGAATGAAATGCCGTCTCGCGTAGATTTCTTTGATTTTCTCTTCAGCCAATGGCCGATCCGCAAAGTAGTGTTTGTGATACTTATTTTCAATATGAAGCTAAATTCATCTGAATTGTCGTTGAACATTCATTCCTTATTTTATTCAAGCTGTAATCTTTTCAAAAGAGTAGCAACTCAAAGTATCCAAGAATCAGAAGTCGAACACTAGCACTATAGTACTACATTATCTTGGAGCAGAACATTGGGATAGTCTGTCTCACCGGAAGTTGAGGCCGACGCCTAAGGAAAGTAGCAATAGCAAGCTATAGCAAACTTTCCAAAAATTACAGAATCACAAACCATTTTATGCTGATAATTAGGATAACCAGATTAAAGATTCAACAAATTCTTATAGTCGATCATCATAACAAATTAGATATAGGAAGATGTGTTGTGAGTGCCAATGAGACAACTCTCCATCCAAATAACAATTTATAAAAATTTAAAGTAAACCATTATAGGTCAATGTACGGCCTTCAACACAGAGCCTTGGCTCACACCGAACATCAAGCTATAAAGGGCCCCAAAATTACAAGTGTAAAACCATCCAAACGGGAAAACCAACAGTCTAATCTATAAAAAAACGAGAAACGAGAAACACGAAACACGTATAAATTACATAAACAAACAACAACTACTGTACATCAGATTCCTGACTTAAGACAGGTGCAAACATTTGCAGCAGGATTAAACAAATTGTCTGTTTTCTAAGATTTTTCAACAAATATATTTTCCTTGGCCATTTCCGACAATTGCAAGAAAGAAAAATCCACATTGTACAACATCAAATCAGAAATTATATAAAAAACAAAAGGGTACTTAGTTCAATAGTATAAACAAGTCTAAATAGATTCATCATAAACTGCTGAAAGCATTTTTGATTTATTATCAGAAAAAATGGAAAAAAGCCTTATAAAAATTAGTTAAAGTGTTTTTGAGTTATTGTCCGAAAACTGGAAAATCCCCCTTTTTTTTAAGGATAAAACTTCTTAACATGGGAACGAAAAATCTGAAATTGATAAAAATTGAAAGGGAGCTTATGTCAATAGATAACATTCACCAAAGGTTCATTAATGTTGATGGAAGCATTTTTGAGTTAGTCTGAAAACCGGAAAATCCCCCTTTTTTTTAAGGATAAAAATTTATAACTGAACAAGAATGTGTCCTCAGTACACGAATGCCCCACTCGCACTATCATTTTCTATGTTCAGTGGACCTGATTGGGGTAAAATCTCTAATTTGGCATTAAAATTAGAAAGATCATATCATAGGGAACATGTGTACCAAGTTTGAAGTCGATTGGACTTCAACTTCATCAAAAACTACCTCGACCAAAAACTTTAACCTGAAGCGGGACAGACGGACGAACGAACGAACGGACGAACGGACGGACGAACGGACGGACGAACGGACGCACAGACCAGAAAACATAATGCCCCTCTACTATCGTAGGTGGGGCATAAAAACGTAAAATCTGAAATTTATAAAAATTGAAAGGTAGCTTAAGTCAAAAGATATAAACAATTCACCAAAGTTTCATAACATTTTGTGACAGTGTTTATGAGTGATTGTCCGAAAACTGGAAAATACACCCTTTTTTAAGCATAAAAAATTCATTACACAGAAACCTAAAATCTGAAATTTATATAAAGCATACGTCAATAAATATAAACAATTCACCAAAGGTTCATTAAAGTTGATGGAAGCATTTATGAGTTATTGTCCGAAAACTGGAAAATCCCCCTTTTTTAAGGATAAAACTTCATAACATAAACATTTCAACAAAGTTTCATAAAAGTGGGTGGAAGTGTTATTTAGTAATTGTTCGAAATTTGGACAACAGACAGATGGACGGATGGACAAACGGACGGACAACAGTATACCATAATACGTCCCGTCTTAGACGTGCGTACAAAAAGGATAAAATTTGTCATTTTAAGAAAATACATAAATGAGAAGTAGTCTTTATAGTTTGATGTAAATGGACAAGTGGAAGGTCTAAACATTCTAGCCTCTGGCCTTTGTTAGTCTTGTATTATTTTAACTTTTAGTTTCTTGTGTACAATTTGGAGTTTAGTATGGTGTTCATTATCACTGAACCAGTATATATTTGTTTAGGGGCCAGCTGAAGGACGCCTCCGGGTGCGAGAATTTCAAAGACCTGTTGGTGACCTTCTGCTGTTGTCTGCTCTATGGTCGGGTTGTTGTCTCTTTGACACATTCCCCATTTCCATTCTCAATTTTATTCTAAACAATTCTAGTCAATGCATATAACCTTAACTCCTTTCCCTTAAGTATATAGGCTTAAACAAAACGAACAATATATTCATATTACCAATAAATCATTGGATTTCCATAATTATTAAAACAATATACATCAATACAACTAATAAGCATAAGAATAAATAAAATCATCACAATTATAAATGAGATAAATTGCTTTCCCAAGCACAGCTGGATACGACTGCAGATGTCCAACACTGAACAGTTAGGGCAAAAATGGACACAATATTGGTGCTTGATACAGGTCTAAATTTGGATTGTAATAGGTTTCTGACACAGAAAAACTGTAGTCAAAACACATAGAAATGGTTATATGATTTGAATTTATATTAAATTGTATGCTATTGTGCAATACACCATGTTGTTGTGAATTGACCCCTTACCCCCCCCCCCCAAAAAAAATAAAATAAATAAATTTGCCCCCCTTTTTGTTTATTTTGTGCAATACACTTCTAAGCTGTTTATAACTGACCCCCCCCCCCCCTAAAAAAAAATGTTTGAAGAAATTTTCTTTTAAATTTTTGAAATCTTCAGAATATATTGTCCACCCACAATTTATTTTTCACTCCATCCCCTTTTTTCCAAAAAAAAAACCAATTGTTCCCTCAAGATATGGTCAACTCTCAATTCAAATTTCCAATGGGGTTTGCAACCATAATTACCCATTTAAGGTGTACCATAATTACAGGGAGATAACTCTGTAAAGTCAGCTAAACGTTTTAATTACGTTGGTTTATTAAGGGAATATTAAGCTTCTCAAAGATCCAAATTAGTGTTTGTTAAACCCGCTATATAACCTGTGTAATTTTTCTGATAAATTGGTTGGTTCAAATTTTTGAAATTTTTATATTTTTGTCAAAGGGTCAAAGTAAATATTTTGTCAAAATTTTATGAAAATTAAACAAGCCAAATAAATTTTAGTCAAGGTGTTGGGTACCACCTTAATAATTTAAAAGCAGTGTAAATAGTGTAAAGGAGGTAATCCAAATTTTATTTAAAAGTAATTGTCCATTAACCAGGACACCAATGTTTTTCCCCCTTTTTCCCCCCTAACTCCTAAACGGTTTGAGCCATAACCCCCCAAAGCCAGTCTTAACCATCCCTTTCTGGCATGAAACCTTGTGTTATAATTTCAGAGAGATCTATACAACGTTCCATAAAATATTGGAACTAAAATGAGTGAACTCGTGGAAAAAAGTTGGAAACCTGTGTCTAAACCTAATGCTTGGACAGTATTAAAATAAATCTATAAGTATTTAAAAAAGTCTATAAGTATTAAAAAAAACATTACATATTTTAAATTATATGTAAACAGAACATGCAGAACCTTAACCCTTCTTGACAAGTTTTCAAATGATTTTCTTGCTATTCCTTGAACTGAGGGAAAAAAATTTGCACCATATTCAAAATACCTAAATGATACAATCTGCCTACACAATATGTTTTTATAAAAATAAAAGAATTTAAGGTGGTACCCAACACTTTCACTAAAATTAATTTGGCTCGTTTAATTTTCATAAAATTTTGACAAAGTATTTACTTTGACCCTTTTATACCAAAATATATAAATTTAAAAAATTTTGAACCAACCATTTTATCAGAAAAATTACACTGGTTATATAGCAGATTGACAAACACCAATTTTGATCATTGAGATGCTTAATATTCTCTTTACAACACAACATAATTAAAACATTTAGCTGGTTTTACAGAGTTATCTCCCTGTAGTGTAAGGTACCACCTTAAATCATTTTTCAATGATAAAAGGAAGATACAGAACAGGATAATGGTTAAGGTATGTATATATGTATGCTCTCTTAGTGAGGAGCACCACCACAGGTAAGGTATCGTTAGGAAAATTAATGACAGTTTTGTTTATTCATTATAATTCTTATTGGCTGGATACCAGTGCACATGTTCATGCAGTCTGGTTGTTATAAAAAAAAAAACAAAGAAAACTAGTGATTAGCTTGCATATTTTTGTGTGTGGCATATACATACATTTTAATTCTGATAGAAACAAATTATATAAGCAATACATTTAAGGATGTAGTCGGGTAAAATTAGAAAATCTAACATTGGAATTTTACTATACAGCAGAGAGGAGAATAAGTTAAGGAAAAATAAGCCTAAAATACTGATAGGTTATAATGGAAATCCTTTTCAAGATATTTGATTTCTAATATTCAAAAAATGGCGGGAAATGGCTAACTCAGACTTTTACCTTCTAGCATTGGTATTCTTTGGGTCTAAAATCTTCAGAAAAAAATCTAGAATCTAGATCTTTTGAAGTACATATACAGCAAAAGAAAAGTAGGTGCATGATTTAGTGCAAAATATTTTACACTGGAAATCAGTATTTATCATAGGAAGAAACCATAGAAGTCCAAACAATAATTATTTGACAATTCCTAAACCTGACATGACTGCAAAAAAAAAAAGATCATTAAAAGGGTTTCAATTTTCATAATTTTTGACACTAGGAAATAATACATCGGATATGATCTAAGTATACATATAAAGTTTCATAACAATTTTGACATAGCAAAATCAATTTGGAATAGCAGCTCATACCTGTATATACATTTTAATAAAAATTCTTACACAAAAAGAAACAAATACTCATTTTTTTCCTCATATTTGACACTGGTAATATATTTGTTATACATGTAGCATATTGTGTCTATAATATCTAATATATGAATACATTTATTACAATCTAAGCTAGATGTTTCTGAAAATTTTTGATTTTTTTTAACAAATACCAGGGGCAGATCCAGCAATTTTAAAAAGGAGGGGTTCCCAACCCAGGACAAAAAGGGGTGTGTGCGGGTGGGGGGGGGGGGGTCGGGGTTCCAACTATATGTTGGCAAAAAAAAGGGGGACCTCCTCCCCTCCCCCTGGATCTGCCAATGAATACTATGTTTTTACTGTAATGGATTATTCCCCTTTTTTTATTACTTATCACAAGCTTTAACCATGGCAATATAATAAAAAGATAGAAAAATACTTTGTGTTAGAACAAAAGAGAAGATATTTTTGTTCACAAATTTACATCTGTTGTCATTTGCATACAGATTGATTTTCAACTGAATATAATGAAAACAAATTTCAATAATTTCTTTTGCTGTTACGGTTTATCTTCATCATTAATAATATTCAAGATAATAACTAAAAACGGCATAATTTCCTTAAAATTACCAATTTAGTGGCAGGAACCCAATTTCAGGGCTAATAGAGCTTCACCTAATGAACACCTTCACGCCTCATCAGATTTGCTCTAAATGATTTGGTTTTTGAGATATAAGCCAAAAAACTGCATTTTACCCCTATCTTCTATTTTTATTAAATAAAACAGAAAATAAGCCAACTTTATTCTAGATACCTTTAGAACAGCGAGCAAAAAAAACTTTTTTTAATTGTATTTTACATTTAAAGTTACATTAAGTGAAATTTCCAGTAAAATAAATAATCAGCAAAATGCATAATGGTCTATAAAAGAGGGACAAAAGATACCAAAGGGACAGTCAAACTCATAAATAAAAAATAAAAGAATTATTTTTGATAATCCTAAAGCCCTTATAACAATACTTCAGGGATTGTTGAAGTAATTAAACTAATTTGGCATGTTTTAATTTCTACGACACCTTCATCAGAATAAGAACTACAGAAGAGTACAAAATGATGAAGTGATAATTTGCACTTCACAATGTCAACAGGGGGATTAATTTTAAATAAAAAATGAAAGAAGCTATCAAAGTAAACTTTAAAAAGAATGTTAAATAAAATTTGTTCAATAGTGTTAAATCAAATTTTGCAGAGGTACATGCTTCCAATTGGCTTCCCTCAGAGTTACATGCTTCTAATCGGGCCCACTCTGCCAGGGGTACTACTTCTAACTAGCTTTAGCAGACAGAGGTATATATGTACTGCTTCCAATCAGCTTCGCAACAAGACAGAGGGTGTGCTCCCAATTAGCTTCACTAAGAGGTACGTGCTTCCAATTGGCTTCGCTCAGACAAACATACTTCTTCCAGTGTTGAAATAGTACGGGACTGCAAGTCTGTACTACATCCAGTGTAGTAAATGGTACATAATTGCAAGTCGAATGTCGTCCAAATTTACAAAAACATATTTTATTTAACATTCATGATCCAGTTAACTTTCACATCTACCTTCAGTCCCTATTCATAATTTATCCTAATGGTGACATTGTGAAATACAAATTATCAATACAGGATTTTGTACTCTTCTGTAGTTTTAATCCTGATGAAGATGCCATAGGAACCAAAATATGTCTTATGATCTTATTGAATCACTGTAGCAATCCCTAAAGTCTTGTTCTTATAAATGTTTAATTCTGTGTTTTATCAAAACCTAACTTATACATGGTCCAGGGACCCACTTTTCAGATTATATCATATTTGAGTTTTAAATAGGATGGAAGATAAAGATGGACAAATACAGACATTTCACCCTTAAACATATCATTACAAATTAAACAAAGACAAATCTTATTTTGCAGGTTCCTTTTAGTAATGACCTTTTATGAGCTATTGAAGAATTTTGAGTAAGGACAAAAAATGTTATATGGGCGTTTTTCAATAAAAGCGTTCCTTTCAGACCTAAAAAAATGGAAAATCAACTAGTCTAAAATTTATTTTCAAGAGTTATTTTGAATACCTCTATTATAGACCTGTTTGTAAACAAAAAGTGCAATCTTAAATACTCTTTAAAATGATATTATTTTCATAATTTGTGTACTGTTTCGTAGGGGACTTTTGTCCCTACGAAACTGCTTCTAAACACACATATTTTTGCAATTTTAAATGTTTCCTATATACATTCCAGTTTGTTTACGTTATATACTAGAAAAATCTCATTTTTTTCTGAATTGGAGAACCATTTTTTATTGATAAAGATTAGACAGTACTTCACATATGAAGGTACAACTCATGTTACGTAGTGGACATTTTGATGCGTTTCGTAGTTGACAAAACCGTTTCGTAGTGGACAAAAAGTTTCGTAGTTGACATCAACCCTATTCTATGTTAATGAAAACATAATAAAAATTACATGAAACTAACCTTTGTTATTTGCTTTGCACGAATATAATTGAAAAAGAGTAAAAAAAGACTGCATGGTAGTGGTAGTGTCCACTACGAAACGTTTTTCTCCCAAACTTGTTTCATAGGGGACCGTTTCATAGGGGACGTATTCACATGTTTTATTTTTTTCTCACAACCCCAATATTACAATAGTAACAAGACTGACTGTATTCATCAAAGCGTTATTAAGCTATACACTGATATTTTTTTCATAATTTTAAAGCCAGTTACTGAAGGAGATTTGACCCGTTTCGTAGTGGACATTTACAAAAATACGGTATCACTCTGGTCCATTTGATGTGCTCAATTTTTCTTACCAACAGTTTAATTGCCGTTATAAAAGCATCACTTCTGTTGTAAGACCCTAATGTTTATATCTCTTGCAAACAAAAAATTACATTGATTTTATAAAACTGTTTATAAGCAAGTTTTAATGACTTCGTTTCGTAGTGGACATTGTGTTAGGGACACACCTTCTAAAATAAAAAACCCTTTGTTAAAAGCTGTTTATTAAAATATGTTGGCTCTAAACATTGTTTTGAATTATTAAAGAACTTATATTAAGTAAAATTAATATTTATTTCTTCATTTTTTTAACGATATTGGAGAGTATGAATGTTGAACAGGCGGTCTAGGGACATGCCATTTTGGTTGTTTTGAACCATTCAGGAATCAATATCTTATCAATCTCTCTAAAAAATAAACTGTTTCTTTGCTTAAAAATGTTATATCTAATTCAATGTACTGACTGCACAATGTGTCCATAGTACACGGATGCCCCACTCGCACTATCATTTTCTGGGGGGGGGGGGGGGGGGGGGGCTATGGATTTTTGGAAAAAGTTTGTTTCCAGTTTTTTGGAGAAAAAAATAATTTGTTTTTGACACTGAGAAAAAAAAATTGTTTGTTTTGACCCTCAGCTGCCCCTATATGTAATGCTAAAATTGAAAGAAAAAAATTGTTTTTAACTTGTCGCCAAAAAAATGGCGGGAAATGGCTAACTCAGACTTTTACCTTCTAATTAGTATTGGCATTCTTTGGGTCTAAAATCTTAAGAAAAAAATCTAGAATCTAGATCTTTTGAAGTACATATATAGGAAAAGAAAAGTGGGTGCATGATTTAGTGCAAAATATTTTACACTGGAAATCAGTATTCATCATAGGAAGAAACCATAGAAGTCCAAACAATAATTATTTGACAAAAATTCATAAACCTGACATGACTGCAAAAAAAGATCATTAAAAGGGTTTCAATTGTCATAATTTTTGACACTAGGAAATAGTACATTGGATGATTTAAGTACATATAAACTTGCATAACAATTTTGACATAGCAAAATCAATTTGGAATAGCAGCTCATACCTGTATACACATTTTAATAAAAAAAATTTACACAAAAAGAAAATTTCTAACAAATACTCATTTTTTTCCTCAAATTTGACACTGGTAATATATTTGTAATAGCATATTGTGTCTCTAATATATATATATGAATATTTATTACAGTCTAAGCTAGATGTTTCTCAAAATTTTAGAATATTTTTAACAAATACCAGGGGCGGATCCAGCAAATTTAAAAAGGAGGGGTTCCCAACCCAGGACAAAGGTGGGGAGGGGGGGTTGTTGTTCCAACTATATGTTGGCCAATAAAAAGGGGACCCCCCCCCCCCCCTGGATCTGCCAATGAATACTATTTGTGTACTGTAATGGATTATTCCCCTTTTGTTATTACTTATCACAAGCTTTAACCATGGCAATATAGGAAAAAGACAGAAAAATACTTTGTGTTAGAACAAAAGAAAAACATATTTTTGTTCACAAATTTACAATCTGTGGTAATTTGCATACAGATTGATTTTCAACTTTATACAATAAAAACATGCATTTCAATAAGTTTTTTTGCTTTTTTATCTTCATCATTAATAATATTCAAGATTACAACCATAAACAGAATAATTTCCTTAAAATTATCAATTTTGTGGCAGCAACCCAATTTCAGGGCTGATAGAGCTTCACCTAATGAACACGTTCACTCCTCAGCAGATTTTCTCTAAATGATTTGGTTTTTGAGATATAAGCCAAAAAACTGCATTTCACCCTTATCTTCTATTTTTATTAAATGAAACAGAAAATAAGACACCAACTTTATTCTAGATACCTTCGGAACAGTGAGCTAAAAAAAAAGTGCCTATTGTATTTTACATTTAAAGTTACATTAAGAGAAATTCCAGTAAAATAAATAATCAGCAAATTGCATATTATTCTTTTTTTTTATTTGAATGGTCTATAAAAGATGGACAAAAGATACTAAAGGGACAGTCAAACTCATCAATCAAAAATTAAAGAATTATTTATGATAATCCTTAAGCCCTTATAACAATACTTCAGGGATTGTTGAAGGTTTGAAACTAAATTGGCATGTTTTAATTTCTACAGCACCTTCATCAGAATAAGAACTACAGAGGAGTACAAAATGACGAAGTGATAATTTGCACTTCACAATGTCAACAGGGGTAATTCTAAATAAAAAATGGAAGAAGCTATAAAAGTAAACTTTAAAAAGAATGTTAAATAAAATTTGTTCAATAGTGTTAAATCAAATTTTGCAGAGGTACATGCTTCCAATTGGCTTCCCTCAGAGTTACATGCTTCTAATCGGGCCCACTCTGCCAGGGGTACTACTTCTAACTAGCTTTAGCAGACAGAGGTATATATGTACTGCTTCCAATCAGCTTCGCAACAAGACAGAGGGTGTGGCTCCCAATTAGCTTCACTAAGAGGTACATGCTTCCAATTGGCTTCGCTCAGACAAACATACTTCTTCCAGTGTTGAAATAGTATGGGACTGCAAGTCTGTACTACATCCAGTGTAGTAAATGGTACATAATTGCAAGTCAAATGTCGTCCAAATTTACAAAAACATATTTTATCTAACATTCTTGATCCAGTTAACTTTCACATATACCTTCAATCCTATTTATAATTTATCCTAATGGTGACATTGTGAAATACAAATTATCAATACAGGATTGTGTATGCTTCTGTAGTTTTAATCCTGATGAATATGCTATAGGAACCAAAATATGTCTATCTTATTAAATCACTGTAGCAATCCCTAAAGTCTTGTTCTTATAAAATGTTTAATTCTGTGTTTGTATCGAAACCCAACTTATACATGGTCTATTATGAGCTATTGAAGAATTCTGAGTAAAGACAAAAAAATGTTATATAGGGTATGGTGTTCCCCTGTATTATAGGGAAAAGAATTATTTATTATTATAACAAAAAATATCTCTAAGTGGTTTACACAATAACAAATTAACCAATAATCTTATCAATTAACAAACTAAAATATCATTTTATGGCACATCAGATAAAATAAAATATAATTAAAATTACACAAATAAATTACCATTACAACTATATGCATTCAAAAGAAGCACGATTTAAAGCTATTGCACTAGATTGTTTTTTCCATGCTAATTGTCTTGTCATAGGAAACACCCAGGTTCTTAACAAATACATACTAAAGATCCATCAAAAGCAAGCAACAAATCTTTCCATTATTAGGTGTTTAAGAGTAAAAACAATATGTTCATTTTTGTCCTGATTTACTAACTGTAAGCATATTTTAACTCATCTATGCAATTATGTCTGTCAAACCGGCCTCTAGTCTATTGTTCATCAAAATACACCTCATTATCTTCAGCGTAGGAATATTAATTCATACTGTGACTTCTGCAAATGTCATCAATAGATTTCAAAAAACATACAGTACATTTACAATCCTAATACAGAGCCTTGTGGTACACTTAAATGTTGCTGCATATCATCATTATCAATATTTATTAGAGATCAGTTATGTTCTGTTGCTTCAGTAACATCTAATCCATGAAACGGCATTATCAGATATTCTGTAGGAGTATTCACGATGTTTAATCAGAATCAGCTGGTCAATAACTTCAAATGCAGCAGATAAGTCTAACATTACAAGAATAGCACGACAGTTGTTATCAAGTGCTAGCAAAATGTTGTGTGATGAACTTTATTGAAAGCTGTGTCCTTTGAACGACAACTTGCATGACAGGCTAACTGTATGCCATCATTAAGAGAATACAAAATTAATCACAATTCTTTTATGCAGCCACTGTAATCATGGTAATGGAAGGCTGAAAAAGAATTAAGACACTTTCAAAAAGAGGGACGAAAGATACCAAAGGGACAGTCAAACTCATAAATCTAAAACAAACTGACAACGCCATGGCTCAAAATGAAAAAAGACAAACAGACAAACAATATTACACACGACACAACATAGAAAACTAAAGAATAAACAACACAAACCCCATCAATCAAGTTTTCTGGCATATTACATAAACAAGAAGTTTGATTAGCCATTACACCAGATTCAATCCATAATTTTTTTTCTTATCTCAATGTCTTGTACCAAGTCAGGAATATATGGCAGTTGTTATCAAATATTCTGTTTTTATGTGTGTTGGCATTTGTTTTTGATGCTGTTCTGTTGTTCCTTTGTTGATGTGGTTTCTTTTTGTAACAAAGATTTTTTTTCTCTCAATTAATTTCTAACTTTTGAACAGGGGTGTCATACTAAATTCTTTATTTTAGAGATTTAATTTGGGAATCACAATAATAGGTCAAGTTTTCATCAAATACTCTTGAAGTGATTCATTGTCATATTTTGAACTGCAGGCTTTTATACCCAAGAAAAAATTTAACCAACTAAACTTTGACAACTCTTGATAACATAAGAAAGAGACACTTCCTTAAATAATCTGTTTTGACTTCCTAAATCTTGACACATTTAAAAAAAAAAGTTAAATTGTAAGAAAATTATAAAAGTCCTGTGCATGTACATGATCTTAAAATACATTAAGTTTATAAATCTTTGTAACAGCTATTTCTTACCTTAAAAGTCAATGTTTATGGCCATTTCCAACATAAATCCTTATGCACACGCTGTAATGCTGTACCCTGGAATATGAATTGTCTTGGTCAATCAAAATAGTAAAAAAATACGACTGTTGGTATATTTAAGTACATTATATAGAACAAGAGAATCAAAAAGCCCCAGATAAGGTACCAAACAAGCCTCATCTAAGGCACCAAACAAGCCTCAGCTAAGGCATCAATAAGCAACTCACTCACTGTGTCGCTCACCTGGTATTTTCATATACAATTGATACATGAAATAATGCAACTGTTATACTTTTGCTTTAGTTTCAGAAGACTTTTGTAAAAGATTACAAAAATTTATAAAAAATTGTTAAAAAATTGCTTGAACCCTTTCCTCAATTTTGTTTTTGCCTACTTGATTTGCCATCTTCAATGCATACTTGATTTGCACAGGATTTTTCAATAAAATGCTAAAATATAAATCGTGCAAAAATAACTCCTTAAGGGGTTAATTGACCATTTTGGTTATTTTGACTTATTTATCGATATTGCTTTGCTTCACATTATTGCTGTTTAAAGTTTATCTTTATCTATAATAATTTGCAAGATGACAACCAAAAACTGCAAAATTTCCTCACTGTTACAAATTCAGGGACAGTAACCAAAAAAGGGGTTGTCTGATACATTAGATATTTCAGGGCAGATAGATTCTGACCTGATGAACAATTTACCTCAGTCAGATTTGCTCTAAATAATTTGTTTTTAAAGATATAAGCCAAAATCTACATTTTGCCCCTATGTTCTATTTTTAGCCATGTCAGCTATCTTGGCAGTTGGGTACCCAAATGATGATTGTGCCCAAGTTTGGTTGAATATTGCCCAGTAGTTTCAGAGGAGAAGATTTTTGTAAAAGTTAACAGATGGCGATGGATGACCACAGATGAAGGACCAGGCCAGGTGAGCTGAAAAGGTGATTTATTACATATCAAGGTAAAAGGAGGAACACATCAATGTGAAAACATCTCAACAAAACCAACTTACATCTTTGTAATCAATTGAAATCTTTAAAACATTTATAGCCACAAAATAATACTGAAATAAAATCAAGATTGCTATGCAGTGGTGAACGTCCCCTGCATTGTATAAGTGACGATATCAATTGTGTCACAATGTGTAATTGTGGTACAATAGACAAATATGGTTTAATTCCTGTAAAAATTGTTGAATCAAAATGGTGATCAACTACACATGGTGACAAACAATCCTACCAAGTATGAGAGCTGTCTGTCATCAAATGGCTCCAGGAGTTGCATTCACAAGGTGATACTATTACAATACTCTTTCTTACCTTAAAAGTCAGCTCCAATGGCTATTTTAAACATCAATCCATACTGACAAATTATAATAAATGCTGGCCTGAAACAAATAAATGATAAATCATTCGAAAATGTTGGAAAAAAATCAGTGTTGGAATATTATAGGTATCATATTATTGTGGATTCCTATATTATTGTTGTTAACAATTTCCAAGGATTGATGAACAATCGTATTTTTGTTGGTAACAATTTCCATGGATTGATGAACAATCGTATTTTTGTTGGTAACAATTTTCATGGATTGATGAACAATCGTATTTTTGTTGGTAACAATTTCCATGAATTGATGAACAATCGTATTTTTGTTGGTAACAATTTCCATGGATTGATGAACAATCGTATTTTTGTGGGTAACAATTTCCATGGATTGATGAACAATCGTATTTTTGTTGGTAACAATTTCCATGGATTGATGAACAATCGTATTTTGTTTGGTAACACTTTCCATGGATTGATGAACAATTGTATTTTTGTTAATAACAATTTCCATGGATTGATGAACAATCGTATTTTTGTTTGGTAACAATTTCCATGGATTGATGAACAATCGTATTTTGTTTGGTAACACTTTCCATGGATTGATGAACAATTGTATTTTTGTTAATAACAATTTCCATGGATTGATGAACAATCGTATTTTTGTTGGTAACAATTTCCATGGATTGATGAACAATCGTATTTTTGTGGGTAACAATTTTAATGTATTGAGGAACAAATGTATTTTTGTGGGTAACAATTTCCATGGATTGATGAACAATCGTATTTTTGTGGGTAACAATTTTAATGTATTGAGGAACAAATGTATTTTTGTGGGTGAAAAATCTATGGATTGAGGAACAATTGTATTTTTGTGAGAATTTGATTCAGTGTTTTGCCAAAGTCTGCATACAAGCCTATAGAAAATTTGTTCTCTGTTTATCATTCATTTTTGTTGTTCACTTATAAATACCAACAAAAATTAATTTCTGGAAAATTATAATAAATCCATGGTATATAGAAATAGGTCGCATAGGACAAATGGGTGATAGATGAAAGGAAAACATTGTAACAACATCCCAAAAACACAAAACAATATGATATCTACTTCAAATCTTTAAAACATTTAAATAAAATGTAAAAATATGAAGAAAAAAGTTTCTTACAACTCTAAATTTTATAACACTTCCTTTAAATTTATTTTATGATGAAAATAAAATGTGTTTCACTAAATGAATTATTAACCTACCTAATTATTAGCAGCACTAGAACACCAAGTCTTGCTCCACATCTGTTACAAATAGTCAGAAAGAATCTAAAAAAGAATCAAAATTAACACAAATAAAAATTTTACAATTCAATTTATTCAACAGCCTAAAATTTAGTTTTCTAAAGAAATATTTAATTCTAATTTCAGCCTCAATTTTTTGTTATCATATGCTCTATCAGTTATCTTCCATTGAATTAAAACTTCCCCTTCAAGTAAAATCTTATCTCAGATTTTTCTTTTCCTGATATAAAATTTTAGTCATGAACAATGGTAATAAAAAAAACTCAAACATGTCAAACCAGAAAACAGTGGTACAAAAACCAGCTTAAATTGGAGGATTCACTTCTGCTATGCCCATAGAAAATCAACCTTCAATCTTAATTTCTTGCTAGATTAATTTTGATAGACACATCCAATGGAATTGAAGTTCCAGGCCTTTGGCTCAGCTGAACCAGCTTGATGTCAAGGTTACTGATGGTGTAAGGAAGGTTAAATATCACACTATCAGTATAATGCCTTCCATATGGAGGATCATAGACAATCGTCTAGTCAAGAGGACAGACATGGAAGATTGATGTTCAGGATACTGATGGTGTGAGGGTGGTTATTTCTCACACTATCAGTCTAGTGCCTTCCTTATGGAAGATCCTAAACAATCTTCTAGTTAAGAGGACAGACATGGAAGATTGATGTTCAGGATACTGATGGTGTGAGGAAGATTAAATCTCACACTATCAGTCTAGTGCCTTCCTTACGGAGGATCCTAAACAATCTTCTAGTCAAGAGGGACAGACATGGAAGATTGATGTCCAGGATACTGATGGTGTGAGAAAGATTAAATCTCACACTATCAGTCTAGCGCCTTCATTATGGAGGATCCTAAACAATCTTCTAGTCAAGAGGAAAGACATGGAAGATTGATGTCCAGGATACTGATGGTGTGAGAAAGATTAAATCTCACACTATCAGTCTAGTGCCTTCCTTATGGAGGATCCTAAACAATCTCCTAGTCAAGAGGACAGACATGGAAAATTGATGTCCAGGATACTGATGGTGTGAGGTAGGTTATATCTCACACTATCAGTCTAATGCCTTCCATAAGAAGGATCCTAAACAATCTTCTAGTTAAGAGGACAGACATGGAAGATTGATGTTCAGGATACTGATGGTGTGAGGAAGATTAAATCTCACACTACCAGTCTAGTTCCTTCCTTACGGAGGATCATAAACAATCTTCTAGTCAAGAGGACAGACATGGAAGATTGATGTCCAGGATACTGATGGTGTGAGAAAGATTAAATCTCACACTATCAGTCTAGTGCCTTCCTTATGGAGGATCCTAAACAATCTTCTAGTCAAGAGGACAGACATGGAAGATTGATGTCCAGGATACTGATGGTGTGAGAAAGATTAAATCTCACACTATCAGTCTAGCGCCTTCCTTATGGAGGATCCTAAACAATCTTCTAGTCAAGAGGAAAGACATGGAAGATTGATGTCCAGGATACTGATGGTGTGAGAAAGATTAAATCTCACACTATCAGTCTAGTGCCTTCCTTATGGAGGATCCTAAACAATCTCCTAGTCAAGAGGACAGACATGGAAAATTGATGTCCAGGATACTGATGGTGTGAGGGTGGTTATATCTCACACTATCAGTCTAATGCCTTCCATAAGGAGGATCCTTGACAATCGTCTAGTCAAGAGAACAGACATGGAAGATTGATGTCCAGGATACTGATGGTGTGAGGAAGGTTATATCTCACACTATCAGTCTAATGCCTTCCATATGGAGGATCCTAAACAATCTTCTAGTCAAGAGGACAGACATGGAAGATTGATGTTCAGGATACTGATGGTGTGAGGAAGATTAAATCTCACACTATCAGTCTAGTTCCTTCCTTACGGAGGATCCTAAACAATCTTCTAGTCAAGAGGACAGACATGGAAGATTGATGTCCAGGATACTGATGGTGTGAGGGTGGTTATTTCTCACACTATCAGTCTAGTGCCTTCCTTATGGAGGATCATAAACAATCTTCTAGTCAAGAGGACAGACATGGAAGATTGATGTCCAGGATACTGATGGTGTGAAGGTGGTTATTCCTCACACTATCAGTCTAGTGCCTTCCTTATGGAGGATCCTTAACAATCTTCTGGTCAAGAGGACAGCTGAACCCAAATCTTCTGCTTCATCATATGGCAGAAAACCAAAGTGGTGAAGTGGAAGAAAGTAAAGCACCCAAGACTTTTAAGGTTGATGTCTAGGATAATGATGGTGTGAGGAGGTTTTAATCTCACACTATCAGTCTAGTGCCTTCCTTATGGAGGATCCTAAACAATCTTCTAGTCAAGAGGAAAGACATGGAAGATTGATGTCCAGGATACTGATGGTGTGAGAAAGATTAAATCTCACACTATCAGTCTAGTGCCTTTCTTATGGAGGATCCTAAACAATCTTCTAGTCAAGAGGACAGACATGGAAGATTGATGTCCAAGATACTAATGGTGTGAGGATGATTATTTCTCACACTATCAGTCTAGTGCCTTCCTTATGAAGGATCCTTAACCATCTTCTGGTCAAGAGGACAGCTGAACCCAAATCTTCTGCTTCATCACATGGCAGAAAACCAAAATGGTGTGGTGAAAGGCAGTAGAGCATTCCAGACTTTGAAGATTGATGTCCAGGAAACTGATGGTGTGAGGATGGTTATATTTCACACTATCAGTCTAGTGCCTTCCATATGGAGGATTCTAATCAATTTTCTAGTCAAGTGGACAGCTGAACCCAAATCTTCTGCTTCATCAAATGGCAGAAAACCAAAATCGTCAGTGTCATTCAATGGCAAAAAAAGCAAAAGTGGTGAAGGGGAAAAAGCAAATTAGCTACGGTTCTGCAATCAAATTTCAGGAGGTAGCTTAATCCATTTTCCTTAACTATGTTCAGAACTTTAGTTCCATTGGATCTATCTATAAAAATATGATCCGCCTATAGAAGTCTTGTGTTAAAATGGTAGGTTCCAAAATTATAAGGCTAAAGTGGAAGTGAATTCTCAAATTCAAACAAGTTTATATCCCCTCTGTTTTCTAGATCAGTACTAGACTATCCAATGTCCTTTGCACAGCTTTATACTTACCATCTTAACGCACAGGTCCTACTCACCTCTCCTTCATCTCTATTTTGCTAATGTTGTGTTTTGAAACAGTGTAGTCAAAAGGTTAAGGGTGGACTTGGCCCACTTTGGAATGTGTGTGTGATGGGAAAGTTTTCCTTTGTTAAATGTGCTTTCTAGTATGTGACCTTGGAATGAATATTACCTAAATCTTTTATGGTAACATAATTATTATGAAAAAAAAAACATATTTCCTAGGATTATCTATAGGCGAGTGACTGATTTCAAAAAGACGCTTAGTTAACGACTTTAATGCACCCACCTAACACACGGCTGTATTATATATCATTCGAAAGCTAATAACCTGTACTTTCTGTTTTGCCCGGTCGTAAAAAAATCGTACGGTGCATTTTCTGTTAAATAAAGGTCAAAGGTCATGAATAAACATTCCAATTTTTGCGATTACTAAACAAAAAGCCATTTTCTAATTCTTGTACCATAAAATTTTCCAAAAGATCATATGAACTTTATGGAACATGATACATTATTTCCAAATCAAACAAAACATAAGAGGTTAGATGCGCAATATTTCCCGAAAAATTGAAATTTATCATAAATCCTAAAAAAATGAAAAATTGTTCCAAAAGCAAAATATATCTTGGGGAATCGATATTTGTATGCTAAAAAAATAGATAAATGTATATGTTTTAGGTCAAGAAATATTTGTTTTGTAATTTTAAGATGCAATTATTAATTATTGTTCATAGAACAGCCTTGTATTGAAGTGTTTGCAGTTGCCCAAAAATCTGCCAGCTGCAAATAGTGATCATTTTGTTATTCTATGTTAAGATAGCACATCGCTTATTGTCAATATCAGGGAGGAGAATGATTTTCCATAATAAAAGAAGGGGTATTTAAAGTTCGAAAAGAATATATACGAGCTAATTGTGGTAAAAATATGTTTTTTACGAAGTCAAACTATTTACTTTTTGTAATCATGTTTAAATGCAAACATGACTTTGCGACTGAATCGTAGGCAACATTGAAATAAGTAACCTTGTAAAGAAACACTTGCTTGTCCAAAGCGGGATGTAAACGAACTAAATAGAATTCTGCTGCTTCTTATTTAGTTTAAAATCGTGTTAGTCATATTAAATGTGTTTAGAAGTTTAATCGCTTTAATTGTTTGAATAAAAGATGCTTTGATCATTTTCAACATAAGCTTTTAAAATACAAATGCAGGTCATTGTGTATGTAAAACACTATAAGCAGTTGTGAAATAAAAAAATGAAAAAGTTGAATACCCTTCCTGACCTCATAAGATCATTCGCTATTTTAGGCAGTGATCGTTTTCATGGTGAGCTGTGTTTTGTGGACTGTTCGTCTCTTGGACTTTAACTTAATTTTGTTCATTGTTTTAATAAAGTTTATTTGATTCATGGTTTGAGATGTTGATTGTCCCTTTGGTATTATTTTACTTTGAAGACATTAACTTGCAGTAATGAAAATCGGCAAAAAACGAACAAGACAAGCAACAGTATACAAAAGCCAACATATAAAACTACAGATTGAGTAACACAAACCCTCCAAAAATATTTGGGCTGAACTCAGGGGCTCCCAAAGGGTAATCAGATCATGTTCCACATGTGACACCCGTCTTGTGGCTATGTAATTCCTAACTCGGTGCCAAGCCTTATTCGGTAGGTGACAATCAAGGCAGAGATGACGGTATTTTGGTTACGTCGATTGGAACTTATCAGTCGTCATCTGGCGAAATAGATATTTCATAATTGTCAACCAACTAGTAGTAGCGTCCATAAAATGTTCTAAGGGATAATTTCAATTTTGCATTTGAACTCTGGTTTAAAACCATATTCGAACCACCATTTTTCTTCAAATGTTCTGTACCAAGTCAGGTATATGACAGTTGGTATCCATTAATCTGTTTCTTTGTATGTTGGGGTTTGTTTTTGAAGCAGTTCAGTGTTTCTGTTATATCGTTGTGTTCCTCTTATAGTTGATGCATTTTCCTTGGTTTTGGTTTGTGAGCCGGATTTGTTTCAGTTACTAGTAAATCGATTGATGACTATTGGATAGCGGTAAACTATAGTTGCCTTTATTTAATATCTTCGTTGTGAGCAGTTACGCACTATAACGAAAATCGTGAAAGTAAATGCAAGCTCTGAAATATTGTATCAACTTGGAGATATATACTCCACAAGAAGATTCCGCGAAATCGCGTTACAATTGGGCAAGTGTTTAAATAAAAAGGTTTATTTAATTTCGCGGGCAGTACGTCGACTGAGCATGCAAAGACAAATTAAGGAAATACAAAACCCTACATTTATACATCATATCATAAATATTTCGGACTTGTTATTGTTTCAACCTTCAATCTTAATTTCTTGCTAGATTAATTTTGATAGACACATCCAATGGAATTGAAGTTCCAGGCCTTTGGCTCAGCTGAACCAGCTTGATGTCAAGGTTACTGATGGTGTAAGGAAGGTTAAATATCACACTATCAGTATAATGCCTTCCATATGGAGGATCATAGACAATCGTCTAGTCAAGAGGACAGACATGGAAGATTGATGTTCAGGATACTGATGGTGTGAGGGTGGTTATTTCTCACACTATCAGTCTAGTGCCTTCCTTATGGAAGATCCTAAACAATCTTCTAGTTAAGAGGACAGACATGGAAGATTGATGTTCAGGATACTGATGGTGTGAGGAAGATTAAATCTCACACTATCAGTCTAGTGCCTTCCTTACGGAGGATCCTAAACAATCTTCTAGTCAAGAGGACAGACATGGAAGATTGATGTCCAGGATACTGATGGTGTGAGAAAGATTAAATCTCACACTATCAGTCTAGCGCCTTCATTATGGAGGATCCTAAACAATCTTCTAGTCAAGAGGAAAGACATGGAAGATTGATGTCCAGGATACTGATGGTGTGAGAAAGATTAAATCTCACACTATCAGTCTAGTGCCTTCCTTATGGAGGATCCTAAACAATCTCCTAGTCAAGAGGACAGACATGGAAAATTGATGTCCAGGATACTGATGGTGTGAGGTAGGTTATATCTCACACTATCAGTCTAATGCCTTCCATAAGGAGGATCCTAAACAATCTTCTAGTTAAGAGGACAGACATGGAAGATTGATGTTCAGGATACTGATGGTGTGAGGAAGATTAAATCTCACACTATCAGTCTAGTTCCTTCCTTACGGAGGATCATAAACAATCTTCTAGTCAAGAGGACAGACATGGAAGATTGATGTCCAGGATACTGATGGTGTGAGAAAGATTAAATCTCACACTATCAGTCTAGTGCCTTCCTTATGGAGGATCCTAAACAATCTTCTAGTCAAGAGGACAGACATGGAAGATTGATGTCCAGGATACTGATGGTGTGAGAAAGATTAAATCTCACACTATCAGTCTAGCGCCTTCCTTATGGAGGATCCTAAACAATCTTCTAGTCAAGAGGAAAGACATGGAAGATTGATGTCCAGGATACTGATGGTGTGAGAAGATTAAATCTCACACTATCAGTCTAGTGCCTTCCTTATGGAGGATCCTAAACAATCTCCTAGTCAAGAGGACAGACATGGAAAATTGATGTCCAGGATACTGATGGTGTGAGGTAGGTTAAATCTCACACTATCAGTCTAGTGCCTTCCTTATGGAGGATCCTTGACAATCGTCTAGTCAAGAGAACAGACATGTAATATTGATGTTCAGGATACTGATGGTGTGAGAAAGATTAAATCTCACGCTTTCAGTATAGTTCCTTCCTTATGGAGGATCCTAAACAATTTTCTAGTCAAGAGGACAGACATGGAAGATTGATGTTCATGATACTGATGGTGTGAGGGTGGTTATTTCTCACACTATCAGTCTAGTGCCTTCCTTATGGAGGATCCTAAACAATCTTCTAGTCAAGAAGACAGACATGGAAGAATGATGTTCAGGATACTGATGGTGTGAGGAAGATTAAATCTCACACTATCAGTCTAGTTCCTTCCTTGCGGAGGATCCTAAACAATCTTCTAGTCAAGAGGACAGACATGGAAGATTGATGTCCAGGATACTGATGGTGTGAGAAAGATTAAATCTCACACTATCAGTCTAGTGCCTTCCTTATGGAGGATCCTAAACAATCTTCTAGTCAAGAGGAAAGACATGGAAGATTGATGTCCAGGATACTGATGGTGTGAGAAAGATTAAATCTCACACTATCAGTCTAGTGCCTTCCTTATGGAGGATCCTAAACAATCTTCTAGTCAAGAGGACAGACATGGAAAATTGATGTCCAGGATACTGATGGTGTGAGAAAGATTAAATCTCACACTATCAGTCTAGTGCCTTCCTTATGGAGGATCCTAAACAATCTTCTAGTCAAGAGGACAGACATGGAAAATTGATGTCCAGGATACTGATGGTGTGAGGGTGGTTATTTCTCACACTATCAGTCTAGTGCCTTCCTTATGGAGGATCATAAACAATCTTCTAGTCAAGAGGACAGACATGGAAGATTGATGTCCAGGATACTGATGGTGTGAGAAAGATTAAATCTCACACTATCAGTCTAGTGCCTTTCTTATGGAGGATCCTAAACAATCTTCTAGTCAAGAGGACAGACATGGAAGATTGATGTCCAGGATACTGATGGTGTGAGAAAGATTAAATCTCACACTATCAGTCTAGTGCCTTCCTTATGGAGGATCCTAAACAATCTTCTAGTCAAGAGGACAGACATGGAAAATTGATGTCCAGGATACTGATGGTGTGAGGGTGGTTATTTCTCACACTATCAGTCTAGTGCCTTCCTTATGGAGGATCATAAACAATCTTCTAGTCAAGAGGACAGACATGGAAGATTGATGTCCAGGATACTGATGGTGTGAAGGTGGTTATTCCTCACACTATCAGTCTAGTGCCTTCCTTATGGAGGATCCTTATCAATCTTCTGGTCAAGAGGACAGCTGAACCCAAATCTTCTGCTTCATCATATGGCAGAAAACCAAAGTGGTGAAGTGGAAGAAAGTAAAGCACCCAAGACTTTTAAGGTTGATGTCTAGGATAATGATGGTGTGAGGAGGTTTTAATCTCACACTATCAGTCTAGTGCCTTCCTTATGGAGGATCCTAAACAATCTTCTAGTCAAGAGGAAAGACATGGAAGATTGATGTCCAGGATACTGATGGTGTGAGAAAGATTAAATCTCACACTATCAGTCTAGTGCCTTTCTTATGGAGGATCCTAAACAATCTTCTAGTCAAGAGGACAGACATGGAAGATTGATGTCCAAGATACTAATGGTGTGAGGATGATTATTTCTCACACTATCAGTCTAGTGCCTTCCTTATGAAGGATCCTTAACCATCTTCTGGTCAAGAGGACAGCTGAACCCAAATCTTCTGCTTCATCACATGGCAGAAAACCAAAATGGTGTGGTGAAAGGCAGTAGAGCATTCCAGACTTTGAAGATTGATGTCCAGGAAACTGATGGTGTGAGGATGGTTATATTTCACACTATCAGTCTAGTGCCTTCCATATGGAGGATTCTAATCAATTTTCTAGTCAAGTGGACAGCTGAACCCAAATCTTCTGCTTCATCAAATGGCAGAAAACCAAAATCGTCAGTGTCATTCAATGGCAAAAAAAGCAAAAGTGGTGAAGGGGAAAAAGCAAATTAGCTACGGTTCTGCAATCAAATTTCAGGAGGTAGCTTAATCCATTTTCCTTAACTATGTTCAGAACTTTAGTTCCATTGGATCTATCTATAAAAATATGATCCGCCTATAGAAGTCTTGTGTTAAAATGGTAGGTTCCAAAATTATAAGGCTAAAGTGGAAGTGAATTCTCAAATTCAAACAAGTTTATATCCCCTCTGTTTTCTAGATCAGTACTAGACTATCCAATGTCCTTTGCACAGCTTTATACTTACCATCTTAACGCACAGGTCCTACTCACCTCTCCTTCATCTCTATTTTGCTAATGTTGTGTTTTGAAACAGTGTAGTCAAAAGGTTAAGGGTGGACTTGGCCCACTTTGGAATGTGTGTGTGATGGGAAAGTTTTCCTTTGTTAAATGTGCTTTCTAGTATGTGACCTTGGAATGAATATTACCTAAATCTTTTATGGTAACATAATTATTATGAAAAAAAAAAACATATTTCCTAGGATTATCTATAGGCGAGTGACTGATTTCAAAAAGACGCTTAGTTAACGACTTTAATGCACCCACCTAACACACGGCTGTATTATATATCATTCGAAAGCTAATAACCTGTACTTTCTGTTTTGCCCGGTCGTAAAAAAATCGTACGGTGCATTTTCTGTTAAATAAAGGTCAAAGGTCATGAATAAACATTCCAATTTTTGCGATTACTAAACAAAAAGCCATTTTCTAATTCTTGTACCATAAAATTTTCCAAAAGATCATATGAACTTTATGGAACATGATACATTATTTCCAAATCAAACAAAACATAAGAGGTTAGATGCGCAATATTTCCCGAAAAATTGAAATTTATCATAAATCCTAAAAAAATGAAAAATTGTTCCAAAAGCAAAATATATCTTGGGGAATCGATATTTGTATGCTAAAAAAATAGATAAATGTATATGTTTTAGGTCAAGAAATATTTGTTTTGTAATTTTAAGATGCAATTATTAATTATTGTTCATAGAACAGCCTTGTATTGAAGTGTTTGCAGTTGCCCAAAAATCTGCCAGCTGCAAATAGTGATCATTTTGTTATTCTATGTTAAGATAGCACATCGCTTATTGTCAATATCAGGGAGGAGAATGATTTTCCATAATAAAAGAAGGGGTATTTAAAGTTCGAAAAGAATATATACGAGCTAATTGTGGTAAAAATATGTTTTTTACGAAGTCAAACTATTTACTTTTTGTAATCATGTTTAAATGCAAACATGACTTTGCGACTGAATCGTAGGCAACATTGAAATAAGTAACCTTGTAAAGAAACACTTGCTTGTCCAAAGCGGGATGTAAACGAACTAAATAGAATTCTGCTGCTTCTTATTTAGTTTAAAATCGTGTTAGTCATATTAAATGTGTTTAGAAGTTTAATCGCTTTAATTGTTTGAATAAAAGATGCTTTGATCATTTTCAACATAAGCTTTTAAAATACAAATGCAGGTCATTGTGTATGTAAAACACTATAAGCAGTTGTGAAATAAAAAAATGAAAAAGTTGAATACCCTTCCTGACCTCATAAGATCATTCGCTATTTTAGGCAGTGATCGTTTTCATGGTGAGCTGTGTTTTGTGGACTGTTCGTCTCTTGGACTTTAACTTAATTTTGTTCATTGTTTTAATAAAGTTTATTTGATTCATGGTTTGAGATGTTGATTGTCCCTTTGGTATTATTTTACTTTGAAGACATTAACTTGCAGTAATGAAAATCGGCAAAAAACGAACAAGACAAGCAACAGTATACAAAAGCCAACATATAAAACTACAGATTGAGTAACACAAACCCTCCAAAAATATTTGGGCTGAACTCAGGGGCTCCCAAAGGGTAATCAGATCATGTTCCACATGTGACACCCGTCTTGTGGCTATGTAATTCCTAACTCGGTGCCAAGCCTTATTCGGTAGGTGACAATCAAGGCAGAGATGACGGTATTTTGGTTACGTCGATTGGAACTTATCAGTCGTCATCTGGCGAAATAGATATTTCATAATTGTCAACCAACTAGTAGTAGCGTCCATAAAATGTTCTAAGGGATAATTTCAATTTTGCATTTGAACTCTGGTTTAAAACCATATTCGAACCACCATTTTTCTTCAAATGTTCTGTACCAAGTCAGGTATATGACAGTTGGTATCCATTAATCTGTTTCTTTGTATGTTGGGGTTTGTTTTTGAAGCAGTTCAGTGTTTCTGTTATATCGTTGTGTTCCTCTTATAGTTGATGCATTTTCCTTGGTTTTGGTTTGTGAGCCGGATTTGTTTCAGTTACTAGTAAATCGATTGATGACTATTGGATAGCGGTAAACTATAGTTGCCTTTATTTAATATCTTCGTTGTGAGCAGTTACGCACTATAACGAAAATCGTGAAAGTAAATGCAAGCTCTGAAATATTGTATCAACTTGGAGATATATACTCCACAAGAAGATTCCGCGAAATCGCGTTACAATTGGGCAAGTGTTTAAATAAAAAGGTTTATTTAATTTCGCGGGCAGTACGTCGACTGAGCATGCAAAGACAAATTAAGGAAATACAAAACCCTACATTTATACATCATATCATAAATATTTCGGACTTGTTATTGTTTCAAAGGATTTTCAATGAAATCGGTCTCCTCCTTTAGTAGTATAGATATGCAGCCGTTGCTATAATATTGCTACATAGAAATGAAAACTTTATAATTTGGTAGTAAGGAGTGTTTTTATGGGTTGATTTATGCTCTTCTCTTTTGTCGTAAAACTTGTTTTCAACCAACCCTCATCGTCGATTTCAAGATACGGGATAGAGTTAACTATATCTGTTGAGTCTTTTATTTTCAATTTGAATGGAAAATACGATTCCAACATTGTCACAAATTTGGCACAATTCAGTGAGATGACATCATCTATATAGTGGAAAGTGAAGTTTCAAGATAATGCTAGCTTCTTTTCAGTCGTCATCAGAAACTATTGCATGAAGCCATCCTCGTATGAAAAATGAACTAGTCATTCAAGCTATTCAGGAAGTCTAGTTGTAACTAGAATCGTTGCGTAATAATGGATTTTTTTTCTTCAAAATTATTCTCGTTTGATGAATTAATGCATTTAAACAATGAACAACGCAATTTAAGCAATCAAGAAGTCATGTTTTATAATGTTTTTACTAGTTTTTTATTTCTTTGAAATTTCAATTTATTTTCTATTTATGTTTGTCTAAATCTTCAATTTCTTTTTTATGGTTCACATTTAATAAATAAAAGGTCTTTTCACTACATCAATATTTATAATAAAGCTACAAATCAAACAATTAGAAAAGTCGAAAGATGTTTAAATTATTTCAGTCTGGTAGTTAAAATGCAGATTGCAATTTCTTAGTTTCGCCCCCTTTATTTCAAGCAATAGTATAATTTGCGCACATATTTTTTACTTTAAATTTTTCAATTTCTTAAGAATTTATTGAATAAATCTTATATTGACAACATACAATGTTTAAATAGGAAGAAATGCTTAAAAGCTGTTTTTTTCGCATATGGTGGTATTTTGGGCAACTGTATGAGTTGTTATGATTTGCTGTTTGTTTAGAAGTAAGCATAATTTTAGGAAATTTATGATGTCAAAAACTTCTTTGATAGTCATTACAGGTTTTACTTAGTTTTAAGTGATTAGCAGTTGTATCAGATAGAAAAATTTGGGTTTTCACACATTTTGTTAACTTTTGCTCGAATTTCAGGAAACATGTGCTGTTTAGCAAAAAAACGCTTTAAATATTTTAAAATGCATATGATTAATGTCTGTTAATCTCTCTGCTAAAAGTTTAAATTGTTTGCATATATGAATTTAGTGTATAAAAGTCATACTATGCAATCAAGATGAAATCTTAGAAAATATGTACTTATTCGTCCTTGACCTTTGATCTTGATTTGACGGAAATTGCACCGTACGATTTTTTTACGACCGGGCAAAACAGATAGTACAGATGTGTAGCTTTCAAATGATATATAATTTAGCCGTGTGTTAGGTAGGTGCATTAAAAATTAAATTTTATGGTTAAAGTCACTCGCCTACTAATCTCTGACATTTAAAAGAGAAAAAATGATAAGAAATTCAGTACAATATCTATAACTTTAATGTACAATAACAAATAAAATGCATAACTAAAATAAACTCATCCTACAAATGAAGATGTTGGTCTTCATACTGACAGACCTATTTTCTTTTAACAGATTATGAATACAGTAGAAGGTTTTGGTAATTAGTATAATATTTTGTTGTGATCATAATTTAGAATTGTACCAACAAGAGTACAATAGTCTAGTTTCATATTACTGACTTTTGACCTTGTAAAACAGGTTACCTTTTCTGTGGAAGGACATCCTGATACTTGCTTTAGGAAGAGTAACCTAGAGAAGTAAAATTAAGCTTATGATCATTATGATCAGTACAGACAGTGGTGAAACATTACAAGCAAAAACACCCTTAAGTTTCAAAATGAACAATGGTGCATAAATGTAACTTTCATTTCTTTTTCCTGTTCTGGAATTTCAAGGTATTGTTTCATTTACAATGTTTTACATTTGTCATTTCAAGGCCTTTTATAGCTGACTATGCCATATGGGCTTTGCTCATTGTTGAAGGCAGTACGGTAACCTATACTTGTTCATTCTGTGCCGTTCTGTCTCTTGTGGAAAGTTGTCTTATAGGCAATTATACCACCTCTTCTTTTTTTTATATATATATACACCTTCCAGCAGCACCTGCATACGGGGTATATATCTCCCAATTGATACGATATTCCCGTGCTTGCATTTCCTATCATGATTTTCTTGATAGAGGTTTGTTGCTCACAAGGAAGCTATTAAACCAAGAGTTCCAAATGGTGAAGTTGAAATCATCCCTTCGTAAATTTTACGGACGCCATCACGAGTTGGTTGACCGTTATGGAATAACCGTTTCACAAATGATATCGGATATGTTCCTTACGTCGTAACTACAATCCCCTTCCCTTTCATGAATATGACCTACCGAATTAGACTATTTACCGGATTTGTAATCACATAAGCAACACGACGGGTGCCACATGTGGAGCAGGATCTGCTTACCCTTCCGGAGCACCTGAGATCACCCCTAGTTTTTGGTGGGGTTCGTGTTGTTTATTCTTTAGTTTTCTATGTTGTGTCGTGTGTACTATTGTTTTTCTGTTTGTCTTTTTCATTTTTAGCCATGGCGTTGTCAGTTTGTTTTGGATTTATGAGTTTGACTGTCCCTTTGGTATCTTTCGTCCCTCTTTTCCAATAAATTTGTATACACAAAATACAATTGACCCATTGCTTATGATAACCGAAAAAAACAGACATAAACAAGAATGTGTCCTCAGTACACGAATGCCCCACTCGCACTATCATTTTCTATGTTCAGTGGACCGTGAAATTGGGGTAAAATCTCTAATTTGGCATTAAAATTAGAAAGATCATATCATAGGGAACAAGTGTACCAAGTTTGGAGTCGATTGGACTTCAACTTCATCAAAAACTACCTCGACCAAAAACTTTAACCTGAAGCGGGACAGACGGACGAACGGACGAACGAACGAACGGACGCACAGACCAGAAAACATAATGCCCCTCTACTATCGTAGGTGGGGCATAAAAAAACAACCAAAAATTAACATTGACCAATAAACCATTAAACAAGATCATGATTAGATGATACCCGACATTCATATACACCTTAAAATCATTCTATACACCAAATATAGTTGTTATATTGCTTGAAGTTGTTGAAAAATAAAGACCAAAACACAATACTGAACATTGACCAATGCTCTATGAAAATGAAGTCAAGGTCAGATGATACCTGACAGGCTATCATATACACCTTACAATCATTCCTTAAGCCAAATTACGTTGACCTGTTGATAATAGTACTGGAAAAACAGACCAAAACATAACTTGGCATTAACCAATGATCCATGACAATGATATCAAGGTCAGATGAAACCTGCCAGACTGACATGTACCCATAAGAGTCTTTCAATAAATCACACATAGTTGACCTACTACCTATTTGAGAAAGGGACCTAATCACTTATCTTAAACATTATTCACTAATCCATGAAATAAGGTCAAGTTGAGGTGACCCCAATCTGTCAGGTCAGACATGTAGATGTTTCAAGGAATCCATATCAAACATGCTATCCTATTACTCATAATAAGTGACAAGTTCACATGACAAAATATTCAATTTGTTTTAAGTAGTTGCTCCAAAGCATATGTATAGATGTTAGATATACTGTTCCTAGAGTTGCTGAACCATGACAATGAGGTCAAGGGCATTGGACATATGACACAGGGAAACTTTATAACATGAGAAATCTGCATATAAGATATGAAGCATCCAGGTTTTCCACCTACTCAACTATAAAGCTTTAATCGCCACTGGATAGCAAAACCTATGTGTCCCACACTGTGACTATTATTTCAGGCTAACTAATAACTGAGAAGATATAATGCTTCCTTGAATAACTTCATTTTGGTGGAAAGCATTGACAAAAGCACATATTTTGATTGAAGTAAGGAAGCACTTGAAATTAAAAATAATAAGCAATCAAATTTTATAATTAATACATAAGCCCACATTCTCCATATGAAGTGAAAAATCTCACAGCATAGTTTTTGTCTCTGAAATATTTTTAACCCATTTTTCTACTCAATTTTTATTTGATTTTTGTGGTGGAAATCCAGGATAGTATAAGAAAGATCTACAAATTTCAAAAACTTTTTCCACAGATTCAATATTAGTGGACACCACCGACGACTGAATGTAGGATCGCTATGTCTCTCTTTTGCAACAAAAAACACAAGCTCATCAAGCTAAACAAAATTAAGTAATTCAAAATGTAAAAAAACGGTGAAAAAAAGTCATATGTTATAAACTAACCTGTTTTCTTGTACTAGACAGCTGAAATGTGGATTATCTGGACTAAAAGGTGCCTGTAGACCAAGACAAATGCCAACTGTACGATACCTTCCTCTTCTTTTTGAAGTACCAGTTTCAAGTCTCTGTTTTGGCATGACGTATCCACCCAAGTTGTTATTTATATTTAAAGAATAAAAATATGTAATTAAAATGTTGATGAAAAGTTAAATATCCTATTACATTTTTGATAAAACAATGAAATATCCCAAATTAAAATTTGTAGAACAATAAATAAAATATTAACCAACAAGAGTGCACACGTTCAAATGTCTCGCCTTCTATACTAATCATTGATATTATGTTGATAGTCCTAAGTATAAAGCTAAGCTTTAATACAACTGTCACATAAACTTAACATTAACCAAGATAACTAAACAAAGACCAATGAACCTTGAAAATGAGGTTAAGGTCAGATGAACCATGCCAGGCAGACATGTACAGCTAACAATGCTTCTATACAACATATATAGTTGACCTATTACTTATAGTTTAAGAAAAATAGACCAAAACACAGAAACTTAACACTGTGCAATGAACCGTGAAAATGAGGTCACGGTCAAATAAAACCTTCGCGATTGACATAAAGATCATAAAATATTTCCATACACCAAATATAGATGACCTATGGCATATAGTATTAGATAAAAAGACCAAAACTCAAAAACTTAACTTTGACCACTGAACCATGAAAATGAGGTCAAGGTCACATGAAAGCTGCCCGCTAGATAGGTACACCTTACAATTATTCCATACAACAAATATAGTAGACCTATTGCATATAGTATGAGAAAAACAGACCAAAACACAAAAATTTAACTATAACCACTGAACCATGAACATGAGGTCAAGGTCAGATGACTCCTGCCAGTTGGACATGTACACCTTACAGTCCTTCCATACACCAAATATACTAGCCCTATTGCTTGTAGTATCTGAGATATGGACTTGACCACCAAAACTTAACCTTGTTCCCTGATCCATGAAATGAGGTCACGGTCAAGTGAAAACTGTCTGACAGACATGAGGACCTTTCAAGGTACACACACATCAAATATAGTTATCCTATTACTTATAATAAGAGAGAATTCAACATTACAAAAAATCTTAATTTTTTTTTCAAGTGGTCTCTGAACCATGAAAATGAGGTCAAGGACATTGGACATGTGACTGACGGAAACTTCGTGAGGTATCTATATACAAAGTATGAAGCATCCAGGTCTTCCACCTTCTAAAATATAAAGCTTTTAAGAAGTAAGCTAACACCGCCGCCGCCGCCGCCGTAGCCGGATCACTATCCCTATGTCGAGCTTTCTGCAACAAAAGTTGCAGGCTCGACAAAAAGTCATTCCCATTTACAAATCACCTTGACAAAACACTTTAACCTGAAGGGGGCACTATAAGTTCTCTATTGAACAAACCCCCCCAAAAAATAATGCCATCATAATTAATGGGGCATAAAGTTATAGAAATTAAAAAAATTAAAATCAGTTAAATATCCCCAATTCAAATTTGTTAAAAAACAGTAAAAACCTAATTTAAATACTTTACAAAAACCGTTTTACAACCACATTCAGAAACTTTACAAAAACAGTTAAACATCCCCATTTGAAAATTTACAGAAACAGTTAAAAACCTAATAAAACTTTACAAAAACCGTTTTACATCCCATTCAGAAAACTTTACAAAAACAGATTAAACATCCCCATTTGAAAACTTTACAAAAACAGTTAAACATCCCTTTTAAAAACTTTACAAAAAAACCTTAACATCCCATTTCAAAAATTTTACAAAAAATTAAACATCCCATTTGAAACTTTACAAAAAATTAAACATCCCCATTTAAAAACATTACAAAAACAAAAACATTCCACATTTAAAAACTTTTACAAAAATAGTTAAACATCCCTATTTTGAAACTCTACAAAAAAAGTTAAACATCCCCATTTAAAAACTTTACAAAAACAGTCAAACATCATTATTTAAAAACTTTCAAAAACAGTTAAACATCCCATTATAAAAATTACAAAAAACAGTTAAACATCCCATTTAAATTTTTTAAAACAATTCAACATCTCCATTTTAAAATTTTCAAAAACATTAAACTTTCCATTAAAAAATTTATAAAAACACACGTTAAAATCCCATTCAATTTTTATAAAAAAGATTATCCCATTTAAAGATTTACACAAAAACAATTAAACATTTCCATTAAAAACTTTACAAAAACCGTAACAATCCTATTCGAAACTTTAACAGTAAAAGATCCCATTTAAAACATAACAAAAAATAGTTAAAACATCCCCATTTAAAAACTTTTACAAAAAAAATTAAATTTATAAAAACTTTATAAAAACCGTAAACAATCCCATTTAAACTTTCATAAAAACAGTTAAAAATCCCATTTAAAAATGTTTACAAAAAAACTTCCATTTAAAAAACTTAAACTAACAATCTAATAAATCTTTTTAAACAGTAAAAATTCCCATTTAAAAAAAAAATTTAAATTAAATTAAAAAAAACATCCCCATTTAAAAGCTTTACAAAAATAGTTAAACATCCCCATTCAAAAGCTTTACAAAAACAGTTAAACATCCCAATTTCAACTTTACAAAAAATAGTTAAACTTCCCAATTTAAAGATTTTACAAAAACAATTAAACTTCTCCATTTAAAAACTTTACATAAATCATTAAAAATCCCCATTTAAAACTTTACAAAAACAGTTAAACATTCCCATTTAAAAACTTTACAAAAACAGTTAAACATTCCCATTTAAAAACTTTACAAAAACAGTTAAAACATCTCCATTTTAAAACTTTACAAAAACAGAAAAAAAAATCCTTATTTAAACCAGTAATAGCGGTTACTTGGTACATATGGTACGGCGTGGAAAAGATATCTTGTTTTTTTTAAGTGAGCAACCTCACTTGGTCAAACTGAGCCTCCTCACTCTCAAGTTTGTGGATGCATTGTGGACTGTATGGTAGGGGACGTTACTATACCTAAATGGGAGGTATAGTATCTGTGAACCCTAAACACAGAAGGCGACTTAACTTCCCATACGTGTACACAAGTATCCAATGCTTACTGATACATAATGTTGTCATGTTTTTCATGTCCATCACCGGAAATAATTTTAAATGTAACAACTGACGAACCTACTGCAATTCAATAATCAGTTTTTTTCTTGGTATAATAAAAGTTTTACTAACCAGTCCATTGTCACTGAACAAGTACATATCTTTGTTTAGGGGCCAGCCTCTGGGTGCGTGATTTTCTCGCTATTTTGAAGACCCATTGGTGGCCTTTTGCTCTTTGGTCCAGTTGTTCTCTCTTTGACACATTGCCCATTTCCTTTCTCAATTTTATTCATAAAGGTTTTCGAAAGTATTGGAAACTTTAAAGTTGTGGCCATAGGGTAAACACAGTGTGACAGAAACTCAACAACACAGCTCAACCAGAAATACAGGAAGATGTCAAAACAGTTTTTAACAGTAAACTATCATAACTTATACTAGAATCAATGGTATTGAAATGTTATAAACTGACGCCTCCGGGTGCGGGAATTTCTCGCTACATTGAAGACCTGTTGGTGACCTTCTGTTTTTTTTTTCTATGGTCTAGTTGTTGTCTCTTTGGCACATTCCCCATTTCCATTCTCAATTTTATTTCTTTTGTACTGAAATCCATGATGATTTATTATTAATTCATTATGTTTGATCTGTGGTCTTTAGAGATTGTAATGTCTCATTGGCTATCCTATCACATCTCATTATTGGCTGACAGGTCAACTGTAGTTTGTTTGTGTTGTTTACAAATGTGTGGCATTAACTCCAGTAAATGATTCTATGAACACATATACAATAAGTCATACAAAAACATCTTATAGAATCTATGAAATAAAGATAAAGGAAGAATACATATATATACATTATCCAGAGGTCTATTTGTGTGGCATGTGACCCTAAACACATCTATCAAGAATTAGTTTATAAGTGGCATGAAAAAAAAAACTTTTCTAACATTTCTGTTTTTTCTTTAATAGATTAAAGGTTACTATCATGTAACTATAAAAAGTATTAAGGACATTCTTCACTTTTATACACATAAGTAAGCGTCTAAAATAAATTCTCTTCAAATCACAAGAAGAAAGTTAAATTAAAATATTCATGTCTTTAAATACACCACACATATTTGTTTATAACAGCCAATTCTTTGCCTTGTAAGTCTTCATATCATAAATGTCATACAAATGCTAGTCAGATACATCCACTCTTGGTAATAACAATCAATTGTATTGTCTCATGATTCGGTGCTGTACTGAGACCATTTATTTTAAGGTGAACTCTTTCCTCTTCAAACAATAGCTTGTTCTGAACTTCTCTAAATACTGTAAAGTAAAAACAAGATTTTTAATCCTAAATAATGGTGCTGGTTGGAGTTAAATCATTGTAAAACAAAACATTCATATGCAAAATTCAGTTGAATATTTAAATTGGTAAATGAACATTACTGTCATTGGTTCATCATGTTCATGTCTGCCTTATAATATTTGTTTTTTTCCCTAAAGTTTAACCCAAGGTTATTTTCTGTTCATCCTGTGGATAAATCTAACCCTATTATTGCAAGCTCTTTTACTATTCATTCCAATTTCAAGATATTTTATATAACATATAAGATACAAGGCATCTTATATAATTTCATTTTATAAGATATCTTATATATTATACTAGATATCTCATATAGTTTATAAGATATCATATATACTTTATAAGATATCATATATACTTTATAAGATATCATATATACTTTATAAGATATCATATATACTTTATAAGATATCTTATCAAGTATATGAGATGTCTTCTAAATATTTTTTATATATGATATCTTATATAGATTATAATAAATCTTATGTAGTTTAGAAGATATCGGATATAGTTTAGAAGGTATCTTATTAAGAAAATATTTTTGATTCGAGCGTCACTAATGAGTCTTTTGAATATGAAATGCGCATCTAGCGTAAATATGAAATTTCAATCCTGGTATCTATGATGATAAAATTGAGAATGGAAATGGGGAATGTTTCAAAGAGACAACAACCCGACCATAGAGAAGACAACAGCAGAAGGTTGAGTTTATTTATAATAGATATCTTATAACTATATAAGCTATCTTATAAACTATATGAAATATCTTATAAAAATTTTCAGATATCTTAAAAACTATACTAGATATTTTATTATAAACATTATAAGATATTTTATAATCTATATAAAATATATTGTATAATATAAAAAGATATCATATAATATATATAATATCTTATATAATAAATTAGATATCTTATATAATCTGTTTTTTATATCTTATATAATATAAAAAATATCTTGTATAGTTAACTAGATATCATTGAGATGGGAGCCATCTCTGTGGGTCCCGCTGTGAATAATTGCATTAAAAAATTGTATCTTTACCATAGGACATGGGTTTGTCAACTGAAATCAAAGTTTTTGACCTTGACCTTTGACCTAGGAAGTTGTAAATAAATTATGACACACCCTTTGGTGTTGGTTTATAAACATGTCAAGTATATACTTTGAAATGATAAAGGTTCTCAAGATATAGAGCGGACACGATCTTTTCCATAGGACATGGGGTTGTCAACTGAAACCAAAGTTTTTGACCTTGAACTTTGCCCTAGGCAGTCGTTCATAAATTATGACACACCCTCTGGTGTTGGTTCATATACATGTCAAGTATAAACTTTGAAATCATAACGGTTCTCAAGATGTAGAGCGGACACGATCTTCACCACAGGACACAGGGTTGTCAACTGAAACCAAAGTTTTTTTACCTTGACCTTTGACCTAGGAAGTTGTACATATATCATGACACGCCCTCTGGTGGTGGTTAATAAACATGTAAAGTATAAAGTATGAAATCATAATGGTTCTCTAGATATGGAGCGGACACAAAGTTAAAGTGTTATGGATGGACGGACGGGCAGACGGACGGACGAACTGATCACTATAGGGCGACCCGCCAAAAGGCGGGGCCCTAATAATATTTCTTAAATATATTTTATATAAAAAAAAGTAAAATCACAAAATACTGAACTCTGAGGAAAATTCATAACAGAAAATCCCTAATCAAATGGCAAAATCAAATGATAAAACACATCAAACGAATGGATAACAACTGTCATATTCCTGACTTAGTACAGGCATTTACTATGTACATGTACTTTATACTTTATAAGATATATTATATCTCATATTCCTGACTTGGTACATGCATTTAAGATACACTATATACTTTATAACATATCTTATAATGTTTATAAGACATCTTGAAGTTTGAATCAATAGCAAAACGGCTTGCCATACCCTTTGTTTAATCCTTAATTTAATGATGTAGATTCAACCTTGCTTCAGAACTCGATCTGTTCAAATTCTAACCAACGGATAGTTTTGTCTAAAAGTAAAATTCCCTGTTTGTTACAAATGGAAAGGTCTCTTAATGTTTTAAATACAACATTTTCTCTGTTTTCTACGATTATTGGTAATCGAAAAACTAATAATTATGTTTTAGTACCTTTTTTGCATCGAGGTTAACATCTACCTATGTATTTCTATTTCAATTTAATAAGGCGACTCCGCTGTTTCATGTGTGTACCAGCTCTTTAAATCTGGATAGCTGAATATACAGTATTGGTTGTGATTATTGTTGAAGCAGTATGATGACCTATGTTGTTGTTTGTTTATGTGTTACATATTTGTTTTTCGTTCATTTTTTTACATAAATAAGGCCGTTAGTTCTCTCGTTTGAATTGTTTTACATTGTCTTATCGGGGCCGTTTATAGCTCACTATGCGGTATGGGCTTTGCTCATTGTTGAAGGCCGTACGGTGACCTATAGTTGTTAATGTCTGTGTCATTTTGGTCTTTTGTGGATAGTTGTCTCATTGGCAATACAACAAATGGAAGTTTTTAACGACCTTGACTGGCTATCATTGGCAATCATACCACATCTTCTTTTTTATATAGAGTTGCTTATATCTGGACAATGGTGAATAATTGTCACATTGGCAATCCTACCACATCTCCTTATTCGTTCAATTAAAATCAACCAGTCAAGATGCCTACCTGTACACTTCTTCTCTGGTGTATGATCTCTCTTTTAAACCAATTTCAAAATTCATAACTGCTTCCCCTTATATCATACATTGAAACCTCGTCATGTTTCCTTTCTATTCATTTTGCTCTGAAAATAAGTCATTTGATTCAGTCACTATTAATGATTTTAGGCAAAGCATCTACAAACATGAATAAGAATTAACAAATAGTATAAAAAAGAAGATGTGGTATGATTGCCAATGAGACAACTATCCACAAAAGACCAAAATAACACAGACATTAACAACTATAGGTCACCGTACGGCCTTCAACAATGAGCAAAGCCCATACCGCATAGTGAGCTATAAAAGGCCCCGATAAGACAATGTAAAACAATTCAAACAAGAAAACTAACTGCCTTATTTATGTAAAAAAATTAATATCTATATGAAGCCAGATCCTGTTGGTTGTATGATAAAAATAACACTTTAGGTCAACAAGAGTGCACACACTGGAATGTCTTGCCTTCTTTGCTAAACATTGATATTGTTTTATAATAAGTCCTAAATATAAAGCTTTATTACAACTGTCACATAAACTTAACATTAACCAAGAAAACAAAACATTGACCAATGAACCATGAAAATGAGGTCAAGGTCAGATAAACCATGCAAGACAGGCATGTACAGCTAACAATTCTTCAATACAACAAATATAGTTGACCAATTGCTTCTAGTTTAAGAAAAACAGACCAAAACACAAAACTTAACACTGAGCAAAGAACTGTGAAGATAAGGTCAAGGTCAAATAAAACCTGCACGACTGACATAAAGATCATAAAATATTTCCATACACCAAATATAGTTGACCTATTGCATATAGTATTAGAATAAAAGACCAAAACTCAAAAACTTAACTTTAACCACTGAACCATGAAAATGAGGTCATGGTCAGATGACATCTACCAGCCAGACATGTACACCTTACAATCATTCCATACATCAAATATAGTAGACCTATTGCATGCAGTATAAGACTTTCTTGTTGGCGTTATTAATGTTGCTCGATAGGAATTTAAATAAAATCATTCTAAAAGTAAATTTTTGTTCATCTGATAAGTTAAGCCTTTTTCAACTGATTTTTATAGTTCGTTTTTATGTCACTTTTATACCACTGTCCCAGGTTAGGGGAGGGTTGGGATCCTGCTTACATGTTTAACCCGCCACATTATTTATGTATGTGCCTGTCCCAAGTCAGGAGCCATTTATTCAGTGGTTGTTGTTCGTTTATGTGTTACATATTTGTTTTTCGTTCATTTTTTTATACAAATAAGGCCGTTAGTTTTCTCGTTTGAATTATTTTACATTGTCATATCGGGGCCTTTTATAGCTGACTATGCGGTATGGGCATTGTTGAAGGTCGTACCGTGACCTATAGTTGATAATATCTGTGTCATTTTGGTCTCTTGTTGACAGTTGTTTAGTTGGCAATCATACCACATCTTCTTTTTTATCGAGCCTTCGACTTTAGTCGAAAAAGCGAGACATAGCGATCCTACATTCCGTCGGCGTAGACATGCACAAATATTCACTCTGTGGTTAAAGTTTTTGAAATTTTAATAACTTTCTTAAACTATCCTTGAATTATACAAAATTTGGACAGAAGCTTGTTTATGTTCATAAGATAGTATCCAGAAGTAAATTTTGTAAAAATAAAATTCCATTTTTTCCGTATTTTACTTGTAAATGGACTTAGTTTTTTTCTGCCAGGAAACATTACATTCACTCTGTGGTTAAAGTTTTTAAAATTTTAATAACTTTCTTAATCATGTTAAACTATCCTGGAAATGTACAAAACTTGGCCAGAAGCTTGTTTATGATCAGGAGATAGTATCCAGAAGTAAATTTTGTAAAAAAGTAAAATTCCATTTTTTCAGTATTTTACTTATAAATGGACTTAGTTTTTTCTGCCAGGAAACATTACATTCACTCTGTGGTTAAAGTTTTTAAAATTTTAATAACTTTCTTAAACCATCCTGGAATTGTAAGAAACTTGGCCAGAAGCTTGTTTATGATCAGAAGATATAGTATCCAGAAGTAAATTTTGTAAAAATAAAATTCCATTTTTCCCGTATTTTACTTATAAATGGACTTAGTTTTTCTTCCAGTTAACATTACATACAGTCTGCAGTTAAAGTATTTAAAACATTTTTAAGATTCTTAAACTAGCCTGGATTTTTACCAAACAGAAGCTTCTGACAATCAAAAGATAGTATCGAGAGAAATAATTTTATTGACTTTTTTCATCATTTTTGATGAGTGTGTGATTAATAGCAAAAGTAGGCGAGACACTGGGTTCCGCGGAACCCTTACAAATTTTTATATTAAATGTATCTGTTCATTTTTTCCCCTTGAACTGTTGATTTTCTATAACCTTTTTTGTTCATCAAATCATAATGGATGCCTTTCCAGTATGTAGTATAGGTCTGCTTTGAAAAACACAAGACTAACTAAAATAAATAAAAACACTATTCTTACCATTAATATTGTACCAGAGACATATATGTGTATATATGTCTCTGATTGTACAAACATGACAAAGGTCCATCTCCTATTATTCGGTATAAACATCACCAGGTCATTAATACATCAACATTCTGGTCCTGTACAAAATATAAATATAACATACATAATTCTAATGAACTAAATTACATTTGCATAGCATTTAGTAAAAATATTATTTTTATTTTCAATAAAGAATTTTTTAAGACTTTATTTTGGACCTTTTGCTATAATAATATAGCTCCAATAGTACCAATACGTCATGAATCATGTAAAATCTACATGATATATTATTTCTCTTGAGTTCATGGAAATACTTCTTTGAAATAATATATCAATTTTATGCACAATCATTCTGACTTCAGAAAGTACATGTTCTCTTGTACTTCTACTTCTACTATGTAATGACTGCCATCAACAATTGAAGTTTATGTTATATGAGCGTCACTGATGAGTCTTATGAAGACGAAACGCGCGTCTGGCGTATTAAATTATAATCCTGGTACCTTTGATAATTATTTACACCACTGGGTGGATGCCACTGCTGGTGGACATTTCGTCCCCGAGGGTATCACCAGTCCAGCAGTCAACACTTCGGTGTTGACATGAATATCAATAATGTGGTCATTTTAATAAATTTCCTGTTACAAAACTTTTAATTTTTCGAAAAACTAAGGATTTTCTTATCCCAGGCATAGACAAATGATAGATTACCTTAGCCGTATATTTGGCACAACTTTTTGGAATTTTGGATCCTCAATGCTCTTCAACTTTGTAATTGTTTGGCTTTATAAATATTTTGATATGAGCGTCACTGATGAGTCTTATGAAGACGAAACGCGCGTCTGGCGTATTAAATTATAATCCTGGTACCTTTGATAACTATTATGTCACTTGTACGGCTCTGCATTGCTTTGTGAAGACATATTCACACTCACAGTGAAAATTAACAAATTTGTGATTAGAAACAAAAATTGATAACATTTTCTTTAATTCAAACATGAGACTTACACATGTTACATGACTTAAAGCTTCTATTTCATAACACAACTATACATGCTATAGGAAAACTGCAAATATTTAAGAATTCCATAATTGATTAAAATATGTAACTGACTATTTCTAATCATGCTAGTCAGAATTAAAAATAGTTCAAATATGGCTGCTGTACATGTAAGTTTTTGCTCTATATGAACAACTCTTTACCATTTGCATTCTTCTAGAGATCCCTATCAATAAGTTGAGAAAACTGACCTTATGTTTTTATAAAAATTAAATAAAGCTGTCCACCAAATATGAGTACAAATTATATCATAGAACAGCATACACTATCCAGTTCAAAATAAATTCTGATTCTAACCAAACAATAGAATTTCCCTCCAAAATAGACATCTGACTTAATTAACCAATTATCATACAGAACAGAGTTTTCATAACACAAACTAGTAAAATCTAGAGAGTTATAACCAATCTATCAAAACTCACTGAGCCATGACAAAGTATTACAATAAATATAACCACTGATGCATGACTAGAAACTACTCAAAAATACTAAGAATTATAAAGATATCAAACTTGTCAGGTATATAATGAATTATATCAAAATCTATTACAAAATAAACATTATAAAAAAATTACAAGTTACCACATATACACCGTTTAGAAATTGATAGTTTATTGTTTGATTAATGTTCAGTGGCAAACATTTCATGCATATTAAGGATAAAGGCAAATTATTAATCAATCCAATAAAAATCCGACCAATTAGGTAGGGCCAGGCCACAATTAAAAAAATTTTGGTTTGCCCAAACCTTACCCAAAGGTTGAGACAGTGGGTAGGTAGGTAGGCATTTTCTTTTTTTTTCAAAAAGGGGAATTGAAGTATCGGGTGTTTATTAGTCTTCATGCCTATCTGATTAAAAAAAAACTCTTCAAATCAGGAAAATAATTTTGAGTAGGCAGCTTTTTTCTGGGTAGGTAGGGTTTGGGCAAACAAACCTATTCTTTATTATGGCCCCAATACTATAAGAACATGTTGAATTCATTTAATTCACCATTGCAAACTTTACCAATTTAGATAGGGCTTTTGAATTTATTTAAATACACCCTAGTCAACTTTTAATTCCAATTTAGGCAGGGCCTATGAACATGATGAAATTATATATAAATACACTATTGACAACTTTACAAATTTAGGTGTGTGTGGCCTATTCCCATTTTATTTAATTTAATTCACCATTGCAAACTTTATCAATTTAGGCAGGGCTTTTGAATTTATTTAAATACACCCTTGTCAACTTTTAATTCCAATTTAGGCAGGGCCTATGAAATTATATATAAATACACTATTGATAACTTTACAAATTTAGGTGTGTGTGGCCTATTCCTATTTTATTTAATTTAATTCACCATTGCAAACTTTACCAATTTAGGTAGGGCCTACAAATTTATTCAAATACACCAAAGCCAACTTTACAAATTTCAATAGTGCAAAAAACAGTGCTGGGGCTGATATCATAGCCACAGGTGGGAATATCCATGACATGTTCCCCGACTCAGCCTCCCCACCCCAATTCAACCAGCAGAGCCTTCCAACGTTGGGAATATCCCAAAGTGTTGGCTCTACTGGCCATTTGCCACCATCATACCAACTTATTCCATAACTTGAAAACGTGTGTCACATCTACATGTACCTGCTTTACATAATCAACCTATAATCTGCCTATAGTATATTACTGACAGCCTAACCAACATACACTCTCTAGGCTATATACCATGTATACATGATATATAACATATAATATGTGTAACCGCCTCATACTTGCTTGTATCATATTTAATACCATTGATTCAACCATTATTGAATCATAATTATTATTTTCGTCATATAATCATTGATTAAAGAAACATTCTAATGCACACCACCCTCACCTTTGTATTTGGATCGTACTGACAGTTAGTTAAAAAGAGCTGCATCAAATGTCCCAACAAGCAGTCAGAGCTCAGACACAAATAAGTCTGAATCTGCTAAATCTAAATTTGTAAGTTTTAGGATTTGTCTCCCTTTAATGTAAGACAAAATACGACTTTAATAGTCAAATATTGTTAAGCAAGAAATGATTGACAAGAATCAAAAAGTTGCAAATTTCGACTCCTACAAGTCGATAAGTTATCAAAATTGGTTAACTTCAAGACCCACGCATATTTATAAAAAGGTCATGCATCTAAATCAGATAATGACAACATTGAAAGACAATGCTTTGTCTTCTAAAGAAAAATATGAATGAGATTCTAAAATAGAGGCTCTAAAGAGCCTGTGTCGCTCACCTTGGTCTATGTGAATATTAAACAATGGACACAGATGGATTCATGACAAAATTGTGTTTTGGTGATGGTGATGTGTTTGTAGATCTTACTTTACTAAACATTCTTGCTGCTTACAATTATCTCTATCTATAACAGTACTTTCTGTGGAAAATGCTATTGAAAATCTTCAAATTTTAAGAAAATTGTTAAAAATTGACTATGAAGGGCAATATAACTCCTTAGGGGGTCAATTGACTATTTTGGTAATACTGACTTATTTTTAGTTCTTACTTTGCTGTACATTATTGCTGTTTACAGTTTATCTCCATCTATAATAATATTCAAGACAATAACAAAAAAAACAGCAAAATTTCCTCAAAATTACCAATTCAGGGGCAGCAACCTAACAACCGATTATCCGATTCATCTGAAAATTCCAGGGCAGATAGATCGTGACCTGATCAACAATTTTACTTCCTGTCAGATTTGCTCTTAATAATGCTTTGGTTTTTGAGTTATAAGCCAAAAACTGCATTTTACCCCTATGTTCTATTTTTAGCCATGGCGGCCATCTTGGTTGGTTGGGCGGGGCACTGGACACATTTTTTAAACTAGATACCCCAATGATGATTATGGCCAAGTTTGGTTAATTTGCGCCCAGTAGTTTCAGAGGAGAAGATTTTTCTAAAAGATTACTAAGATTTACGAAAAATGGTTAAAAATTGACTATAAAGGACAATAACTCCTAAAGTGGTCAACTGACCATTTTGGTCAGGTTGACTTATTTGTAGATCTTACTTTGCTGAACATTATTACTTTTTACAGTTTATCTCTATCTATAATAATATTCAAGATAATAACCAAAAACAGCAAAATTTCCTTAAAATTACCATTTCGGGGGCAGCAACCCAACAACGAAATGTCCGATTCATCTGAAAATTTCAGGGCAGATAGATCTTAACCTGATGAACAACTTTACCCCCATGTCAGATTTGCTCTAAATGCTTTGTTTTTTGAGTTATAAGCCAAAAACTGCATTTTACCCCTATGTTCTATTTTTAGCCATGGTGGCCATCTTGGTTGATTGGCCGGGTCACCGGACACTTTTTTTAAACTAGATACCCCAATGATGATTGTGGCCAAGTTTGGTTAAATTTGGCCCAGTAGTTTCAGAGAAGATTTTTGTAAAAGTTAACGCAGGACGACGACGGACGACGACGACGCCGACGCCGGACGCCAAGTGATGAGAAAAGCTCACTTGGCCTTTCGGCCAGGTGAGCTAAAAATCGGAGATAATGTTAATAAACTTTACAATGCAACCACCTGGAACCACACTTAATGAGGTAAAACATCTGTATTTAGTAAGAATGTTCAATTAGATAATTGAATATAGATAGCTCAAGTCCTTGTGAACTCTCAGACAGGTTTTTGCTGTCATAGGTGGTGTACTTTGGCCACCAATTAAAATTAAGTTTTTTCATCAACAGAAATAGACCTAAACAAGTCTGTCATTTTGTGACTTAGATAAGTCTAAAATTGAAAACACATTTTTATAATAAAATTATAAATACATGTTTTGACTTCTTTAAGTCAAATACAGAAATTTAAATCGACCTGTTCATGTCTGAGCTCTGACTGACAAGACAAATTATTGGTATTAACTCTGTCAACAACCTACAAATCATGAATCAGATATACAAAGACTAGGTCTACATACTAAACAAAAATAAAGCTTTTCACAGGGAAAATGATGCATGCTCAAAATTGCACATTGAATCTATTATGACGCCTGGCAACAATTTGGTATTAGAATTTAGCACAGCAGCATACATTCAGGGGTACTACTTGTACAAGTAATTTTTATTTACTTGAAGATGTTAATATTAATTTACTTTAATAAGTAAATTCATAGGATACTTATATAAGCATGACAAGTGTATTCTATTTACTTGTATAGGTAAAAAAAACTTGGGCTTAGTTATGTCCCTTAGACATTCAGATTTCTTTACTTTATATAACATGTATAATACAAGTAAAAAAGTCATCCCATCTTCTTTTCTTGAATTCTTACTTCTTTGCTCTAATAGAATTTTTGGTTGTCTGTCCTTTGCAGATATCTTTACTAATCATTTAAGTGTAATTTCATGGACAATGAAAATCTCATACAAGCAAATTTTAAAGGAAATTAAGGGGAGATTATTCAAACATTATATTAATTTAAATAAGTTTATTTTACTTACTTCTTCAAGTAAATAAAGATTACTTGTACAAGTAATATCCCTGACTGGCATATGAACATTCAAAAAACATAAACAGGTCCGACTTAAACTAGACACTAGCCCTGTTTATCCATCAGAGGAACATAAATCTATAGTGCTAGCATAAGGCAGCTGATTAACTGCTTAAAATGACAATACAAAAAAAAGGCCTTTATTAAGAAAAATTGATTTTTTTTAATAGCAATACAAATACATGTGCACTACCCAAAACATGATTTAGATTTATATTCAACGTAAAAACGGTTGTCAGAATGTCACTTTATATATATATATAATCAATTCCTTTCATTTGCAGTTCATATGGGATTATTGAAGATCCGTACAAGATGTCATATACTGACTGATTTGATCATTTTCTGTGTGAAAAAATATACTAATTTACAAACTCTCCATGTCTATATACATGATATAGGCATATTTTTTTATAGGACTCGAACTATTGTGGCTGTCTGATTATACATGTAGGACAGTCTGACCATGGGGCTGTAATGGACTCATAATCTGGCAGCTTATGTCAAGCCAGATTATGTCAGAATATAGGTCTGTTACCCCTTCAGACTGTATTACCAGACTAGTACATGTACTTTTACGGACTCTTTATTTGTAGGAGGATGGGCCATGCTCATTTTACTGAATATTATATTAATTTATTAGTGTACATGTAATTCCACATGATTTTCATCAAGTAACCATATTTATTCTTTTTTCAGGAGCGGATCCAGCCATTCATAAAAGGGGGTTCCAACTTACTACACATCCCATTTGAAATGCATTTATCAACAAAATAAAAGAGGTGGTTCCCACCGCTAGAACCTCCCTCCCCCTTCTGGATCCACCACTGATTTAATTTGTCACGTTTATAATACACTATATGATTCTTTCTTATCATGCATTTGGTTTTGTTACTTCATCTTTCCTGATATATGCATGTATGATACTTATTACATCAATCACTCAGTCTGTTATAATTTTCAAAATTTATTAAATTTCCAAATTTTTTTAATAAAATTTCCAAATTTTTTTAATAAAATTTCAAAATCTATTTGAATTAAATTTCAAATTAATAATTATGAATGTAATTATAGTTCAATCTTATTATGAAGGGAACAAAGTACAACGTATATACATGAGGGGATAGGACCTTTACCTGGACTCCGGGATCAGGAGTTTTTAAGCTCGGGATTTCGGGATTGACCCTTTCGGGATCCGGGAATTCTTTTATCGAATTTCGGGACCTCGGTATTTCATGTTTTTTAAGCCCGGGATTTCGGGATTTCGGGATTTCGTGTTTTTAAGCTGGGGATTTCGGGATCAGGACCCCTCCTACCCTCCCTCATACATGGTATAAATAAAGTTATAGAATAAACAAATTATTTATGTAAATTCAATATTCTGGCCACCGCCCTCCCCCCCCCCCCCTCCAAAAAAATAAATTAAATTCCTTCAAATTATCCTTTTTTGTAACCTTAAACATAATAAACAGCTGTGCCATGAGCGCATGATACGCCCGACGTCTTGTCTGGAAGTTTTATGCAATAATCATAAATAGTTTCTGAGGAAGTTTTAAGCAATAACCATTTATTGTTTTTGAGACACGGCAGGACATGTGAAACCCCCCACCCTGTTTTTTTTTTACAAATATCACTAAAATAAAATTTTGAATCAAACCAAAAAGTATACAGATCTTTAAATTAGTATAACAAAGAAGTGTGTACAGTTTCAAGCAATAATCATAAATTGTTTTTGAGATACGGCATGACATGTAAAAAAAAACCTCCCCTTTTTTACAAAATACTCAATAACTCAAAATGAAAATCTCATACAAGCAAATTTTAAAGGAAATTAAGGGGAGATTATTCAAACATTATATTAATTTAAATAAGTTTATTTTACTTACTTCTTCAAGTAAATAAAGATTACTTGTACAAGTAATATCCCTGACTGGCATATAAACATTCAAAAAACATAAACAGGTCCGACTTAAACTAGACACTAGCCCTGTTTATCCATCAGAGGAACACAAATCTATAGTGCTAGCATAAGGCAGCTGATTAACTGCTTAAAATGACAATACAAAAAAAAGGCCTTTATTAAGAAAAATTGATTTTTTTTAATAGCAATACAAATACATGTGCACTACCCAAAACAGGATTTAGATTTATATTCAACGTAAAAACGGTTGTCAGAATGTCACTTTATATATAACCAATTCCTTTCATTTGCAGTTCATATGGGATTATTGAAGATCCGTACAAGATGTCATATACTGACTGATTTGATCATTTTCTGTGTGAAAAAATATACTAATTTACAAACTCTCCATGTCTATATACATGATATAGGCATATTTTTTTATAGGACTCGAACTATTGTGGCTGTCTGATTATACATGTAGGACAGTCTGACCATGGGGCTGTAATGGACTCATAATCTGGCAGCTTATGTCAAGCCAGATTATGTCAGAATATAGGTCTGTTACCCCTTCAGATTTCAAATTAATAATTATGAATGTAATTATAGTTAAATCTTATTATGAAGGGAACAAAGTACAACGTATATACATGAGGGGGATAGGACCTTTACCTGGACTCCGGGATCAGGAGTTTTTAAGCTGGGGATTTCGGGATTGACCCTTTCGGGATCTGGGAATTCTTTTATCGAATTTCGGGACCTCGGGATTTCGTGTTTTTTAAGCCCGGGATTTCGGGATTTCGCGTTTTTAAGCTGGGGATTTCGTGATCAGGACCCCTCCTACCCTCCCTCATACATGGTATAATTAAAGTTATAAAATAAACAAACTATTTATGTAAATTCAATATTCTGGCCACCGCCCTCCCCCCCCCCCCTCCAAAAAAAATAAATAAATTAAATTCCTTCAAAATATCCTTTTTTGTAACCTTAAACATAATAAACAGCTGCGCCATGAGCGCATGATACGCCCGACGTCTTGTGTGGAAGTTGTATGCAATAATCATAAATAGTTTCTGAGGAAGTTTGAAGCAATAACCATTTATTGTTTTTGAGACACGGCAGGACATGTGAAACCCCCCACCCTGTGTTTTTTTTACAAATATTTTGAGTCATCACCAAAAAGTATACAGATCTTAAGATTAATATAACAAAGAAGTGTGTAAAGTTTTAAGCAATAATCAGAAATCGTTTTTGAGATATGGCACGACATGTAAAAAACCTCTCCCCCTTTTTTACAAAATACTCAATAACTCAAAAATGAAATTTTGAGTCATCACCAAAAAGTATACAGATCTTAAGATTAATATAACAAAGAAGTGTGTAAAGTTTTAAGCAATAATCATAAATCGTTTTTGAGATATGGCACGACATGTAAAAAACCCCTCCCCCTTTTTTACAAAATACTCAATAACTCAAAAATGAAATTTTGAATCATCACCAAAAAGTATACAGATATTAAGATTAATATAACTAAGAAGTGTGTAAAGTTTTAAGCAATAATCATAAATCGTTTTTGAGATACAGTGCGACATGTGAAAAAAAACACCCCCCTGTTTTAGTTACAAAGTGCTGTAACTCAAAAAGTTTAAATCTTATTTTCACCAAAAAGTATACAGATCATTTGACCATCATAAGAAACAACTATATTAAGTTTCATGAAATTTGGATAAGTCGTTCTCAAGTTACGGTGCAACATGTTTACGACGGACAGACGGACGGACAGACAGACAGACAGACGGAAGGACGGACACCGGACATTTGTATACCATAATACGTCCTACGTCCTGTCAAAATTTTGACGGGCGTATAAAAAAAACTATTCACATCAACACCACTCATTTGTACACCTCCCTTTTTTTTATAAACTAATCAAACAAACCTGGAATTCAGTAGACTTATAACCATTTACCAGTAGATATTTGTATAATGGAGCTACAATATTATCTCACGACAAAGGCTTTTTAGAGTATCAACCTAGAAAGAGCACGTGTACCGCATCCTGTGTGTCCTTCTGGCTTCTGGAGATGAATTGGTGCAGGGGAACGAAACAAAGGCTCATCCGTTTTATGTGGGACTGCATGATATATATTATACATGTATATTGATCCCAGGTTTTATGCAAATGAAATTAGAATAACACTGGGGTGGATCCAGTCATTTTTAAAGGGGGTTCCACCCAGGATAAAGGGGGGAGATGGTCCAACTATATGTCCCAATGCTGTTGCAAATGCATTGATCAACCAAAAAAAAGAGGGGAACGCCGCAGTTCTGTACTTTTATTTTATACATTACCGACCGTGCAAGGGCTGTATATCCAGTCAAGGTCGTTTAAAACTTCCATTTGTTGTGTATTACTATACAAAATTAACAAATCCTTGTTTTATATTGAAAGAGAATTTTTTCATTTATTTACCTTAAATGTTTATAAAGTGATTACACTTTTAGTCATGACGGGTTTTTTTTTTTAAAGAAACAATAGGGATAATTATTACACAGCATTTAACTTTAATTTTGAATTTATCTTCATTTAAGTCCGTGCGCTTCACAGGGAGTCATACAGTAAAACAAACATTTGATATGTACTCTCGGGGGGGGGGGGGGGGGGGGAACTTCCTCTATACAAGATGATAGGACGTGCCGCTGGAATAGGTCACCTTTTCAAGCTTGAAAATATGTGAATAGTTCGGGAAAACTTAGTATCAGAAATATATGATCAGGCCTTCTTTGTCTGTCATCTTTCTTGGTGTTCCATGTTACTATATACATTTCTATAATCTAAATTATATGATGAAAAGGGTGGGGTAGCAGGCAGAACCCCAGAGGCAGCCTCTATCAACTTAATATATATAGTACTGAAGTAGCCCCCCTCTCCCCCCGAGCATGTGGTTATCTAAACTACTCTAAATAGTTTCATCTTGGGCTCAAGTATTAATGTGTTCTACAACTTATCTTTTAGTGGTTCCTTAACTACTATCAAAGAATTCAAAAGAATTAAAACTTTTCAACGTAATAAAATATATGGAATTAGTAAAATTTATTATTTTTGGAGTGGAGCCTATTTCGGATGTTATAGATAAATTACGTGCTTTTGATGGACAGGTCCTTTTGATTCTGATGACATTATTGACTTTTCTACTCTTTTTAAATACACTACACTTCCACACAATCTTTTCAAACAAAAACAGCCCTCTTCTCTAATGAGAAAGTTAAATATGCTGGATAAACTTACTTGAGGTGTGATGAGATGATTGAAGCTGTTAATTTTCTCCTTGATACTATTTATGTACGTTTCGGCGACAAAGTTTATCAGATTGTTAGTCTTCCTATGGGCACTAATTGTGCCCCTTTGATAGCAAACTTGTTTTTGTACTGTAAAGAAACACAATTTATGACCAAGCTTAGTAAAGACCCGTCAAAATTACATGTAATTGATAAATTAAACAACACTTACCGTTATCTTGAGTGATATGTTTTCGTTAAATAATAAAGCATTATCAAATATACTGCCGAAATTTACCCCAAAAGAACTTACTTTAAATAAATCAAAGATAACAGATATAATAATAAAGATTTTGTTTGAAGTTCGGTTGTACTGTAGAAAACTTATTTCAAACGGGATATACTATCCTAATTTTACTTAGATGTTAAAATAGAGAATGGAAATGGGGAATGTGTCAAAGAGACAACTTGTTTACCGTTCCAGGAAATTTAGAAACGATCCTGGTAAGCTTATCCTCCTTTAAATAAACTTATTTTAAAAGGTTATCAATTCAATATAAAAAAAAGAAGATGTGGCATGATTGCCAATGAGACAACTGTCCACAAGAGGCCAAAATGACACAGAAATTAACAACTATTGGTTACCGTACGACCTTCAACAATGAACAAGCCCATACCGCATAGTCAGCTATAAAAGGCCCCGAAATGACAATGTAAAACAATTAATTTAAACGAGAAAACTAACGGCCTTATTTGTAAAAAAATATGTCATTAAATCTTTGAATGTTGTTTTTATTGGTTATTGGTATTGATTTTGTTATAATATCAGTATTTTAAAGGCAAACTAGATATTGTTGTTATATACAAATCCACTTGCATGGATCTACAATCTGTCGACTCCTGTATCTTGACATTGCACAAGGTCATGTTTTTCTCTGACTATTTATATATGACGTCTGTTCATTTAATCCATATGATGTGTAATGATTGATCATCTAGTCTTATTTGCATGATTTTTTATATTAGATTTTATTGGCTTTGATTTAGCTGTCAGTAATGGCGACTTATTCCAGATCTGTACGTGGTGTCTTTTTGCTGTTTGGATTTACAAGTACCCGGTCACGTGCATGTGTTATATGTATATATTTCTATTTTTATCATTCTGATGAGTTAAGCCTTTTTCAACTGATTTTTATAGTTCTTTCTTATGTTGTACTGTTACACCACTGTCACAGGTTAGGTGGTGGTTTGGGAACCCGTTATCATTTTCAACCCTGCCACATTATGTATGTATGTATGTAACCTTCATCAACCTCTGACATCATCGAAAATGGCAGTGGCGAGTAAGACCATGATTTGACGAGCGTAGCTAGGCGAGCAGTATTAAGTTTATTGCGCTCAACATTGACCTTTTAAAAAGACAGGACCCGTATGCAAAAAGGTACTAGAGTTAAAAGATTTGCTCTCCATATGTCGTGCGATAAATCATTACTACGATTCGAAATCTTAACTTAAGTGGTTTTATGTATTGCACCCCTGAACATATTATTATATGATTGCAAGAGGCATTTATAAGTTCACATCTTATTGCCAGAATTCTCTAAAATTGAACGTTATTCAATTCAAACATGATATAATTGCAAAAAATGATTAAATACATTGTACGTCTGACCAATGTTATTTTATTTACATTGTCACATTAAGTTTCGTTCGTATTTTTAAAACATTATCTCTGATTCTTTCCATGATGATTTCCATATCTTTCTGATAATATTTTCTGAAACCAAAACACAAGTCATCTTTAGATTTGTTGTCATACACAACTTTTCTTTCTTTAGCGGAAAAACTCCATCTGTTAAACCAGTAATCGGTTATACATTTTCTATAGTGATGTAGAACTATCTCCGAATCAGGTAAAACGATGCTGAAGAAAGTAAAACAATACATTGTAGAGTATTAACATATTTTCAATTGTGAATTATTTTGGGAAATACAGTCAAACCTGCTAAAGAGACCACCTGTATTTTAAGCAAACACCTGTGTTAAAGTACCACCAATTTTAGATTCCTCTGTAGTTCATTTCATATAAATTGAACCTGTATTAAAAGACCAACTGTTTTGAGAGACCACTTTTTTGCTCTCATATAAGTGGTCTCGTAAAACAGGTTTGACTGTATATTATAAAAATTAAGAAGATTGCAGTAGGTATAGTTATAGAGTAGCTTAACCCTCTCCTTAACTAAATACGATGTTCTTTGTTCATTGGTTATATAGGACAAACACGTAAAAGAAAAAAAAATCAAATCAAAAGACAGTTGATTTGTTTTACATTCCATTAGTATTGCTCATAATTCGATTATAATCTTTAATTAAATAAAACAGTCTTAAATTACAGTAACATAGATCGGTACTTTTGTTACACCATCGTCCCAGGTTGAGCTCTCAAAAACATGGAATGCTTCACTTCATTCGTTGTTTGCCTGTTAAAAGTCATGATCTAGCAGTTCAGTTGTTGTCATTGGGCGTTGTCTGCAAAAGTGTTTCATTTCAGCATTAATCCTGCCGATGGTTTAATCGTTTGAATTGTATGCACTTTGTAATTTCGGGTCTGTTTATAGCTTACAATACGGTATGAACTTTGCTCATTGTTTAAGGCCGTATGGAGAAACTTAGTTGCTTAGATTCACGAAATAATGTGTCTGATATATAGTTGTTTCATTGCCAATCATATATCACCTCCTTATTAATGTATCTCTATATGTTTGTTAATATAACTTATGTTTGTGGCCACAAGTTAATTGTTTTCTGTTTAGTATTAAATTTATATTAAGATCCATTTTGTTACATCTTGTGATCAATTTTATTTGGCAATAATGGCAGTCAGCAGGGTAAAAGAACATCAGTTGTTCGACCTGTTAGTCAAATGCGTTTTGTTTAAATATACTTTTTCACTATTTGGTCTTTTGGAAAATGTTGTTTGCGCTGTATTTAGACCCTTCTACAACGAAATTTGTTTTACATGCACACGTATAACAATTGCGGTTTTTATCCAACGCAATCATAGGTTTGAACGTAGTTTTCAATTTAGACTCGTTTGTTTATATATATATACCTGTCATAGTTTCTATTTGGTAGCATCGAATGAACGCTTACTGAACCAATCTTTGTCCTACTTGGCATATATATATGCTTAACATTGTCGTAGACTGGAGCTGTGCCCAACAAATATTTCCCAATGATAAGATCACTTAATGCATTAGAAGGCTTCCATGATGTCATATGCATTTTAACTAAAGCAGATATTCCTGCATAATCATTCCCGAAATAATAATTCTGAAAATAGAAAGCTTCTGATTACTGCTAACGTTTTGCAAGATGTTAGTTCTGTAAATGGCTACTAAACAAGCGGATAAACCAATCATTTAAAAGAAAAAATGATAAATCAACTGAACATAAATTGAATAAGTACTTCAAATTGGAATATGGTAATTTTACCAAATTTATTGCCTATTTTCCGAAGAATAACGATCAAATACTGAAGTGACCTATAACAATAATATATCACTATCACTATCATAGGTCCTGTATTTTTTTAATTATCATTAACTATTTACAAATTCGAATAATAAGAAAAGTAGCTGACCTAAACATATTGAGTATACGAGTTTGAAACATGCGACAATAAGAATACAAACTGAAACCGATCATAATAAAATATTTTACAGCCGATTTCATTCAATGTGTAAGCATATGTAATTTATTTTGTTATCTTGCTGGCTATCTGAACCATGAAGTCATTATTATGTTAGGTACAGTACCCTCCTTTAAGAGTAGACTAGTCCCACTGATAACTAATATATCTGTCTGTAGGACTAGGATACTTCGAAAGGAGGGTAGTATACATTAACTAATAATGTCTTCACGGTTCAGCTAGCAAGCAAACTAACCAAAGAAATTACCTTTGCCTACACACTCAATGAAATCGGCTAGCTGTAATTCATTTTCTCTTAAAATTGATATACACAGAAATTACCTTTTAGCTATAATAATCAAAAGGGAAAATAGATCCACTTGATATCTAAATATAACAATATCAGTTTCAATTGGTTCTCCTTTCCAATAGTTTGTACTGTGTGGTAATTTGATAGATTTTGTTTTTTTTTAAATTGAGAGCAAATCCAATGTCATTGCTAATTTATATGGTAACAACTTATTTCCTATCCTTACTTATATCTGAGCCTTATAAGGATCTGTTGGCCCTTCCGGAGCACCTGAGATCACCTCGCTGTTTGGTGGGGTTTTGAGTTGTTCAATATTTGATTTTCTGTGTTGTGTTTTGTGTACTGTTGCTTGCCTTTTTTTTTTTTCGTTTTTTTTTTTGCATTGACATTGTTTGTTTATTTTCGAATTATGAGTTTGAATTGTTTTTTGGTATCTTTCGCCTCTCTTTTATAGACGAAACTTTACATGTACTTTTTGGTGAATTAGATAGGAAATTTCTGATAGACTGTATTTCATTTTATATTTGGTTAAATAGCGTCTTCTCTTGAAAAAAAACCCCAAATAAATGTATTTCTCACACATACTCACTAATGCAGATTTTAATGAGAATCCATGTTTTGTAATATTCGGTATATAAAATTCGTCCTTGTCTAGTACAGCAACATATTTGTATCCATGGAGACGTGATTCACAGTCATGTATCAGTACTTGTAAGTCGCTCCAAGCACTTTCAACCTTCTCGCCGACAGATCGTGTAATTTCCTCTACCAGAAAAATACAAAAATACATAAAATGAGTATTATTATAACTTTTTTGTAAGATGGTGAGAAAATTGTTTTATAAATTATTAGCTGTTGGTAATATGTGGATAAAAAAGTAACACTGTTTTCTATTCATCATCCTATAGTTAAAATGACATTATTCGATTGTCTATTGTTTCTGTTGAAATAAGTAGTCAACCATTTCATATACATATGGATTTTGATATCTTTATTTTCAGACTGTACGGTAATCTTAAACTGCTAGCATACACTTCAATGGGTATCTGGTGGATTGTTTCCCAACGGAAAGCCTACCACGATCTTCGCGGCTCTCTCTCGCTTCTTGAAATTTACTGACCCCATATATATCGTAGGTCACTAACACACCATGTAACTAATATTATATACACTCCAAATTCCCTATACCATGTATGCTGCAACTACACGAGAGGATAATTGTTGACTATCAGTAGATTTATCTATCAACAGAATATACTGTGTGACTTGTAGAGGGGATCATTATTTTGCTAGTATCTATAATACTAAAATTACGAGGTCCAATTTGCCAGCCGTCATCACGTAAAAACGAAAAATCAAAGAATTCAACTTTATATATAACTAATATAGTACAAAGGGGTAGATTGAAAATTACACCACTCCAGGTCCTTTTGTTTTCCACGTAATTAATATTACCAATAATTAAGAGGTTCCGGGTCGAGTCCGATACCGATACCAATAGTATATTCACCTGTTACCGATTACCTTATCTGTACGTTCCGCATCTGACAGGCGCACCACCAAACGGTGTATTCAGGATTAATAAGCTATATACATGATATACACGGGTCATAACCACAGGATTGACACTACTAAATTGTCAAATGGTTACCTATTGTAGTATTTTAATCAGTAAGACTTTCTAAGATAACAATACGAATACTAAAAATCTGGACTAAAAATAAGGCGTATAGGTACAGTTTTCAATTTGTTAGCGGGCATGACGTAAAACAGTGAATCAAAGAATTCAACTTTATTTATAACTAATATAGGACAATGCTGTTGATTAAAAAATACTCCATTCCAGGACTTTTTGTTTTCCAAATAATTAATATTACGAATAATTGATAAGTTCCAGTTCGACGGGTTCAAACAGAAAGATTTGAAAGCAGAGAAAACTGTGTATCTTATAATCGGCATGACTCTATCAGATGACAATACTAATACTAAAATAAGGCTTGCGCATAGTTATATACTTTAATTCAGTCACGGACCCGCGATATCACGGGTGTGTTCTAGTATTTATATAAAGGGATGGCAAAAATATCTTATTTCTACCTGTGTGACATCAAAAACACGATTCTTCGTCAACATTAATGTGAATCTTACCACATATTTGTCAGACTAAGGATTCAGTCCTAGTATTAAAGTAAGGAGATGTGGTATTATTGCAAATGAGACATCTATCTTTTATTTTCAACAACAGCAACTTCTCATCACCACTACCGTCACTTTTGCAGCTATAGCGGCTGCCATTACTGATAATTCTTCGTTATACCGCTAATATAACTATGACTTCTTGTGTGTCATATATAAATATCTCTTAATAAACTCCTTGTACTTCTTCATTCTTTCTATTACCGTATCGCGGGTAATTTTCGCGAGGTGTAAATTTTCGCTTATTTTCGTGGATAGAACGAAATCGCCAAAATAAATAACGCCAATTTAAAAGTGCACATGCAAAGGTTTTGAGAAAGTTTTGAATCCGCCAATATATTTCGTACAATGTTTTACCTTATCGAATGAAAATTGCGAAATTTTACACCATCTATACAGTATGTTTGTGAATTGTTGTCATATATTAGGAATCGTCTGATCTATCTATGTAGTGTCATTAACATTTTGCCCGTTAAACCCTTCTTTTCTTTTCGTAATTTTATAAAATACAGTTTAAAAAGCCATATTTGAAAATCTTATATTATATTTTTGATGAAAATAGGTGAGAAAATTAAATGAATGGAAATAAACTCATTATATATACCAGGATTCAAATTTAGTGTTTACGCCAGACGCACGTTTCGTCTACACAAGACTCATCAGTGAAGCTCGAATAAAAAAATGATAAAATGCATAAAAAGTAAGAAGTTGAAGAACATTGAAGATCAAACATTCCTAAAGGTTTTGCCAAATACAGCTAAGGTAATCTATTCCTGGGGTAGAAAAGCCTTAGTATTTCAAAAATTCAAAGTTTTGTTAACAGTTAATTTATAATTATGAACATATCGATGATATCTCATATCAACACAGAAGTGCTGATTACTGGGCCGGTGATACCCTCGGGGAAATAAATCTTCACCTGCAGTGTCATCGACTCAGTGGTTGAAAATAATCTCATCATAGATACCAGGATTCAAATTTAATATTTACGACTGACGCGCATTTCTTCTACATAAGACTTATCAGTGACGCTCGAATTTAACAATGATGAACATTCTACAGAGAAACGTTCCTGCTTTTTTTAGTTCTGTTATTTTTATACATACAATTTATAACAGTTTTTTAACTAACTGTTGTGGATTGCAACTATAAAACTGTTTATTGGTTCGGTAGAAAAAATGGTAGGTTTGATAGAATGTTTGGCAGGTCTTTCCGTAGTGAATTGTTGTTTTTCGTGATATTGTCGTTTCAACTTTTCCCGTTAATTTCGTTTTAAATAGGGCTTGAAGTTTTGTTTTATATTTTTGTATAGTTGTTTTTTTTTATTTTATTTTTTTCGTGATGGAATTGTCACTTTATTTTCAAACGGTGAGTTTTAATATTTCTTTCTCTTTTTTAATTTTAATTTTTCTGTATCCGATACTTGTTTGTGGCATATACTTATTAAAGAAATACTTTACCTTGTTCTGGATACTCAAAATCACGCATTATAACAGCATAGCCAATTGATTCATAATATTCCAAGACAGCCATAGCTTGATCATTTAGTTTATAGGTGTACGTCAGTACTTTATCAACACCAAGTAACCTCTGAACTTCAAACCACTCTAATATCAGTTCGGCATCCATATTTCCGTAACTGATTTTCCCACAAACAGCCAAACCAGATTCGTTTCGCATCGATGATTCCACTTTAATATAGTGCTGTTCACTTTCTTCGCACTTATGTGTTCCTATGAATACAGATACACTTTGTATTGACGATGACCGAACGGGGCATGCGTACTGTACAGAATGCAATGTTACATTGTCAAACAAATCAAACGTTGATTTAAGAGTTGAATTAATGAAAAGTTTTGTGCCATCTCTACAATGGAGACAACAGGTGAAGTTCTTAACATGTAACAAACTTTTCCTTTCCCAACCATTTACCAAGATGAATTTATATTTTCCTTCCTCTATCGAAATTGCCGAGTACAAATATATGTCAGGTTCGTATATAGGTTGATATTCATTAAATTTCCAAAAAAGGTAATCATCTGGTTCAGTGGGATTTGTTGTTTTGTTATGTGACCTTTGTCTTCCATTTATATTGATACTAGAGTAAGTTGATTCGTGATTTTCATCCAGTTCTAAAAGGTTTGTATCAAATAAGGTGACGAAGACGTTGTTAGTTGCAATACCATACCACACGAATATCAATAAACAAAGGAGTATTGTCATTCGGGAAATGTAGCGGAAATATTTCACAATAAGACGTTTCATATCTACAAAGCAGTCAATTTCATATAAATTTCAACAATAGGTAGAATTTGAAATGACATATTTCGAGTTGATGTAATTTGCCTAGACCGTCTTGTAGGAAATACAACTAGTAAATTTTATAATTTGACTAAGCAAATTGAAACATGTTTTACTATCTATATGTATATATAAAAAAAAACATATTCCAATTCTTTTTCCAAAAAATGTAAACAGCATACAGTCGGAAAGCTGACCCCGGTTTGATCCCATTATTTAAAGCAACAACGGAAGTCATGTGATTACCATATATGGACATTTTTTTAACAAAAGAAATATGTTCACTCTCGTTTGGCACGATTTGAAATCATACAAATATTGGCCAAACATGCTGTAATTTTTTCCTTGCAGTTACAAATGCATATAATAAAAAAGTGCCGTTGAATTTCAATATGATTTTGGAAAGCAGTATAGAATAGATTACAAAAAAACAAAAAAAAGTAAGCTCCATGTGATCACTTTTGAGCTCAATATAGAAAATAAAGTTTTGCAGATGCTGGCAGATTTGGCGCCAAAATACGTTGAATAACATTCTAAATGAAGCATCGTTGTGTAGTTATTCCCTCCATAATAAACATGCTGTACGAGGTACGATGTACTTTATTTGGCGTTTTAAACTTTTTTTTTATTCGAGCGTCACTGGTTAGTCTTTTGTAGATGGAACGCGCATCTGGCAAAAATATAAAACTTTACTCCTGGTAGCTATGATGAGTGTTTGTGCTGTATGTCTATTGCAAAGGGTTGTCATTTTATCGATGTTTTAAACATTGTGATTTAAGCGGAAAGTTTGACTAGCCATAACGAGGTTAGCACCACCATTTCTTTAAGAATGTCCGGTACAGGAATATGGTAGGTGTTATCAAATAGTTCGTTTCTATGTATGTTATCGTTTGATTTTGTTACACTTCAGTGTTGCAGTTGTTTCTTTGTTTTCCTATGATTAGGATGATTATACATTTTCTACAACGAAAAAAGTAAAATCACAAAAATACTTAACTCCGAGGAAAATTCAATCGGAAAGTCCCTAATCACATGGCATAATCAAATGACCAAACACATAAAAAACGAATGGACAACAACTGTCATATTCCTGCCTTGGTACAGGTATTTTCAAATGTAGAAAATGGTGGATTGAACCTGGTGTTACAGCGCTAAACCTCTCACTTGTACGACAGTCACGTCAAATTTAATATTATTGATAATGATGCGTGAAGAAAACAAACAGACACAATCCGTAAAAATGTCACAAAGAAAGGTAAAAAGTCTAATATGGTAGGTCACATTTGTGAAAAGGGAACGGGGTTGTAGTTACCAATACAAAGATCAAATTAGGACATGCTAAGGTTATTTCAACCTAACAAATTAACAACCTCCTTGTTGAAAAAACCCAACTTATATACTAGTAAGTGTTAAATACGATTCTTTAAATACGTGCATATATGACATCCTTATAGAATGTTCTATTTTAAATAAAATTAGTCGTAAAAAATTAAAGAATACTGCTCAAAACTAATCACTTATATTGTAAAGAAAAGTTGGAAATTTAAATTATAAATAGCACCGAACTAAAACGTAATTACAATTATGTTTGAAATATATATCAACTATGAACTGACCTATAATGTTTAATATGTACTGCCTTCTAAGTTTTGTTGTTCTGTTTCCTTACTCATAGAAGGTAAGTACATACTTTCAACAGCCTGGATTAGTTAGAAACCAATCTATTGTGTATAATTAAACTGCATTTAGTGAATGGCTATTTGATATCATTACTGTAATCATTTTCAACTTCACTTTCATAAGTAGATCAATAAATTATAAATCCATTTTCTATGAGTTTACAGTGTCATGGTATAACGATTTTGCTATGATTCTACTTTTATCGGATACTTCAAGATGTGTAATTTTTATTGCCTTGTAATTAAAAAAATATATTTCTCTCATGCAAAGCTGTATTCTGTGTTGACAATACTTTTGGTACTTTTCGATTATGTCATTTCTTCCACTTTTTTTATTAGGTTTTGATTGTTTAATATTTTGTTAATTATTTATGGAAGACATCATCATTGTGGAAATGCAAATACGGTCCAGTTAATTGATATAAAACATAAAAAAAGAAAAGTTCAAGTAACAAGGAAATAGAAAACTGAAATAAATTTTTCAAAAAATTTAAGGTAACAATATGGTAAATGTTGTTTTTGGGATTTGTAAAGAAATCCTAGGAAAATAGGAAATCATATATTTTTTTGAAAACCTCATTGATTTTTTAAATCAAATACACCGTGGGTGATATTATGCAAAATTAATGCTGGACCTAATGAGGAGTTTGGTTGATTTTTATATAAATAAATAGCCTGCAGTCCAAAGGGTACTAATTGTAAACCATTATTACTGGCCTACTTGTTTTTGTACCCATATGAAGTAGACTTTGTGTTGAACCTTCTTACAGATTTTTAAAAACGTTTTTCAAATATATATTGCTGATATCCTATCATTTTAATGAGGTATTGCACCTCATTTATCACAATAAACTTGCAATTAAGAAATTAAACGAAACTAGAAAAATTGATTCATTATTGATTTTTTTGTTTTGACATGAACGGACAACATTAAACTGCATATATGACAAACGTAATGATTAAAAACAATAAGGTAACGCTTTAGAATTTCAATGCGTCTAATTTTCTTTTCTGGATCAAACTTCGCAATGACTTCTCAAAAATCAAATTTGACTTTCCAAACTTCTCAAATTTAAGCAGTAACATATCTTCTGACGCATGATGTGGCGTTTGTGTCTCAGTTGACAAGTTACGTTCATGTATGTTCACACAATAAGGATTTTAAAAGCAGGCTGTGCTCCCTGCCATCAATCTACATTTACAGAGTTCAGTCATTTCAAAATAAAGTACAAATTCGGAATCTGAACTTTTCAAAAAAAAAAGTTAAAATAAATGCAAATTAATTTAAAAAACCAATAGCATATTGATTTGTTAATATTTTTTCAAAATATGCAATCTTACCAACACCTGAGAAAATTTTATTTTAAAATTGTGTGCCAGCTTGTGTCAGATTTTGTCCATCCTGTTACTTTTTTTTAACTGATAGCAAAAGTGATAATAGAAAAGAAAATATCCAATGAAAAGTGTGGCTCACATTTGCATAGCAGTGTTCATTTGAAATCACATTTACATTTATCATTTATGTAGATTACCCAAAAAAAATCTGCAGATAGTCGGTACGTTCAGGAAAATCATCACATTTCTTATTTTTCAAACACTCTTAAAAAAATATTGTGGAGACAGTGGCATTGAAAATTTACTATTATGTCCCTTTTCAATTATACTAACTGGAAACTTAGTCAATAGATCAGTTATGTTGATTGTAAAAATTATTTTACACATTTTTTGGTGTAACAGGAACGAACAAAGGCAGTAACAGGGAGGACAAAGTGGTAACAGTAGTGACAAAACATAATTTGGGTCACGAAAATCAATAACAAAAAACTGGATTTTGAATTTCATAGGGATACGAACGGGAGATATAAGTATTTAAACATTATACACGAACCATTTATACGTGTATCAACCCTGTCCGGGTTAAACAAACAAAACAAAACAAAAACAAATGAAAAATTGGTATTGGTGTTTTTTGTTTTTTTCGCTAAGTATGAAGTAAGATTTGGTTGCCGCAAGTCGTAAAAATCAGTACATAAGATGACATGCCTTTCTGTGAACTACCGCTTTTAAGACCAAGTTCAGCATGTTGGTTCTTATTTATTTATCATATTTTTTTTCTGAATATGCCTTTAAGTGTCCACTGGAGGCTAATCAATCACCAGAACAACCACCCATCGTTCCGTCTTAGAGAAGGTTGAAGATATATAGGCGTAAAAAGCAAAACTAGTTTCATATGTTTAAAAACATGAGGACAATTTAAAGAACACAACAATACAACTAAATGAGAATTCAAATTATTTTTTTCTTATTGTCAATGATTCTGATATACATGTATCTAGTTTCTGACACATTTTAACACTGAAGGCTTGTCATTCTTGGATTTTTGGATCATCTCCATAAGTTCACGAAGAGGTTCTGATTTTATTTGGATTCGGAATGACAGCCAATATTCTGGAACTTGTAGCAGTGTCTCTCAATGATTTTGGCAAAGAAAAGCACGGAGGCGTCCAAAAAAAAAAGGGGGGGGGGGGGGGTATGTCATTATAAAAATTATAAAAATTAATAATACACGCAGATTTGCCGCTGGTGTGCGTATTTATATTTGGAATGGTAAATATATCAATGACCTGCAACTTTAAGAAGGCAATAAATCAATGGGTAGAAATTCTTATATCAATTAATGGGTCGACCCATACGTACATGATGTGCACCTACTGTAGACTAAAATTGGTGTTCTAATATTTGTATCTCCTAATATCATCTCATTTAAGTATGATAGTGGTAGCTGTGAAATATATATGTGACGGAGAAGGGATTTTCACATTGTTATTTTATGAATAGGGCAGCCCCCCCTTTTTTTTTGAATAAAAGACATTCTTTTGTGTCATGAGTTGCTGTCGTCTCGCAAGGTCTGTATCTCTATTTGCCTGTAACGAGAAAGTATCATGTCTCTAAGAAACCAGTACAAAAGTTGGCAAAATATGATAATGATAGTTTTACAACCCAAGCAGAACAAAATAACACATCAAGGAACAAAATGAACCAAATTAGGTTCAGCTACTAAAGAAAACATTTAAGTACAAATCGCAAAGGGTAAAGCATTCAAAGAGTATTGAAAAGAAACAATGCGTATTCTATATGACACGCTTGAATAATAGCTGTACAATATTATCGGCAACTGAATTCTAAATAATAGTTGCACAATTAATAATTTTGTCCATTCTGTTACCAGTCAAGGTAGCACTTGACTTGTTCTAGAAATACCTCAATACAAAGGTACATTTTATGAATTATTATACTGTACGGTAAGAAATATGTGTAACAATTTATTTGCGATAATGTAAGAGGCATTTTGAGTTTTCTTACAAAGTATGTCTATCCTGTTACCATTTTTGTCCCTCCTGTTACCACTGTCTTTGTAACAGGATGGAAAAATTAGTACATAACTTAAATTGGTTTTATAATAGTCGCTCCCTACTAATTGATGTAGTGTTTTTATACTTCCGGCCCATGCCTAAGTTACGGTAGCAAGCGTTTCATTAGTCTTATGCAATTAAAAATTATCTATCAACTGGTAACATTATAGACATTATAAAAAGGTACTCATACATCAATACCTACCGATCTTTTGATTCTGATGACCAAAATCTTTCCACATAAAAAATTTCACCATGTCGTTACGTCCTGTATCCACGCCTACGAAGTGACGATAAAAAACCGCCGTTATTTGAGGGAGAAACTAGTTTTATTCCGTAAATAAGTAAATAGTAACAGGAAGGACAAATATTGATGAACAGACATTCCAGTGACTGTGGAATAAAAGTTGTCATGATTTGAAACATGGAAAGTTATTTATTTTTAATTATGATGTTACTAAATGAGGAAAAATCATTCTGTTTACCTTTAAAAGCAGTTTTATGTACAGATAATTTGAATGCAAATGTTATTTATCAAAAATGAACGCATGGAAATTGGTGAATTTTCATACTTCAACGAATATAAAAATAATATGAAACTTTTTTCACACTAATATTTGCATGTACTATCTTGCACAATATGTAAACTCTTATTTAAATTGAAAAAATATGTCAAACTTACAAATAAAACAGACAATAGACAATAACCGAAAAATGTACATTTTTTTGAAATGACTGAGTTACGAGGAAGAATGACTTCAAATTGGCACTTGGCCAGTTTTATGGTCACCTTAATTAATTGGTTAAGTTCTAAAATGTGTGTCTCAATTTGTTTTATAGTTAGCATCCGGTGTTCACGGTCTTAAATCAAATTATACATACTAATATGAAAAAAGAAGTTGTAGCATGATTGCTCATGAGACAACTCTCCTCAAGAGACCAAAAATGACACAGAAATTAACAACTTTAGGTCACCGTACAGCTTTCAACAATGCACGAACCCCATACCGCATAGTCATTTATAAAAGGCCTCGAAAATGAGCCTTGGAGAAACCAAATATATAAAGCCTAATTCAAATGGCGTGAGGACTATTAGTCCAGTAGTCAATGAAATATTTAGAAGATACCGTTTTAAAAGTTTTGTTGATAAATAAAGAAATCATTAACTGCACATTGTATGAATACACCCTTCACTAAATGAGGCAATATACAAAAAGGTTGATTCAGTAACGTTACCGACAATACATGCAGTTCAGCATATTTATTTATTTTGTCTTCTACATTTGCTTATGTAATTAAAATTATACATGATTTTATTTTACCGTTAAGGAAATAATACAACAACAATTAAATAACACCAAAGGAACAAGCAAACAACACACAGTCCTAGAATAATTTATTAAAAAGACTGAAATACTTGTTAACTACCAAATTCGCGGATGATATACTAGTATATTCTTTCCTTGCTAACAGTTTTCAAAGAAGGATTCCTTGTGCTACAGGTCACGTGATCCTTTTGAACATTTCACGGATGCAAACAAAACTTGTCAACCGTGTACTATATATGACCATGCATATTACCAACATGTATTAATGATTAACTACGACTCTGTACTTGTTATCAATTGTAACATCTTCGATTCAAACTTTGAACCAATTTTTTTCTTGCAATCACAGGTACCGCAAATGGATTTGGAACTGCTTAACTTTTCAGAGAACATGCGTTACATCAGAATGTGTCTGTACCAAGTCAGGTGTTATGAACATGATTTTTTTTATCTCCACAAGTAAGAATTAGCATACCTGTTAAAACTTTTAAAACCGCTTTATGTGTTTGCACATGTCCTTAGCCAGGAGCCTGGTGTTCAGGGGTTGTCGTTTGTTGGTTGTTGTTCATATGTGTTTTTCGTTTATTATATACATTAGTGTTCATGTTTGATATGCTGTTACACTAGTCATTTTGGAACGTTTAGATTGATGTTCGGTGTGAGCCAAGGTTCAGTGTTGAAGGCCGTACTTTGACATATAATTGTTACCTCTGTGTACATTGTGACTTGGATCGGGAGTTGTCTCATGGTGTAGATAGAATGTGTAATGTGTAATGTACAAAGTTGTAACGTGTATGGTGTAAAGACATAGATTGTAGGGTGTAATGGTTAACGGTGTAATAGTGTATGGTGTATGGTGTATGGTGTATGGTGTAATGATGTATAGTGTAATGGTGTATAGTGTAATGGTGTATAGTGTAATGGTGTATGGTGTAATGGTGTATGGTGTATGGTGTATGGTGTAATGGTGTATGGTGTTATGGTGTATAGTGAGTGGTGTAATGGTGAATGGTGTAATGGTGTATGGTGTAATGGTGTATAGTGTAATGGTGTTATGGTGTATGATGTATGGTGCATGGTGTATGGTGTATGGTGTATGGTGTATGGTGTATGGTGTAATGATGTATAGTGTAATGGTGTATAGTGTAATGGTGTATGGTGTAATGATGTATGGTGTAGTGGTGTATAGTGAGTGGTGTAAAGATGTATGGTGTAATGATGTATAGTGAGTGGTGTAATGGTGAATGGTGTTAGTGGTAGGTTAAAAAACATCCAAGGACTGTAATAAACAATGATAAGAGATTTTTCCAAAATTTCCAGGCAATATAATGAACAGAAATGACTTCATTTTCTGTTAAAAATTGACTTATTAATGGTACAACTATAAGTTGAATTTTATTTGTGAAATGATAACAAACGTGTTACAATGTTTTAGGTAAGTTTAATACAGATGATAATTTGGACTAAATGTCACAGTATCTAGTAACCAAGTGCCTTTTGTGCTACATGTAGAAAAGCGCAATCATATGCATCCTGTGCCGTTTCTATCTTTTCACTGCTTTTGTTGTTCCCAAATTGCGACACAACTATCGAACGTTAGATGAGAAAGATTAAAAAAATGTGTTTACTGGTTTTAAATATAATAATGATATCATACGAATACTATAATTAATTGAACAGAAACAAAGGTTGTAACAAATGATAGAAACTTGTGGTGTGCAATGTTCAGAGATGAAATCATTGCTTAATGATGTCATTTATTTCCTTTTGATTTTCATCGAAGTTGTCTTCATCCCAACTGTGTTATTCTGATAGCCATACCATATCATTGAAGTCCAGTCCTTGACACCAGGCATATAATTACCATTTAAGTACACTTTAGTATACCTATTATACCACCATCCTCCTCTCTGATCATAGTACCCAAAATACAATCTATCATCTCCATAATCTCCAGGAGATCTGAATGCATGTCCATTTGTGAACATCATACCAGTGTTTCCTTCTAAATCTCCTACAATGATAAAGTTAAAAAAAAACCCGTCAACTTCTATTTGGTCTGACCTAACCTGATGAAGGTTATAATTTTTAATGGTATCATTTAAACAAATATTCAAGTTATTCTAAATGATTCCTTAATAAGAACATAACTGGTACCTATTCGGACTGTATATGAAAAGATGAAAAACATTGAATTTATTTGTAATCACCCCACAAGCTTGTTATGGTACCGTGTAGCATTATATTACTTGCATCCGTTTCTGTCTGTTATAACAGTGTCATCTGTTAAAGTGTTTCCACTAAATTGAACGATGCTCTGTCTACTCTATGTACACGATAGATCGAGACTAACACATGTTTAACTCCGACAAATACAAGGATCTTACTTTCATGTGATTGTACATAGACATACAAATGTATCTTCATTTTGATATAATTTTGGTGATGATGGCATGAAACATCTTGGTAACTTGCAATTTTGTAAGACTCAGCGCGAATGTCTTTATAGACATCTCTCAATATTGTTTGGTATAATTTTTTTTATCAGAACAACTGTGCCCTTTTTATGTAAGGCTATTCACATTTCTGTTTATTCATACTATATTTAGATTTAATAAAGCGAGCTCAAACTGTTTCTGAAACTTTTAAAAATCTGAAAACAATCCTTTGGTTTCAGACATTCTACATATAGCCGAACCTGGGCAAATCAAGGTCGAAAACTCATGTCAACTCGTAACGAGTTCTATTTTTATGCCCCACCTACGATAGTAAGGGGCATTATGTTTTCTTGTCTATACGTCCGTTCGTCTGTCTGTCAGTTGATTCGTCCATCCGTACGTCCGTTCGTCGTCCCGCTTCAGGTTAAAGATTTTGGTCAAGGTAGTTTTTGATGTTGAAGTCCAATCAACTTGAAACTTAGTACACAAGTTCCTTATGATATGATCTTTCTAATTTTAATGCCAAATAAGAGTTTTGACCCCAATTTCACGGTCGACTGAACATAGAAAATGATAGTGCGAGTGGGGCATCCGTGTACTGGGGACACATTCTTGTTTCTAAAAGATATAATATGAACTTAATTAACAAATGAAAACAAAACATGATAAATTTTTATGCGTCCGAAGCCCGTTTTAACTTTTGGATTTACCTTCACCAGAAACGCTTACTATTGCCAATTATTTCATATCGGTTAAGAATAGGCTTCTATTATTGGATAAAAAGGGGCCACATGAAATTCATTATTCTTCAGTAATAAATTCAATCGGTAATTAACAGAACAAAACGGACCAGAAAACCGGTCGTTAACCAACTTTTACATTATAATGACCGGTGGGTCGTGGTTTCCGTCTGATAATGACCGTTGGGGCGTGGTGTCCGTCTGATAATGACCGTTGGGGCGTGGTTTCTCTGTTAATGACCGATCGGGCGTGGTTTCTCTGTTTAGAAGAGAGATGTCCCGTTAATAAAACATTTTTCTGTTTTCAAAATTATATTTAAGTAGTTGAATTGTTTATTATATGTTTTCGTTAATTATAAAATTATAAAGAACTTGATTAAGTATTTATATACTGAAAAATTGCACTAAAATGAATGGCAGTATTACTACGACTGTTCTTCACTCTTTGCCATAAAAATAATACAACTAATCGAGTTTGCTTTAGGCATTTTGAAATTATGCGAATTTTCCAAAACATGGCTTCTCAATAAAATAAACATTATGGTTCTTGAAAAACTGGTCATTATCGTGATACATGGACTGCCCGTAGGACAGTCCATATATCACGATAATGACCAGTTTTTCAAAAATTATTATATAAATATTTGACGGATGATTGAGAACTGAACATTTTAAAGAGCTATTCGACCAAAATGAAATTAAACAGCCAAATCCTTCTAAGGTCAAATTTGCCGGAGGAAGTTGAAACCTTATTTTCTAAATGATTTCAAAATTTTATCAATGGACAATTTTATAAAGATTTGTTATAAATCATGACATTACATAAGTTCTGACTCCTGAGCTGATGATACCCTCGGGGACTGATAGTCCATTAGTAGGGTATCGACCCAGTGCTGTCAAAATGAAGACAATATTTTATAAATTTCATGCGTCCGAAGCGCTTTTCTGTATTTACCTCAACAGGAAGACTTAATGCCAAATATTTTAAAGCCAATGATGTATACTAACCGAAACTTTTGAATAGGTAATATAAACACTGACATTTTTAAAACGTGTGTTATAAATCATGTCATTACCCGACTATCTTACAATAACACTACTGTGGTAAAGTTACAAGGAAGAACGAATGAAATGAATATCACACAAAAGATACGGTTTCAATCACTCATTGGTTTCGATTCACCTTCGACATACTATTTTGGTCATAATTAGATCTTTTAAAACATCAGAATGTCGTTCAGATCAACCACAAAGTCCAACTTACTCGAAATATAAAATGTGAAAAGAAGGAAAAGAAATGGTCCAAAATATTGATATTTGTAATATTAAAAAAAATATTTTTTCTGTAATGACCAATTTTAAAACAAACTCGGAAATGCAAAATTCACTTTAGCAAGTTCAATTGTTTTTGTTATATGTGCCTTAAAAGTTTAACTGAAGACTCTTCCAAATTGGAATACTGCGATTACACGCTTTAAAATTTGAATTACGCGATATGAGTAATTGCATTTAAATGTTTATTTTTTGAATGGAAATAGCATCATTACCTTGTTAAACAGTTAAAGTACGACATATGTCTTATTCTACCACATTAACAATAAAAAGATGTGTACACATTACGGTGTGCCTTGTAATAGGTACAGAAAAATAGAAATAGATGCCAAAATTTCGACTTTGAAAAAAATATTTGTAGGACTCTAAAGTGCGATGGGGACGCTAAAGTACGATGTCACGCTAAAGTGCGATGGTCTACGCTAAAGTCCGATGCCTCCATACGCTAAAGTGCGATGGTCCGCCAAAGTATAGACGTACAAAACGTAGTTGGATTATGACGTTAACAGTCGATTATACAAACCAAAAATGAACATACCGGAATATGAAATAAATAATGGAAGCGAACAGATGCAAATTTATGTTTACGTTTACATTAAAATATCGATTTTATTGAAGAGTATAACATCGGTAAAATAAAGGTTCACGTTTTCAAGCGTAAATCAGAAATTGTCCATTAAAACATCAGTGTGTACATTTTGGTTAAGTATAACATGTATTAATACTCGCTACGAAAAAGGGGGAAAATAAATGTTATTTATTCCGTCCAGTGGCAAATAGTTTATGCATGTTCAGGACGAGGGGCGTATTGGATGTACCTTGTCGTTTACACAGACTATTAATGTAAACACATCCCCTTGCCAGTTGCAAATACAAAATTCGTCTTCTTAATTTAGAAACAGTCACATAAGACTACCGGTAAAGTAAAAGCCTATCGCATTATATGTTATATCATAGCAGACTAGATTTTGCAAAAAGACTTGTTTTAACATTAGTTCCCTTGAACCTTTCTCTTTTGTCCCATAGCACTTTAGCGTGCCTTACCGTCGCACTTTAGCAAACAAACAACCATCGTACTTTAGCGTCAGACACCATCGTACTTTAGCGTAGACCATCGCACTTTAGCGTTACCATCGCACTTTAGAGTACCATCGCACTTTAGAGTCCTACATATTAACTGCCATTTCTAATTTTACTATGTCCCTAATACGCTTCCGTAGTTTACAGTATTCTACCATATCAACAATAGAAAAAAGTTTATACTCTACGTCATGCCTTTTAATCGCTTCAAGTACAGAAAAATAGAAATAAAAATGTAGACGAGACTTTCCCGAAAACGTCATTAAAACATTTTGTTGGTAGTTCACATTGAACACATTTCACTTTAATGTGTAGTGTTTTATGCTCTTCAACTTTATACTTTTTCTCTTTTTATCTATTTTGATCTGAGTGTCACTGATGTGTCTTCTGATGACGAAACGGACGTCTGGAGTATTAAAAATAAAAGCCTGATACTTTTGATAACTATTTTATACTGTTTATAATAAATTGTTTACTGTCTGATATTCATTGTGTTGTCTGCTTTTCTTGGAATTTTTGTATTGCCTCAAATGTTTGCAATGTTTACCTGCAGTTCCTTTGTATCCATCGATAGTCAGCCTGTATTGGTAAGCTTCATTATTGAGTTTGAAAGTTGAATACGTAGCGTACAGCGACACTCCATAACTGGTTTCTAGGTCAACTCGTAGCATGTACATGTCATATCTGGTTAGTAAGTAGATGTATTCAAGACCTGTTTGAATATAAACATGATGAAAAGGAAATAACCAAAAATCTGAACTCCAAGGAAATCTAAAGCCAAACGTCCCTTATCAAATGGCCATATTCAAACAGTTAATGTCATAAAAGTAAACGTAAACAACTTAATGCGGCGTAAAACAAACAACAATCAATCAATCAATCAACTTAATGTGTTATTTCCTGTCTGCCAACGTCTGAACGATTTAAAGTTAGCAAATAGATATAAGAAGATGTGGTATGAGTGCCAATGAGACAATTCTCCATCAAAGTCACAATTTATAAAAGTAAACCATTATAGGTCAAAGTACGGTCTTCAACACGGAGCCTTGTCTCACACCAAACAGCAATCTATAAAGGGCGCCAAAAATTAATATAACCATTCAAACGGGAAAATCAATCTATATAAAAAACGAGAAATGATAAACACTTATGAACCACATCAACAAACGACAACTACTGAACATCAGATTCCTTACTTAAGACGGGAACAAACAGTGGGTTTGAAAATTTTAAAGGTACCAAACCTCCACTCTAATCTGAAACAACATAGAAAATTATCAATTGAAATGGCTAAATGTTCATTTGATATTTGAAATAATTAACATCATCTTAATTCAAAAATTATTGTATAAAAATTTGTTAAACCAGATAACAAGTGTCTTTAGTATAACAAATAATTGTCCGTTCCCAAGAACAAAAGCGCTAATCATGAAGCAATTATATTAAGGTTTTTTTCATTCAAGTTAACGCTCTTCAACTTAGTATTTGAGATGGAAAACAAACAGTTTTGATTCTTCGAGCGTCACTGATTAGTCTTGTGTTTAGGAATTGCTCGTCTAACGTATAAGATTGGAATCTTGGGGGTCAATGGGCAAATTTTTTAAAGCATTCATAAAAACCAGAGGATTCCGAAAATCTGACAGAAATTGTAAAACATGGTAAGCGAACATCCTTAAGAGATAATTTAAAAGATGGTCCTGCTTTGTTTCAGAAAACTGAATGGCCAATGAAGATTTCTTATTTCAGGCCAGCACTATTCGTACTTTGTTAAATTTGAAATTGCACCGAACCAAACAAAACATTCGCTAAAACTGACATTATTAAGATGCATCATTCTTAATTGACAAAATATTTGGAATGTTTAAAGCTAGATGACTGCATATGATCGTCTTATGAGAAAGAAAAGAAGTCAGCGTTATCATTTAACTTCACGTTCCAGAAAACAGATGATTACCTCTCAATAAATATCAAATTTTGCTGATTCTTTCGAACGTATTTATCCATTCGAATTTGAAATATAGAATAAACCAGATAAATTAACGTTCGACTCATATCTGAACTTAGTCCACTTAAATGTAGAGATTGACAATGAAGGTCAGATCTGAACAAAACTTTACAAATAGAGAGTAGATTTCAGAAGACGGACTGTTTACTTTAAATTTGTATATAGCAACATTCAAAGAGTGCCTGCAAATATTGAGTATGTCTGAGTGTATCACATTAAAGTGTTTTGGTTTTTGTTGTTGAAATCATTCGCTCTTATTTTAATTCATTCTTTTTAAAGAAAATATTGGAGATACTATAGTGTCATGTCTGACTTACCTAGCCAATACTCTGATGAATATAAGCCGAATCCATTTCTGTAATCTGACCATGTTCGATTAACTTGGAATTCAATACTCCCATCATACCTATTTTGAAACACCTGTACAACGTACGGGTATTAAACATGAATAAACTTAAACAAATTATATGTAACTGTAAAACAATAAAACCACTACTTTAAAAGAAAAATCAAATCAAAATATCAACATATAGCTATAGAATTCAATAGTAGACACGTGTCTTGAGCATATGCAACGCTCAATTGTTTCGAATCTATGTATATGAATTCAACAAATGGCAACATTGTTAAGTAGTAGACAACCTGGAATAAACAAATTATGTGAATGCTTAGTAATAAATAGTTGCTTTGCTTTTTGTACAGATAGTGGTATATACCGCTGCTGGTGTAGTACATTGTATCAGTCTAAGAGTTAATCATCAACGCATTTGTCAGTACTTCGGTATTGATATGATTTATAATAATTCTTTTAGTGTTCCTGGTGATAGTACAAGAAGATATACGCCTCTGACGCTGGAAGTCTAATACGTGTTGGCTTATTTATTTTGTAGTCTAACATGACAGGAAAATTTGAATATAGACGGTTTTATACAAATAAGATTATCAATTAACAGACCAAGTTTGGATTTAAAAAAAATATCATTCTAAATAAATTATAAAAGTTATTGTGTTTAATATGAATTCATGGAAATTTGAGGTATACATCAGTTTCGTCGGATTACTCTATTGGTGTTGTATGTTTTTCTCTTGTTGATTATGATGTCTTTAAATCATGAAGGCTGATCACAGTTTGACGTTTACTTTAAGCGATGAAGGTAATATCAACACATAAACTAAAAGTTTTGCCTTGGGTAAATGTCTGCCATAAATGTCATTAATATACCCGATCACCATGTTTTTTTTAAAAAGTCAGGGGTAGGTCTTTTAGTGCATATATATACGTACAAGCCACCCTCCATTGTCTACCACCATATCACAGTAAACTGACACATTCATTCCACCATTTATGTAAATAGTGTAAACACCACTAGGAACACCAGCTGTTTGAAGGTCAGTACAATCTTGTGGGCGTGGAGCTACGGAATAAGTAATTTGTTAGCTACTTTAACATGTGACATTAATGTATTCAACTTTTTTTTTTAACATGTTACATTTTGAAGCTATGAATCTGTATATAATATATTATTCTAGCAACTTGAAGTTTGAAAATCAACAGATCATCAGGTGCTCAATAAATTCATTCTTAAGTGTGTGTATATGTGTGCATCACCCATTATTGGTTCATTTTAGCCTATGTTAATGAACATATAACTCATAATAAACTTTCATCAGACAATTTCTTGAATATTATGTACAAATAATTCAAAATATATTTGGATATTTTTTCTGTAAATTACATTCGGTGTGACCACAATGAAAAGTAAAATCATTTATAGCAGCAAAATGGAAGGTCTTTTACACATGTTACAGCTTTACAAATATTAATGTAACCTTGTATCAGTACTAGTCCTTAAGAAGTTTTTTTTCCATTTAATAATAGCTTTAAAGTTAAATACTTTTAAAAACAGAAATCCCTTTAAAATCAAATTAATAACAAAAACAGAAGGCAGACACTTGAAACGCGTAAATTGGTATATGTATGCATCTTCCGACCCTCTTTGATAACATCTTTCATTTCCTTCCCTGTATCACATCGTTAATGTATAAGTTTTCTCATGTATGATTGTATTTTATTTTTTGATTTTCGCTTACCCACATTCTGGCAGTAATATCCATCAATTTGTGTTTTGACACATCTTTCGTATCCCGGACATGGGTTCGGGTAGCATGGATCGTTACTCTGATGAAAAGAGAATAGAACATATTTCAATAGGATAATAGTGCGGTTTTTTTTATAACTCCAATAAGACAACAACGACACAACACAACCAACAAATGATAACTTTTATATAGTTTACATTTTAGATTTGTTGTTTACATTTTTGCTATCTGTTTCTATTTAAAACATTTTAAGAAACCAGGACCAGACACCGCAGGTTTGATGCTGTATGTTGCTTCTAGGTATATTTTTGTATTTTTGTCGTTGGATAAATGACTATCAATAACTTCGATAAATAGAAGTGAGAACATTTTGAATGTTTTTCTTTTTACCCGAAAATTAGTACCATGCAGAAAACAACAAATATATTCAAATGTAAACAACAAATATATATACATTAAACTCCATTCTTGGCTGTCCCTCTGGTATCTTTCGTCCCTCTTGTCCTTTACCGGATAATTATCCTTTAACTGAAGGGTACTCAATGATATTGGTTGTAATTTGTATGCCTTAAGATTTGTTAAAATTATAGTACCATATGGAGCCCCGGATATGTCTTCTTTCATCCCGACTTAAACATGTCAGGATGTACTAAACAATATATATACTATATAAGGACACATACCAAAGCATCTATACACATTTCTATCAAATACTATTTCATTTATACATTGCTGAGGATCATTTAAAAAAAAAAATATGTCAAAAGTCGGGTGATTATCAAAACACTGAAGTCTGACAACACCGTGTCAAAATACGTTTAAATGAAGAAAAACGAAAGAAAAATTGTTTAGTCGGTTTTTGTTTCTCTGAACTTATTCTTTATCATCATTGACATTAATTGTTTTTAGAGAACCGTTAAATTAGGTGTATGATAAATGCGTCAAATTGACTGCTTATACTATAATTCAATATTGTTAAGTTTTTATAGAAATATTTGTTTGCAGATAAAAGCAAAAATTACCAAAAAAAAAAAATCTAACATATTTAATTCATAAAAGATATAAACCCTTAACAGTGGGGTCTACGATGAAAGAAAACAATCAATCTAATTATCTATTATACATGTTTTAGTGAAATAACCCAATTAATTCATTTTGGCTGTAAACGGTTTGCTATTTTTTTTTTAAAACAACCTACCGACGACCATTTATCAATTGTTGAATATTTAAAGTCTGGAACTGATGATATTTTCCTGTCCTTTTCTGTTTCATGTAATAGCTCACAATACAACTGTACAGGATTATAATTGATAGCACTGCATAATTTCTGATGCAAACATCGACGACCGCACATCTTTAATCCCATGTTCTTGTAGGCCTTTATTACATGTGCATCTTGATAACTGTTTTCATTTAAATGTCCGATCTTGATATCACAACGACAGGTAGAAAGTATCAGAAGATATATAAATGTAAAAATCAAATTAAATTGATTCATGCTTGCCTTGATTTTTCTTAGTCTGAAGACTCTCCTCAACCTATATACTTGATACTTTAAAAAAAACTATTCTGGACTGGTAACGACGGTTACAGTAGAATCATATGGAAATTATATTTCACAGCTTTTTTTTTATAGCTAACTTTAAAATTCAATATATATAATTGAAGTTTTTCATTGGCTTATTTTCTCGAAAACCACTACAAACTGACAGTAACTGATATCCTATAGTTTCATAAAACATGTATTAAAACAAGTTTATGATCTTTGTATGATACTATGGTTGAGTTGCAAAAGGTATAATTAGCAGACCACGTTGTCAAACAATAAGTTTCCCCGTGTTTGTATACCAAACAAAATTCTGTAAAATATGCGTAATTTGTGGCATTTAACCACTATTGTCATTATAAACATCAGTACATATAAATTATATATTGACAAACCATTGGAATTGATATCTGATTTAAATATAATGGTTTAAAAGGGTTACTAGACCAAAGTTTAGATTGATTAACATGGATTTGAATACCACCTTATCGTTTACTTAACAGGCAATTAGTTATAATTATATACATTCTAATGTATCATTATTATTGAAGTCATGTGAAGAACGACAGAAGTATAAAGCATGTGATAATTACACAATTTTCTTTGCGGTAATGAAAACATATCCTGAAAAAAAAACTAAATTCAAAATGTTTTTAATACTTTTAACTTTATGTTTTCCAATAGATTTTCTATAGTCATTCGTTCTAACTGCTATTTAGTTCTTTATTTATAAAGATACTTTTGTGGTAGGATTGGTTTACATCATCTGATATGCAGAATAAAATTTTTAACACGTCAAATAGATTATATCAGTTTAAGTATAAAAAAACCCCTTCTTTTTGGCTACATACTTTTAGTAGCTCCAATATTCCAGTAATACAGTATAGCTATAAGTACCCACGTTCTTGTCCACTTATTTGATGATAAGAAAAAGTAAAAAGTACAAATATTTAAATGATAGTTTGCAGCTCAATATGCTAAATTTTCTTGACTGCTAAGGAAGATTTTCAAGCCAGACAGTGGTAAACAGAAAGGCCAAGCACTGTATACCTAAATTTCAAAACAACCTTTTATTTATTTCAATACCCATTAAAGTTCTATAGATTTGAATCAATAAAGAAAGTCTGTGGGACGAGATTGACAGATGCATTTGTAAAAGACAACATAAACCTCAATAATTACATTAACCCAGTGAAGCGTGTGTCTGCAAATACCACAATGCCAAGGATTTGCAGAAAAGAGCTCAATGCCATGATGCTTCAAAACTGACCATAATGTAACCAGAAATTGACCCAATTTATCGGATAGGACTATTTTAAAAGTTTTTGTTCAGTATCGTTAACTGCATTTTTTAGTCAAGGTCGTTAAAAAACTTCCTTCATCAACTGATATCGTTTTGAACACAATGAAGCTTTTGTTCGTGCCTACGCGTTTATGTTTCTTATTATAACACAAACAAAATTACTTGTAAATACGAGATTAACAATGTTATACACATAGTACTTAAATTCCTATAGTCACTAGTATATATCTTCTTAGTGCACAAGAAAACTATAAAAATGAATATGTGAACTCCCAAATCGTGCTTTCTTGTTTATTTGACCTGTTGATACTATTTGTAATGCTTTTTGTTATTTAAAGTTTACTTATTCATGGTTATATTTGGTCTATATACCAGCATTGATAAGTGTTTGGGTTCACTATAAATTTTCACTTCGTCGTACAATAGCATTAAAACTATTTCCTTTCTCCATTTGAACAGTACATGTATACACTGTACTTAACAACACAATTATTTTCATTTACTTGTGTAATATTTTATTGCAATTGGCGGATTATTGTTTCAAGCTTTTTTTTTTCTTTATTAAGATTGTTTCACATTTCACGTCGGTTTAATACTGTAACTTCAATTATTCATCCCTTATCTTATTGATTTTGTGTAAACAATATGTCACGGATCAAATTTATTCGTTCTGTATATGTTCAATTGTGTTAATATGTCTTTTGATTGAGCCAAAGACATATAATACAAGAGATTGGCAACTCGGCGAAATCCCGTAATATCACGCGGCCAGATTTAAACCTCGCGAGATCTCTTTGGGTAATAGAGTCTTTATCAAAGTATTAAAAGTACTCGAAGAAAGGGTGAATGTTGAAGCATTAATTAACTGTTTCAGTGTTAAATTTGACATAATTAATTAAATAATTTGAGTTCATACGAATTATTCATTTCAATGTCATTTTAATTTTGATTTGTATTATTTGTATTATTGAAAAAGAGACATAATTTGATAATGAATTACAAAAAAACCCGATATTAAATAATTAACACTTAATAAATTGTATCAGAGTTCATTCTATTTGATAGTTTCACAATGGGTTTTATTAAATATACACCTGTCTCGGAGACATAATTTCACAGTGTGACATGTATATTAGGATTAAATTATTCGATGGTCAGGTAAATCACATACTGTTAAAAAGAGTTTTATTTGACACCTGGTACACGAGAAGTTGTTACACCACAGGTGTCCACACTCTTTCCGAAAATACTATTTACAAAATATAAAATTAATTAATGTGTAGAAAAAAAACTTAATTTTTTTTTTATTTACCGTTAATCATGATCGACTTTGTCTTATATTCATAATTTGTATAGATCATTGAAAATTGATTACTTTTTGTGTTCATTATTAACTGGGATTGTATTGAGTTGTTTTATTATGATTGTCGGTAAATTGTTTTCTAATTGTGTTTTTCGAAATTTACATTATGAGCTTGCATTGAGTTTTTTTTTATGATTGTCGGTAAATTTATGGTTTCTCCTTTTCACGAATTGTGTATTTAGTTAGGACTTACATTTAATGATTATTCAATAGAAAATGGCAATATAAGTCTCACTTTTGACCTGGAATATAAAGAGATTAAACCATATTTTAAGCGTAAGGAACTGCTAAATATACAATAAAAACTCACAGCAGCAAGTATTGCTGCCTTTTCATGTAACAATTTTTGTAAGAAGAAACATTTTACTATGTTATACTTCTGTTAACTTGGCAAGTTGACTTCAAAGCATACACCAACTTAAATGCCATATTGATATCTAAATGTTTCGAAATGTACATGTTTCCCTTCTCTTTTTTTTTTACTTTTGGACTAGTTAAAATCCGGTTAAAATCAGTTTTGAAACAGAATTACAACTATTTGACTTGATTTGTTAGTTTAAACCTTTTTCTTTTACTTTAAACAAACTTCACGAAAATGGGTTTACCTTTGTTGATGATCAGGCTGATTTAATTGATGGTTGCCTAACGTTCAGTGGCAAATATTTCATATTTTTTATATTTCTTTTCTGTACAGTATATACAATATAATATTTAACTCTCCACAAGAAACCAAATGACACAGACATTAACAACTTTAGGGAAACATAAGGCTCTTAGCAATGAGTAAAATCCATACTGCACTGTCAACTATACAAGGTCTATCTATGAAAAAGGTTTAACAATTCAAACAAGAAAACTAACGGCCCGATTTATGTACAAAATAATACAAAAAAATCCAAATATGATATACAGCAACAAATCACAAGCGTATTACAGGCTCCTTTCTTTGGAAAGGCACAAACATAATAAAGGCATGCTAATAGATTTCACCATTATCACAAGCCGTACAATTTTATGTTCTTGGTTTTTTTTTGTTATGTTTTTTTTCCCCACAGTAATAAGCATATCTATAAAACCTATAAACCAATTAATTTGCTGTGGCTTTTGGATAAACGAAATTACATCTGTAAAAAAACACCGACATACATCCCAGTATTCTGAAATGAAAAGGACCAGTCAGACTGAGAATCAGAACATGTATTTATGTATACAATACATCTTATATATTTGTCAATTGTTAAAAGTCGTACAGTGAACATACAATGTTGTTGCTGACATCAACTTTATTTAGTCTCTGCTTCTATATATTTTGTAGATCTCAAGAGGGTCTTGTGGGGTTTATAATGAGAGTATGGAACTTCGAGGTGTTTACAAAAGGTAAACGGACAGAAAGTCACAAATTTGGTAGGACAAAAGTCACAAAAAATCTGTTGACAATTGTTTGTATATATCAGAGAAATATCTTTAAATATTTACTTTTTAACAAATATATTCATAATAAAGTTTAAGAAACGGTCATTATATTTGAAAATGAAGATTTATACAATTTTAATCATGCAAAAGAAAGATTTCTTGAAGCCATTTAAGTGACAAACCAGTTTGACAATTTGTTTTTTTTTAACACTTTGATATGTTTTTGATATTTTTTGTTTACAAAGTTGGCAAGGACAATAGTTCAAGAATAGACTTTTTGTCCTGTGACTTTCTGACACTGTCTTACATTCATACAATAGAGTATTGGAATAACTGCATGAATTGAAATCAGAAAAGTAAAGACAAGAGGAAACAATTTATCAAAATATCAAGATTGGAGAATGATTGGGTGCTAAAATAAATAAAGAATAGAGAATAATGGACAAAATTTATAAAGAAAAGAGGAATAAAATGGGAATGTGTACATGTCCATGGTATACAAATATATGCCCCGATGATCTTATTTTAACAATATAACATTTGGAATTAATACAGGCTCATTAAATTGCATATTTATTCGATAATTTCTAAGTTTTATGAAAAAAAGCTGATTCTCGCATAGCTGGATTTGGGTATCAATGTGAGAAAATAAATCACCTTTGATGGTATTTCATAAAAACACTATTTGATCAAAATATTCGAAAATAGTATCATTTTAACTGGATAACAATCGGGAATAGAATAACACTACACAATTGTATATATAATCGTAGATTTCTAAGTTTTATGAAGAAAAAAAATGGTGGGCCACACCGGTTCTACAGCAATAAAGAGGGGAAGCTGAATGAACCGAATTTAAATTGGTCTGCATTTGATTATTATCATCATCTCAGCACTTTGTAGTATAAACAAATTGGTGGAACTAGTTAGATGTATCTATTGAATATACCTACATGCGTTAGGTGTGAAAACAATCGACATAAACGAGAAAACAAATCTTTAAGCGTATCGTCTCTCTTAACAACAATGGGGGAATTTTCTCATCTTCATCCCAGGTCACATCATCATCCCAATCACGTCCGGTCTCACGTGATTTCATTTATCGTTACTTGGATTCTACTGGAGTTGCGAATCTCTTGTATTATATGTTTCTGATTGAGCTAAGCCATTTTAATTGATATTTTATAGTGTGTCTTTCTATGTTGTATTGTTCCACTATTGTTTCAAAAAACGGTGAAGGTTTGGTACCATTAAAACGTTTAAACTGCTCAGCAGTTGTCGTTTGTTGATGTGGTTCATATATATAAGTGTTACTCGTTCCTTGTTTGTTTTATATAGACTTGACAGTTGGCTTTACCGTTTGAATGGTTTTACACTAGTTGTTCTGGGTCCTTTTATAGCTTGCTGTTCTGTGAGAGTCAAGTCAATCTTGAAAACCGTACTTTGACCTATAATGGTTTACTTTTATAAATTGTGATTTTGATGGAGAGTTGTCTCATAGGCACTCATACCACATCTTCATCTATCTATATGGTGAAGAATCGTGCGAAAACCTCATCGTTGAGTCAGTGTCAATGACGTTTTAAGTGCAACATGTTTATAAGATTGTGAACCACTAGGTCGGCTTAAAACGTTAAGTTATTAGTATCCTTACACCTCAAATCGTAGGAGCACACAAGAGGCTTAATCATCATTAACTCTTGACCAGGCAACATGATTTGTTGCTGAAACGTACATTGTTTAATTCGTTAAAAAGATTTTAAACAGCAACATAAACCCAAGCGTATTCTAAAGACAAGTTCGTGAGAAAGAAAATAGTAATTTTAGGGGCCTTTGTAGCTTGCTGTTAAGTGTTGAAGACCGTACATTGACCTATAATGTTTTTTTAATATAAATTGTGACTTTGATGGCGAGTTGTTGCATTGGCACTCATACCCCTTTTCTTACATCTACATACGAATTTAAGCTGTTGGTTTGAAAAACGACTTTTGATCTACACGAATTGAAATAAACATACCTGCTAAACCCGCTAAATTTCTATATACTTCTTTTAATTCGGAAGCCTAGTGTTCAGAGGTTGTCGTTTTTTGGTTTGGTTCATATACGTGTGTTTTTCGTTTGTTTTATTGATTAATCTGTGAATTTTTCATGATGACATGCGTTTACACTAGTCATTTGTGGGCCCTTTAGATTGATGGTAGGTGTGAACCAAGGCTCCGTGTTGAAGGCCGTATTGTGTCTCTAATTATTACCGTTGTATACATTGTGACTTGGGTTGAGATTTGTCTCATTGTCATTCATACCACATCTAATTTATACGAATTAAACAATGATGACAGATTTTCTCGGGTTTTCCAGGCAATTAAATGAACAGAGGATTGCTTCATTGTCTGTTAAAAATGAAGCTACAAGTTGTTTTTAAATTGTGAAATAGTAACAACTTATTAAGATAATAAAGGCAACTTTAATAAAACTGTACACATTGCTCACAGTATCTGGTAACCAAATGTCCTCTTGGAATGCAGGTAAAAAACGCATGCATCCTGTGCCATTTCTATTCAGAGCTTTAATGGTTCAAAACAATCAAATGTTTAAAGATGCAGATGAAATGTGTTAACTGGTTTCAAACATTACAATGATATCATAGGAATATTATAATTATATAGATGCTATCAGTGATTAATGATGTTATTCATTTCCTTTTCATTTTCATCGAAGTTTTCTTCATCCCAACTGTGTTATTCTTTTTGCCATACCATATCATGGAACTCCAGTCACTGATACCAGGCATATAATTGCCATTTAAGTTCACCCTAGTAGTAGTGAATAAGTTAGACCACCATCCTCCCCATGCTCCCCAAGATGATCCTAACAATATATTGGATATACTCGTAGGAGATCTAAATGCTTGGTTATCATTGTTCATCATGCCGTATCCGCTTACTTCTCCTGCAATAATACATGTAAATAATATGTTCAACTTCTCAAATTTTAGAAACTTAAAATTATAATCTTGTGCTTACGCGATATAAGGTATTACAGAAATACAGATTTGTTTTGCTTTTTGCATGAAAATGACAGTATAACCTCGTCACAGTACTATCTGTGGATATTCTACAATATTAGCAATACAAAGTTATATATACCTTATGTCATGCCTTTTAATCGCTCAAATTACAGAAAAGTAGTAAAAATGTAGAAAAGACGTTCATGGCCACGTCATGAATACCTTTTTATTGCTATTTCGCGTTGCACGTATTTTACTTTAATGTGTAGTATTGATATAATGTTTATGAACTGTTTACTCTCTGGCTTATTGTGCTCTCTGCTTTTCTTGAACTAGTTATTTTTCATTGCCCTCAAATGTATTTGCAATGTATACCTGCAGTTCCTTTATACCCATTGATAGTCAGCCTGTATTGGTCAGCTTCATTATTGAGTTTAAAAGTTGTATATGTAGCGTACAGCGACACTCCACTATTGGTTTCTAGGTCAACTCTTAGCATGTACAGGTCAAATCTGGTCAGTAAGTAGATGTATTCAAGACCTGTTTGTATATAAAAAAACAAAAAAATACATTATTTAGGAAGTCCCTTATCAAATGGCAAAATCAAACGCTCAAACACATCAAACAAATGGAAAACAACTGTCACATTCCTATTTCTAGTATTTCTTTTTAGCATAGATCCACTTATAATCAATTGCATGAATATAATTTCCCTTATATAAGACAAAATTGACATCCAATAGGGTGACATTTATACATGTGATGTGCATTCAACAACACTGATATCATGTTTTGCCCAATTTATGGGCATTATGTATTCTGTTGTGTGCATCTGTGAAGCTGACATTATCAAGTATGATATTATGTGGTATATATCTCCTAGATACTATGATATTTCAGAGCGTGTCATAGTTTCCTTGACTGGAGATTGCTACGTTCAAGAAAGCTTTTAAACCAAGAGTGAAAATTGTCGAAGTTGAAATCATCCCTTCCAAAATTCTATGAACTCTATCTCGAGTTCCTTGACCATTGAGGAATATCTGTTTCACAGATCACGACGAATATTTTACAATTTTGGTATTCACAACCCTCATTTCCTCCAATGTGACTTTGATGTGCAACATGACGGACGCCATATGTAAAGTAGGATATGATTGACCTTCAAGGGCACTTCGGGTCTCATCCGGTATGTGGATGTTTTTCTATGTTGTGTTTTGTATAATGTTGTTATGTCTTTGATCGTGTTTCTTTAATTGCTATGGTTTGCCAGTTAATTGTTAACTTTAAGATGCAATATTCCTTTGATACATGCAAATGTGTCAGCGTGTTTCATAATATTTTTGTTGTTGTTAGAATCATTCGCTTCACTTTTAATACTACTTTTAAAGACATTATTGGACAATTGATACTATTGTTGTAGAACCATTGACCATTACCATGCATTCGATTTTGACTTACCTAACCAATGCTCCGAGAAATATAAACCAAATCCATTTCTGTAATCTGACCATGTTCGATTAACTTGAAATTCAACACTTCCATCGTACCTATTTTGAAACACCTGTACAACATACGTGTATTAACATGAATTATCATGAATAAATTTCAATTACAAGCCTTTTGAATAATGTAACAGCAAAACAATAAAAACAAGCACTTTAAACGAAAGATAAATCAAAATATTAACATATAGCTATAGAATTATAAAAGACAAGAGCATTGTGCATATGGCAAACGTTCAATTGCTTCGAATCTATGTATATAAACGTCACGAATGAAGTCATTGTACTAGTCTAAGAGTTTATCAACAACTTAGTTGTCAGTTCTTTGGTATTGACATGATTTATGAAAAAATGTTCGTAAACGTTTATGAATTTTGAAATTGTAATAAAACTTAGTTTTCAACTCCATCAGGCAAAGTTATCATTGTATAGCAGGTAAATTTTAGTCATTTTGGCTGCTTCGGTTGTAATACATCCTTAGCTTTTGAATATTCCGCTTTGATCATTCCTGATGACAGTAAAACCAGAAACGCTGTTCGCACGCTGGTAATCTATTACGTGCTTGTTTTTTTTGTTTTTTTTAAAATATGTTTGTCTAACGGGTAAATATGAAAAGAAATATAGATATTTTTCATTGCAAAAAAAGTTTTACAGAAACGTTTGGACAAGTTTTATAGTATATGATCTTAATACAAATATCTACGTTATTGTGTGAAATAAGAGTACAGGGATATTTGCGGTTCACGTCAATTTTTTCGAATTACTTAGTATTTATTTACATGGGGTTTTTCACCTTTGTAATCTAGGTTTACATGTTTCTAAATCAGGTAACCAAAGTTTAACATTACGTATAAGCTATGATAGTAAATTCAAAACTAAACTTCAAAGTTATTAATCAATATAAAATTGAGAATGGAAATGGGGAATGTGCCAAAGAGACAACAACCCGACCATAGAAAAAAAAAAAACAACAGCAGAAGGTCACCAACAGGTCTTCAATGTAGCGAGAAATTCCCGCACCCGGAGGCGTCCTTCAGCTGGCCCCTAAACAAATATACTAGTTTAGTGATAATGAACGCCATACTAATTTCCAAATTGTACACAAGAAATTAAAATTAAAATAATACAAGACTAACAAAGGCCAGAGGCTCCTGCCTTGAGACAGGCCCAAAAATACGGCATGTATATGCTAACCTTTCTGCCCCGGCTAAAACTTCTACATTTTTCATAACATTTACATATACCTAATCAACACATTGAAACTGTAGAGTTTGATGCATATATATATACCTCACGCCAGCCTCCATCGTCTATCACCGTATCACAGTAAACTGAAACATTAATTCCACCATTGATGTATAGATATACTTACAAGCCACCATCCACCGTCTATCAACGTATCACAGTAAACTGACACATTCATTCCACCACTGATGTATTGATATACTTACAAGCCACCCTCCATCGTCTATCACCATATCACAGTAAACTGACACATTCATTCCACCATTGATGTATAGGTATACTTACAAGCCACCCTCCATCTTCTATCACCATATCACAGTAAATTGACACATTAATTCCGCCATTGATGTATAGACTTACTTACAAGCCACCCTCCATCGCCTATCACCATATCAAAGTAAACTGACACATTCATTCCACTATTGATGTATATATATACTTACAAGCCACCCTCCATCGTCTATCACCATATCACAGTAAATTGACACATTCATTCCACCATTGATGTAAATAGTGTAAACACCACTAGGTACACCAGCTGATTGAAGGTCAGTACAGTCGTGTGGACGTGGAGCTATGGAATAAGCAAGTTCTATATAGCTCCTTTAACATGTTACATTTATGTATACAATATTTTTGACATATAACGTTATTATTTGGTTAAGCTATGAATCTATATACAATTTATTCTAAAATTATGAAAATTGACAATCAGCAGGGCATCAGATGCTCAATATATTCATTCGTATATGTGTTCATATTTAGGCATCACCCATTTGTGGTTCGTTTCAGCATATTTTAAAGATCATGACTCAAAATAAACATTGATAAAAAAAGAAAAAATGTACAAAAATTCCGAAAGATATATGGAATTCCCTCTGTAAACTACATTCGGTGTGAATACAATTACGATATTGAGAGTAAAATCAGTTATAGCAACGAAATTGAAGGTCTTTGACAGAACAGCTTACCCAATATTTATGAAACCTTGTTTCAGTCCTTAAGAAGTTTTTCTCTCCATAGAATGATAGCTTTAATGTTACCTATTTCTAAAAACAAAAATCCCTTTATAAACAAATAAAACAAAAAATAGGAAGCAGACATTTGAAACGCTTAAACTGATTATATCTTTATTTTCGTCACTGTATCACATCATACATGTAGAAGTTCTTTCATTTATTATACGAGATGTTGGTAGTCATGAATGATTGTATTTTATTTTTGATTTTCGCTTACCCACATTCTGGCAGTAATATCCATCAATTTGTGTTTTGATACATCTTTCGTATCCTGGACATGGATTCGGGTAACATGGATCGTTACTCTGATGAAAAAAAGAATTGGACATATTAAAATAGATGTTAATACCATGAATACGTTGGTTTTAACTCCAATTAATTAGAGAGCACCGATACGCACAGCCAACAAAAGATTATCTTTATATGTTTTGTTTTGTTCAAAGTTATTGTGATGGTTTCGGTTCCTGTTTAATCAATTTGAAACATTAATAGACCTCCGTAACCTCTATCCAATGTCCCGATATTTACATATGTAATCGAATAGTATATGTGATCTTCAACAAAAGCTTATTGGAACCACGAATTAATATGTTCAACATATTACTAGTTTTCTGAAGGGGTTTATGCAGATCTTTGCAAATCCACGAAATTAAATATCCTTAAAAATGCAAGTTTTCTTCAATCCACGAAAATTGATACCCTCTAAATAAATGAACCTACAGTTTTGTAATTCTTGATCATGGAAATAGATGCTTAGAAGACTGAATAATGATTCACTCTTTTTAACGTGTGTAGCTGAATTTAATACACGTGACAACTCTTTTAAAAACTACGCATGTGGTTGAATTTCATAGTGCAACGGTGTAGATAATAGACATGTCATGTCGGGATCTTCTTTAGCCTAATATCAGGTATGGGTTTGACTCATTTTTGAATGATGAATGACGGTGAAATATAGCTGCTTACTTAGTAGAATTATTGGTGGATAATTCTGTAATAGCATATAACCACATCTAATATAAAAACGTACTTTGCGTTGACATATCAATATCATTTCAAAACGATTTATCTCCGTTTAAAGAAATTCAGCGTTTTTCTGGATTTTCTGGATTTTCATCCACATTGAACCCCCAAAGCCGAATATTTCAAAGAATCTATTAACACAAAACTAGCTGTATAGCTATATGACCAAACCGCGCAAAAATTTAATAGCAAAATCCATTTAAGGCTATCTTTGTTAAGGGAGTTTAAAATAATTTATAAAGGGATAATTTTAGAAAGGTTTGTTAAAAATCATATTAGTACCAAAGTACTGACTACGCCGGAATTACCTTTAGTAGAAACTTCAAGATTCATAGTTGTAATAATCATCAAAGTCAATCATAAAACATGTCTTTTTTTCAATATCTTCAAAAACATGTAGTTGATTTGCAGGATAAATATCTATTATACGAATGGTCTACGATAAAAGAAAAAATCTGATAAACTATTATGTTGAGAAAAAAACCCAAAGCATCTAAGTTGTAAACGGTTTGCTAAATATTTTAAAACAACCTACCGACGACCATGTATCAATTGTTGAGTATTTAAAGTCTGGAACAGATGATGTTTTCATGTCCTTATCTGTTTCATGTAATAGCTCACAATACAACTGTACATGATTATAATTGATAGCACTGCATAATTTCTGATGCAAACATCGACGACCACACATCTTTAATCCTATGTTGTTGTAGACCTTTATTACATGTGCATCTTGATAACGGTTTTCATTTAAATGTCCAATCTGGATATCACAACGACAGATAGAAAGTTTTAAAAGATATATAAATGTATAAACCAAGTTAAGTTGATTCATACTTGCTGTGATTATATCTAGTCTGAAGACTCTCGTAAAGCTATATACTTGATATTAATCTTTAAAAAAATTAGTATGGACTCTTAACGAAGGTTACAGTAGAATCATATGAAACTCACTTGTCACGGCTTTGTTTTACTATCTTGAAAATTGAATAAGTACTAGTATAATTGAAGTTTTTCATTGGCTTATTTTCTCGAAAACCACTTAAAACTAACAGCTGATATCCTGTAATTACAAGACACATCTTATTAAAAACGAATTGATGTTTCTTTGTAGTATGCTTTAGTTGTGTTGCTAAAGGTATAATTAGCAAACCATGTTGTCAATCAATAAGTTCTATTGTATTTGTATATCAAACGAAATCCTTTAAAAAATGCATACCTTTTAACTCGTGACATTTAACAATGTTGTTCCTTATATAACATGGGTACATATGATTATCTATTGAAAACCTTTAAAATTTTGATCCCTGATTTAAATATAATCAGAATTGTTTAAAAAGATAATTATACCACAGTTTAAATTTATTGAAATGCATTTGAATACCGCCTAGTCGTTTTCTAACAAACATGCAATTAATTATAATTATCTGCATTCTAATGTTTCTAATTAAAATTAAAGACATGTGAAAACCGACAGAAGTGTAAACCATGTGATAATTATAAAATTTTCTTTGCGGTAATTAAAACATAACTTGAAAAAAATCAAAATTCAAAATGTTTTAAAACTTTTAACTTTATTTTTTCAATAGATTTTCTATAGTTATTCGGACCTAGTTATTCCTGGTTACACTGAGCTAAAATTTCACAAACAAATATTTTAAATGGTATATTTTGTACTGAACAATGCGAATACTTTAAAGACTGTGATATCCAATAAATTTCTGGTCAAGATAATCACTATGTGTGAGCATTATGTGCTTTGTGCTCCTCTGTACAAATTTGAAATGAATACAATTTTATGTTCGGTCGTGTGGTATTTGCAGACACACGCTTGACAGAGTTGATCAAAAAGTAAAATCACAAAAATATTGAACTTCGAGGTAAATTTAATCGGAAAGTCACTAATCACATGACAAAATCAAATGACAAGACACATCAAACGAATGGACAACAACTGTCATATTCCTGACTTGGTACAGGCATTTTCAAATGTAGAAAATTGTGGATTGAACCTGGTTTTATAGCGCTAATCCTCTCAGCTGTACTCGCCGCGATATAGCCTTGTGCGGCTTAAATCAACCAACAATCAATCAATCTCTCAGTTGTACGACAGTCTCATCAAATTCCGTTATATTTACAACAATATGACGGAGGTTTAGGTTTGTGTTGTAAACTCATTTGTCAAGCTCGTCCAAAGACTTTTTGGGGTTAAAATCTGGGTACTTTGGTGGTTGTTGCAATACATGATCGGCTGTTTTCAAATTTTGGTAAACCATGGACGATTTGTAAATTGCTGATTTTGAAACCATATATTTATTACATAGGTTCGTCAGTCACATCTTTTGACGAAAACCAGGACTCATGAAAGTTTGACCAAATCAGGTGTCATTTCCTTACAATCAAGAAAATTGATGTATGACACCAAAAGACAATTAAATGAACTTGTACTTTGGTCAACATAAAAAAATAAAATTAGTTTTTCGAAAATTTCAAAATTTGTAAACAGGAAATTTATAGAAATGATCCTATAATTGATATTCATGTCAAAACCGAAGTGCTGACTACTGGGATGGTGACATCCGTCGGAACGAAACGTCCACCAGCAGTGGCATCGACCCAGCGGTGTAAATAGTTTTCAAAGGTACCAGGATTATAATTGTATACGCTAGACGCGCGTTTCGTTTACACAAGACTCATCAGTGACGCTCAGATCAAAATAGTTTTAAACTCAAACAAGTACAAATTTGAAAAGCATTGAAGACCCAACATACAAAAATATGTGCCAAATACGGCTTAGGAAAGCTTTGTCTGGGTAAAAACAATCCTAAGTTTTTCGAAGAAAATTGTAAGTTTTATAAATAGGAAATTTATAAAAATGACCATATAATTGATATTCATGTCTACATCGAAGTGCTGACTACTGGCTGGTGATACCCTGTTCTAGATATAGACACTGAAAAACGACCAAATTGTACACTACGTTAGTTTTACGGTCGCCAACATATCGGTTGACCGATACGATGTATCAAGAACAATCATCCGATCTGTGAATTTAGGTTGATGTTATATATACCAGATTCCGCTAGATTTACCAATACACCTGGTCATTTAGACAACTAACTGTTTTGGGGCAATAATTAAGCAGAACTAAGGTCATCAGTAATGAACTGAGGGAGGAAACAATTTTGGAAAGCGATCACTAGGAAACTTTGATGGATTAGGATCCAGTTTTTCGAAACTCAAATTATAGTCAAATATATTTTGTTTGAAGTATAAACGATGGTTTAAACAGGTCTCATTGAACAGTTTTATGCATGATGCATTGTTTAAACAGGGTCCCAGATAGCTTCAACTGGATGATATAGTGTAATTTTAGAACTTACCCGGAATGGAATAAATAGCGATAAGATGTATTGTAGATTTACATGACAGACGATACATTTATTGTCGTCGAAAACGCAACCAATCTTTTTATCAAGTGCAATCTTTTTATCAAGTGTAGACCGTGTTTTTTTTTTAACTTTGTTGTGTTTCTCCTAATAGATTGATCAGTTTTGAAACTCAGCAATTTACTCATGCCAAAAATTAATGTTTAAAGGATAGTTTCTATTTATGTCGTATTGAACAAATCACTTATACATCTATGATGATATGCTTTTTATTTGAAAACAGAGTTATACAAAACATGTCTTAACACTTTAGTTGTCCTTTGCGTACTTCAAGACTCGAAATTGAATGCTGGTCGTTAAGGTGTCGTCTTATCACTCTTTGTAACTATGCATTTTCGTCTTTCAAATTGGTAATAACATAAAGAATTTTTTTTTATACAGATACTAATTGATAACTGTGTAGCATCATAGGTATCCCCGAAGCAAACAAAAAAACCAAAACCAACACATACAACGAAAACAATGATAACAAATAGTATACTTATTATAATAACCGTACAGTAAAAAACAATGCATCGCTATTGGCCGTACAGTTTATCCACTTTATTTAAATACGTTTTTTTCGAAATAGCGTTTTTTCAAGCTCAGATCTGATATATGTTTGTTCTATGAATACGTCAAATGTAAAGTTGAATGTACAATATAATTTATTAAGTTTAAACTCGTCACATGCTTTCGTCGAACAGTTACAGCACTAACTGATTTTGACGATTTGAAGAGAAAGATTGTCAATTGATGATCATAATCAACCTTAAACAAGCCTCTTTCAATTGATTTTTATAGTTCTTTCTTCTGCTGTTCTGCTACACCACTGTCCCAGGTTAGGGAATATATAGCATAATAGGTCACTAGCACACTTTGTAACGAATTTGTCGTACCGCGTATCTTAACATGTGATATTGTGGTTAGAGAGCCGTGGTGTAGTGGTTAGTGCATCGGACTAACACAAAGGATCCTGGTTCGAATCCCGTTTCGGGATGAAAATTTCAGGGACTGAATTTTAGGCTCTGCCTTGACACCATTTGCGAGTATGGTCTTGAGGAAACGATGATAGTCCGTCGGAAGGGAACGATAAATGTCTGACCTGTGTTAAGAGAGAGCAATATCTCTTGCACGTTAAAGATACCCTTGTAGATTTCAAAAAAGAGCAGGCTTATGCCGCTACAAGGCAACACTCGCACCCGCAAAGTGGAAAGGGATAAATATATGTTGCAAAACTTGTTTCCCAATCCACTATAAATAAAAATGTTTAAACTAACATGTGGCATTTAGACTAGTGTGCTATCAAAGTGATCAACATTTTATTCATGTTATGTTAAAAAACAAAAATCCTCTCAAATGTTTTATATATAATTTTTTTTTTACAAATATATGATACGAAATGGTAAACGTATGTATTTAGTCCATGATGTACGAAATGGTGGATGCATTTGGCCTATAGTGTACGAAAAGTGTTTTTTTTATTGTGTGTACGAAATGGTAAATGTTGTGTACGGAATGGTAATTTGGGGTACGAAATGACAGAGATACAAAATGGTTAAGGTACGAAATGACTTGCTACCCATTAGTCTATACAAGAACAAATGACAAGAATAACAACTTGTTAGTTTTTTCATGTACAGGTGTTTATTAATTTATTTTAATTGTGTATCATGATTTATTCGTCTGTTGGAACCTTTTCGATTTTTCCTCAACACCATGTTGTGTGTATAAAGGAATGTATTACAACTACGTACTGTGTATTGAAATAAGCTCCGCCTTCTATCCTAATATTGAACCCTACTTACCTTATATGAAATACACATGGTCTCAATGCGGTTGCCTTTAAGCAACTATATTCATAGTAATGTATAGGAGATAAGATAAATATGAATTCATACCAAAATCAAAAAAATAAAATCGCATTTAAGTCCAAAAATGACAAAATCGCAATAATAAATTCAAGCAATAATTTCTGAATGGGTACTGACACATAGAATGTAGTGGGTTCAAACATTTTTATGAACACTCGATTCGCCTTACCTGTGCCATTGATGTAACAGAACTTTACAGTTAAAATGTATAAATATAGGTTGAAAATGAATGATTAGATCGACACATAAAACACGAAAAAATTAGATTTTCATTAAAGGCATGACAATATTTGGTCCACCTTCCATGTTTCCATTAATTTGAATATACTACGAATTAAATGCTTTAAATCTATGGAGAAAAATCGATGAGAGTTTAAAGAATACAAGTGAATTACTTTCTGATAATCTAATTCCGTGTTTCTGCATAACTTTATATCTGGTGGTTAGTTGTCTCTTTAGCAAACATACCATATCTTTTTATTATCTAATAAATATCTGTTATTTTGATAACTTACTTTGACAATTAATGCCATAAAAGCTACTTCGGCATGTACAGGAATAAGATAGATTTGATCCGGCTGACAATATATTTGTTACTCTGAGAAAATAAGGTTAAAAGTTAAGTTACAATTTATTATAACTTGATCAATATCATAGCAAACAAAACATAGTAAATGATATAACTAAGCTGTTCAGTGATATTATTTAAGAATAACTTTGTTTAAAAAGAAATAGGCTTAAATGGATCGTTATAAAATAAAAATGTTGTATAATAAATATTGCCGTTAAAAAGAATAAGATATCATAATTCTTCCGGTAAAACAAAATTTAAAAGCATATCGTTTGTTATCTATGACAGCATGTAGTAAAGATGTTTTTATATAAGTTTATATTAACGAAATCAATCATTTAATGACTAACCAGATTGCGCTGAGATCAAACCTAAAACATTTATTTCTATAGAATACAAATTAAAAGACATGTTGAAGTATATACTATTTTCTTATATTAAAAAGATATTTTAAAGTCAGATAAATTATTCTAAGATAATTAGCATATACTTGAGCTTTGAAGTTCTCTATTTTTGATAATTGTTTTTTTTTATTCAACGTATAATTTCCTCTTACCCAAGCAGTATCATTCCACTGTATGTTGATTTTGATAGCGAAATCAACATTCGATTGGTTGCAACTTTCACACGTGACTTCGAACAAAACTTCATATTCACCTCTGAGTATCATATTCCCCTCTGAAATGTCGAACTAAATCGTGCGACGTTACGCACGGTTTATGAACATGAAGTCTTGAACTTCTTATTTTCTAAATAGCATTAGCAAATATCATTTTCGTGTTCAAATTTATTCAGATCTTAAAACAAAAAGACTAATTGAATAATTATTGTTTATCCGTACTGTTTATCAATATGTATGTCGTGTTTAGTAATAAAAATAAGCGGATAAGAAAAAATGCCGGTATGCAAACTAATATTTGATATTAGACAGTATACAAAGCTTAGGCAGTGGAATAAAACATTTATTTCCCGTGCCTGAGGGTGATATGAAGATTTTTTCACCCAAGAATATTCATATTTTAGGAGGGGTCTTATAAAATTCACTTTTTTTTGTATTAACACATTGTTCGTATCCTGTACATTGATTCGGGTAGCATGGATCGTTATTCTGACGAAAATCAAATCAAATATATACATACATATATAAAAAAAAGTTAAGTAGAATCCGTATGCTGGTAACATATTAGAAAATTAATTAAAGTTAATAAAGGTTTCAATTCATTACTTGTAAATATATAACAGAATAATATTTTTTTTTTTGGTATTGTGGCAATGTGTTGATATGTCATGTAAATAAACTCATCATAGATATCAGGACAAAATTTTGTATATACGCAAGACGCGCGTTTCGTCTACAAAAGACTCATCAGTGACGCTCGAATCCCAAAAATTTTAAAAAGCCAAATAAAGTACGAAGTTGGAGAGCATTGAGGACTAAAATTCCTAAAAGTTTTGCCAAATCCAGGTAAGGTAATCTATGCTTGAGGTAGAAAAGTCTTAATATTTCAAACATTCTAAATTTTGTAAACAGTTAATTTATAAATATAACCATATCAATGAGACTAAAGTATACATCTACTTCGAGCACAATATGGTAGAAGTAGAAGTAGACGTACATGACACATCATCTCAATACCACAAGAACAAACAAATATCAAATTACCGCAGGCGAATTTCGACTTAAACCAATTCATAGTCTGCATTTCAAACTTTACCATTATAAATTGGTTATATTTGATTGATCCTCTGACAACTTTGCGTACACTTATTACATAGTTTTAATAAATACTAGTAAAATAGACCGAATTCATTAAAGTCATAAGAAACGAGTGACCGGTGAAAAACAATGTTCTTCCAATTCTTGAACCAATGCATACATACATCATAAACTTAGTCTTCTGTTCAAGAATTTTTCATTTTTTTCTCATAAATTTCGTATAATCGTCAGTGTTGTTGTGAAAATATGGCAGGTAATTAAAGTTCGTGTTTTGAAGCAGGAGTTTAACGATTGTCACCTGTTTGTCAACAATCAACAAAAAATCAACAAAAAAGCATGGAAATTGAGCACGTGTTTTTAACATTTAAATTCAGATAATAGTTTATTTTAAGGACATCCATGCGTATTGCGATCACCGGATTTTTACGAGATGGGTCACACTGAGGTCACTTTGCATACGGAAAATATGTCGGGGGAATTGATTGCTTCCAAGGAAGCAATCAAAATAAAGTAAATTTCTTCTAAATATGAATAAATTAAAGAATTTTCTTCAAAAAAAATTATATGTACATAAGTTTTATGATGTAAACAATCCCCTGAGTTATAAAAAAAACCAACATATGCATCATTTTTTTTCATTTGAGGTTTCTTATGACTTTAAGATATACCTAAAACCGAATTGACGAGGTTTTTCAAATGCACTGGATGAAGACTAGTTTTGTAGAGACAAATTATATCACGTCTCGTTAAGCATTCCAAGTACATTTTACAATCTCGACGAGTAAACTAGAAATGGGTCCATTAAAGGACGCCTGATGATATAATTCTTTGGAAATGTGACGTTTATGGTTTAACACGCACGCACACCTAATTCAGGATCTTGTAACATGTTAACATGTGTATGGTTCAACATCATACCAAACGTATTATCCCAATTCAATAATATTTTATAATAGTTGTCGATGGATTTAAAATGTCAAATTTGTTAATCGTTCATTTTTTTAAGCAGATCATACCAGGACGTAAGTGCTCCCTGTGTTGTTGTTTCACAATCGGATTATAGATAACATTTTTTAAGCAGATCATACCAGGACGTAAGTGCTCTCTGTCTTGTTGTTTCACAATTCAACATAGATAACTAGTTATACAGTATGGACCAGAACGGTGCATATGCATCTCATTTTGTAATCGTTATGACATCTCTTTATTTAAGTATCGTGTACTTGGCTTGGGGGACTATGGTAAGCGCAAGTATCGAGAGACGAATAAATTGTACGTTGTTCAAATCAATTCTTTATTATATGATGACCATGCTCTTGCATTGGCAGACGACAACTCAACATAACGTTAATAGCTAAAACATGTTCCACGTTTTCTGACGTAATAGTATAACTTGTGTAAGGCAGTCCCGATAACCAAAAGACCCAAAATAGGAATATAACACAAGTATGTTCCCATGAAAATTAAACATCTACTTCCACCAAATATATGCTACTGTAAGTTGTGTTTTCTTTAACAATCGTTCAGTATCATAAAGAATAGTTTCAATATTCGCATTAAACATAAAAATAGAGAAGAAAACATGAACCAATTAAAACAAACTGGTCAATTAAAATGTACTACACAGGCAAATTTCTCTCACATCCATTTAACGTGAATTTAAATGCATGTGAATCTCACGTGAAATTCACATGCTCAAACGAGCTTATACGTGAAACTCACGTGGAATCAGTTTTTGTGAGTTTCATGTCAATCTCATGTGAAACTTATGTGAATTTCACATGAAAATCACGTTATTCTTTTTCATGTGAAATTTAAATGAATTTTTAAAATAGAGTATTTGAAATAACATATAAATTTGAAAATTTAATTAAAATCATGAAAAATATCCATTTTTTTTGTTGTAAATTTCACGTGAAATTCATGTGGAAAAATTTCACATCAGATTCATTTGAATCTCAATTCACGTGAAATTCACATGAAAATTTTCACGTGAGTTTCATGTATAAGCTCGATTGAGGTGAATACCAGAGACCACGAATCAATTGTTGAGTATAAACTGTCTGGAACTCTTAAATTTGTGTATCCTGGTGTTTCATTTAATAACTCACAAGATAACAATGCATAATTGTAATTGATACCAGTGCACGATTTCTGATGAAGACAGCGACGACCGCATATCTTTAATCCAATGATGTTGTAGATTTTGGTGACATGTGATTCTCGATAACGGTTTCCACTAAAACTTCCAATTTCGATATCACAACTACAGGTAGAAAGTATCAGATATATAATGCAGCCGTTAAGGATAAATTGGTTCATATTCGACGTTGTTTTTCAGACTGACAATTTCCGTAAATTAAAACTCGTAAGACTCTAAAGGATAATGTAATCTATAAACATGGGTTATTTTTTCTGTGTAATATTCAATTTGATTATATGACATGAGAATTCAGAATTATTTTTGTAAATAAATAGTCAATAATGACATGTATGATACAATTAAATTGTTTAACATCAGTGTTAACTTCTTAATCAAACACATTGAAAAAACTGTAATTATTTGAGGAGATATAAATGTATGTTTTGTTGTCAGTGCTATGACAACTTGCAATAAATTGATAGTTACTTTGTGATACATGGCATTCGAAATAAAATATATAATTATCACCTCACCTCACTTATCCTCTTCATGCCGTTCGGCATTTAAGGCCATTAATTATATATGTTTTATGTTTTTTGTTTGATCAATTACAAGCTGCTGTTAAAAACATATTTATTATAAATTGACAACTCCTCCCACAAATGTTAAGCAATTGAACTAACGTCAGTGTAAATGTAATGTTAAACCTAGTAATCATTATTCCTTATTTTTAAATTCTTTAAATGTTATAAATAGGGGTATCATTATAAAGATACATTATACACAACTACTAAATCATATTAAGTTTCAGAAAAAAAGTAGAAATAGGAATAGAAATAACATTTTCATTATTTTAAATTAAAAGTTATCAGGTTAGGATAGGTATTTAAAATTAAAAGTTATCAGGTTAAGATAGGAGTCCAAACAGGCAAGCTGAAACTCTGTGTGAATGTTATTGTTGGTACCTTTTCGTCTTTTGTGGGTGTTTGGTTTGGATTATTCTTATCTTCCATGTATTGTTGCTATAATACATGTAACAAAAACTGTAATAAATGTCAATAAACTTTATGAATTTAATAGAATATTGTCCTGGAGAATGCATTTATACCAATTGTAATTTATATTGCAGTATATTTTCTTGCTGTGATTTTGTCTTTGTTCTTATTTTATAAATAATTTGGACAAACTCAAATTGACTGCAAGTGACATATTTGTTTATTTAAGGAATGACTGTAATATTTTTTCTGTCTATGAAGAAATAACAAAAAAAAAAAGTGGTGCACACTGAATAACGCGCGTAGTGGGTTATTTAACAGTGTGCACCACATGTTTATGTTATTTCGAATAGACAGAAAAATATTACAGTCATTTCTTGTAATTTAATTCTAAATTCCATTTTAAACCGTAGAAAACCATGAAAAAACGTTGATGACGTCGCGGTCACATGACTAAATTATGTCTATGGGCTCATAACAAAATAACGTCAGCCAATCAGAAGACGCGTTACATCCAAAATTAAATTATTGCTACATGACTACATAAGGTATCCCCATAATCTCCTATCTTTGGCAATGTTACATACGTTTGGTCTTCTTCTAATGACCTAATTTATGTTTCTTTCCTCAAATGTGAAATATTGGATAAAGTTTGGTTAAGTAAAACATATTTTACATGTATTTGCATCAAAACAAATTGGATGGGACACCAGTCAAACAGACTTATGAATTCTTAAGAATTTCGCATATTTAAAGATTCAATATATTCATCATATTTAACAATATAATATATTCATCATATTTAACAATACAATATATTCATCATATTTAACAATACAATATATTCATCATATTTAACAATACAATATATTCATCATATTTAACAATACAATATATTCATTATATTAAAAATACAATATATTCATCATATTTAACAATACAATATATTCATCATATTTAAAAGTACAATATATTCATCATATTAAAAATACAATATATTCATCATATTTAACAATACAATATATTCATCATATTTAACAGTACAATATATTCATCATATTTAACAATATAATATATTCATCATATTTAACAATACAATATATTCATCATATTTAACAATAACAATATATTCATCATATTTAACAATACAATATATTCATCACATTAAAAATACAATATATTCATCATATTTAACAATACAATATAATTCATCACATTAAAAATACAATATATTCATCATATTTAACAATACAATATATTCATCATATTTAAAACAATACAATAAATTCATCATATTTACAATATAATTATATTCGTCATATTTAACAATACAATATATCATCACATTAAAAAATACATATATTCATCATATCTTATTAACAATACAATATATTCATCATATTTAACAATACAATATATTCATCACATTAAAAATACAATATATTCATCATATTTAACAATATAATATATTCATCATATTTAACAATATAATGTATTCATCATATTTAACAATACAATACATTCATCACATTAAAAATACAATATATTCATCATATTTAACAATACAATATATTCATCATATTTAACAATACAATATATTCATCACATTAAAAAATACAATATATTCATCATATTTAACAATACAATATATTCATCATATTTAACAATACAATATATTCATCATATTTAACAATACAATATATTCATCATATTTAACAATACAATATATTCATCATATTTATAAAAATACAATATATTCATCACATTAAAAATACAATATATTCATCATATTATACAATACAAAATATTCATCATTTTTAACAATACAATATATTCATCATATTTAACAAAACAATATATTCATTATATTTAACAATACAATATATTCATCATATTTAACAATACAATATATTCATCATATTTAACAATACAATATATTCATCATATTAACAATACAATATATTCATCATATTTAACAATACAATATATTCATCATATTTAACAATACAATATATTCATCATATTTAAAAATACAATATATTCATCATATTTAACAATACAATATATTCATTATATTTAACAATACAATATATTCATCATATTTAACAATACAATATATTCATCACATTAAAAATACAATATATTCATCATATTAAAATAAATTATTCATCATATTTAACAATACAATATATTCATCACATTAAAAATACAATATATTCATCATATTTAACAATAATATAATTATTCATCATTATTTAATACAATACAATATATTCATCATATTTAACAATACAATATATTCATCATATTTAAAATACAATATATTCATCATATTTAACAATACAATATATTCATCATATTTAACAATACAATATATTCATCATATTTAACAACAATATATTCATCATAAAATACATATTTCATCATATTTAACAATACAATATATTCATCATATTTAACAATACAATATATTCATCATATTTAAAATACAATATATTTCATCATATTTAAAAATACAATATATTCATCATATTTAACAATACAATATATTCATCATATTTAACAATACAATATATTCATCAATTTAAAAATACAATATATTCATCATATTTAACAATACAATATATTCATCATATTTAACATAATAATCACATAAAAATATATTCATCATATTTAACAAATACAATATATTCATCATATTTAACAATAATAATTATCATATTACAATACAATATATTCATCATTTAACAATACAATATTCATTATCATATTTAACAATACAATATATTCATCATATTTAACAATACAATATATTCATCATATTTAACAATACAATATATTCATCATATTTAACAATACAATATATTCATCATTTAAAATACAATATATTCATCATATTTAACATACAATATATTCATCATATTTAACAATACAATATATTCATCATATTAACAATACAATATATTCATCATATTTAACAATACAATATATTCATCATATTTAACAATACAATATATTCATCATATTAAAATAAATATATTCTCTATTTAACAATACTAATTTATCTATCATCATATTTAACAATACAATATATTCATAATTAAAATACAATATATTCATCATATTTAACAATACAATATATTCATCATATTTAAAAATACAATATATTCATCATATTAAAATACAAATATTAATCATATTAACAATACAATATATTCATATATTTAACATACAATACATTCTCAATTTAACAAAATATATCTCATAATATTAAAATCAATTATCATCATATTTAACAATCAATATACTTCATCATATTTAACAATCAATATATTCATAACAATTAAAAATTAAATTATTCATATATTTAACAATATATTATATTCATATATTTAACAATACAAGACTATCATCATATTTAACAAGACAATATATTCATCACATTAAAAATACAATATATTCTTCCTTATATTAACAATACAATATATTCATCATATTTAACCAATACAATATATCATAATTTAAAATACAATAATTCATCATATTTAAAAACCAATTATTCAGTCAATTAACGTTAAACATGTATTCATATATTTAACAATACAATATATTCATCACATTAAAAATACATAAAATATTCATCATATTTAACAATACATATATTCATATATTAACAATACAATATATTCATCAATTAAAATACAATATATTCATCATATTAAAAAATACAATAATTCATCATCATTTAACAATTACAAGTTATTTTCATCATATAATTAACAATTTACAATATATTCATCATATTTAACATCAATATATTCATATATTTAAAAATACAATAATTCATCACATTAAAAATACAATATATTCATCATTATTTTAACAATACAATAATTCATCATTTTTACATACAATATATTCATCATATTTAACAAAACAATATATTCCATTATATTTAACAATACAATATATTCATCATATTACAATACAAATATTCTCATTTAAAAATAACAATTGAATATATTCATCATATTTAACAATACAATATATTCATCATATTTAACAATACAATATTCATCATATTTACAATACAATATTTCATCATACATATTTAAACAATTACAATAAATATATCTATTCATCATATTTAACAATACTATCATTATTCATCACATTAAAAAATACAATATATTCATCATATTTAACAATATAATATATTCATCATATTTAAAAATCAATATATTCATCATATTTAACAATATAATGTTGAAAATACTCTGAACATCTAAATTTTTCATACTGTTTCCAGTGTGACGTGTTATACATTCTGAAGTCAAATACGTGACTCTACATTAGAGTTGATGTGAATCTTGCCATTCAGTCACATGACTTCAAATATTTCAATCCTTCATGGCATGATTTAAAATGCTTATATAAGTAAGCAATGTGGTTGTTAAATTTTAAAGATGTTTTTTGGGTTTTTTTTTGTAAAATATTTAAGATTGAGAAAGGAAATGGAGAATGTGTCAAAGCGACAACAACCCGACCATAGAGCAGACAACAACCGAAGGCCACCAATGGGTCTTAAATGTAGTGAGAAACTCCCGCACTCGGAAGCATCCTTCTGCTGGCCCTTGGAAATATGTATACTAGTACAGTGATAATGGACGTCATACTAAACTCCGAATTACTCAGTGTTCACAAAAAACTAAAATTAAAAATCATACAAGACTAACAAAGGCCAGAGGCTCCTGACTTGGGACAGGGCAAAATTGCGGCGGGGTTAAACATGTTTATGAGATCTCAACCCTCCCCTATACATCTAGCCAATATAGAAAAGTAAACGCATAACAATATGCACATTAAAATTCAGTTCGAGTCCGATGTCAGAAGATGTAACAAAAGAAAATAAATAAAATGACAATAATACATAAATAACAAAAGACTACTAGCTTTTAACTGACATGCCAGCTCCAGACCTCAATTTAACAGATTGAAAGGTTATGTCTTCATCATATCAATATCAGGCACAATCCCTTACATTAGGGGTTTAGAAGCATGTTATCATAATATATATATGAGAAGAACATAACCCGTGCCATGCCAACAACTGTTTCTTTCTTTTTTTTTTCTTTTTTTTTTAATTGAGATTGTGACACGGTGATGACTACTGCACCCCTTTTTGTCAATTTTACCTCTGAAAACCAGGTTCAATCCATCATTTTCTACATTTGAAAATCCCTGTACCAAGTCAGGAATATGACTTTTGATAAAATAAAATATGGTAAAACTTTAGCAGAACAAAAACTAAATGTTAATGAAATGTCTCTATAGACAACTCGAAATGAGTTTACACAATACATCGCTTCAGTCACACAGAGTACAGACAGGTTCAGAAAAAAATCAACATTGGTCAGCAATTGTTTCTTGGTACAAACTTTGATACTAATAATAATGATAGTAATATTTCTATCAAAGTGTGAACAGTATAATCTTCGATCTGTTGAATTGATAACAAATTCGTGTCCTTCTGAAATAGAAGGATACACTCTTTTAACCTGTCTTATAGATAACGAAATAAACATGCTAGGTAAGAAATCAAATCGTTTATTGATCTCAGTTTGAAAACCTACATTAAGTAGATGCATTATTGGTATAAATAAATTTCTTTAATTTTATCTCAATTGTTTATCCTTTAAACGTATATGTCCAAATCACATTTTTAACTTAATTGTATTAAAACAGATCCGAATTTATATAAATTGTCAATCTCAAATACGAACCCATTCAATATTTGTTTTAGATATAAATGACTGGATATTTATATAACTATGTTGTTGATGTATGTTAATGTTAACCATTTAACCAATAGACTAAGTATCTTTGTTTACACTATAGAATTTCTGATTTATTATGTAGCTGATATATATAATAAGTTCTTCGGTCCACGTTTAAAGATAAACGAAATGGTTTGAGTTCACGTGAACTTCTCGTTGTTGCATGAAATAATGCAATGAATTAGTGCAAGTGCATTACGACGTGATTATGAATTGTTGTAACTTTGTAAGACGATTGAATACACTGGCCTCAATTCATAATAGATACGCCAATATAACATTTTATTGTAGTATTAAATTAATGATGAAGCATTTGATCATATAAAGTTTCTGTTGCAAAGTGAACTCTTCCTTAGGAGATACTTACATTTTGATATTAAAAAAAAACAGTATAAAAAAAAAACAAAGCAAAGGAAAATATTTTTGTAGTCTTTGTTAATATATAACTTTATTGTTGCAAAGTGAACTCTTCCTTAGGAGATACTTACATTTTGATATTAAAAAAAAACAGTATAAAAAAAAAAACAAAGCAAAGGAAAATATTTTTGTAGTCTTTGTTAATATATAACTTTATTGTTGCAAAGTGAACTCTTCCTTAGGAGATACTTACATTTTGATATTAAAAAAAAAAAAAGTATGAAAAAAAAAAAAAAAAACAAACAAAGCAAAGGAAAATATTTTTGTAGTCTTTGTTAATATAGAACTTTATTGTTGCAAAGTGAACTCTTCCTTAGGAGATACTTACATTTTGATATTAAAAAAAATACAGTATGAACAAAAAACAAAAAACAAAGCAAAGGAAAATATTTTTGTAGTCTTTGTTAATATAGAACTTTATTGTTGCACAGTGAACTCTTCCTTAGGAGATACTTACATTTTGATATTAAAAAAAAAAAACAGTATAAAAAAAAAAAAAAAAACAAAGCAAAGGAGAATATTTTTGTAGTCTTTGTTAATATATATTTGTATCATCACTGTGATAAAAGTTTTGAAACTGATTAGTTTGCATTATAATGGTTTTAACGTGTTGATGTATGGAAACCGAACACACATGATTACAATATGAAGCATCTACAAAGTTTTAATTTTTTGAATCGTCTGTTTTAGTCTGGCTGATACTAACCGTGTTGTTATCATGTTTACTACCAGCAAACTGTAAGTAATGTGTAAGTTGATCATGAACTGATCATAGTAAGTAAATAGACTGTGTGTGAACGATATATGTAAAGAAGCGAAGAATAACGTGTGAACCTTCAAACTCATAAGTCGAAAATAAACAGACAACGCCATGGCTTAAAAAACACGAAAAAGAAAAAGAAAAACACACAAGAGTACGTAAAACGAAATATAGAAAACCCAAAGATTGGATAACGTGTCTTCCACCAAAAACTATTGGCGATATATGAACGAAACATTTTAAATGACGAAAAATGGCATATGAAGGTCATTATAAAAATCTTGATTGATAAACCGATGACAAAATGTAATGTCAAATCCCTCAATTTTTCATTTACGGACGTGTACCCAAAAAAAAGCATATCAAATAACATTAAAGTTTATTTTGACATGCATGTTTTATTAAGGCAATCAAACCTGCAACAGGCCTTCATTAATAGGAGTTTACAAGGACGCGCCGGTTAAAAAAATAACTGGTCGGGAAAGATAACAATGCAGTCAAAAGTCTGTTGAGACTATTTGAATAGTCATCACATCAACCCACTATGTTATATAAAAAAGATAATCAATTTCATTATTTTTTCTAAACAGTTCAAGATAAAAGAAAAATTCACCCAAGAGATTTGCATACTTATATCCGATACTTCCTTCAATCAGTCACATCAACTGTTTCTTTGAAGAATGACATACAAAACACAAAATTATTATAAGTTCAAGACTCTGGAATAACTTTGTAAATATGGACTAACATTGAAATCAATTAGACGATACTTTAACGAATTGACATCAAAAGCAATGAAATAAATAAAGTTTTGAATACCAGTGCAATCAGATAAAAAAAAAACACACTCCAAGATACTGCCCAAGCCTATAAAAACAAATTAAGTATATTTCTGACGAGGAAGTTGATTTTACACAACCAAGGAGGGTGTAAAATGAATTTGTTTTCTTTCTTCGACATACAAACTTTTAATTTATAAAATCTGAATATCACGAAGTAGCTCAACATAAAAATTGTGATTTAGTTTTAATTTAAAATGAAATCAGTTCTCTCTTAATCCTTAAGTATTCGTTTTAAAATCTGTTTAGTTTAATTAACTGTTTGCCAGTAATTGTTAGAACGTTTAAGTTTTTACTAAAAAATGTAGATTTCGGACTCTCTATTGGTTAAAAATGTTACAGTTTGATATTAAAAACTGTAGTATAGATTTCGGACTCTCTTTTGGTTATATTTATAAATTTACTGTTTAAAAAATATTGAATTTATTGAAACACTAAGGCTTCTCTACCTCAGGTATTGATTACCTTAGCTGTATTTGGCAAAACTTTTAGGTATTTTGGTCCTCAATGCTCTTCAGCTTCGTACTTTATTTGGCTTTTTAAAATTTTTGGGATTCGAGCGTCACTGATGAGTTTTTTGTAGACGAAACGCGCGTCTGGCGTATATATTAAATTTAGTCCTGGTATCTATGATGAGTTTATTTATATCAATATTATTTTGATTATAACTTATATACTTATCATCGAGCATCATGCATGTGTCATTCAAAAAACAGTATAAGTCGACTTGCGCATCTGGTGAAATGAAATGGTACCGTACAGTTTCAATTAGCTTTATACTATATGTGTTGTCTATATTCTAAAATATAATATTTGCCAGCTTTGGAATGTTTACATTGTGAGGATGTTATTCATCCATCAGACTGTTCCACCTCAACAACGTGTAGTGAAGATGATGTAAGTTTTCCTAACTACTATTTATTCATGTGTTTACGTGGGTACCATTTTTTGGAAAACTTGCATATTCGTGGATATCAAATTTTATGTTTTTGACTAAGTTTGCATACATTCCTTCATATAATGTGTAATTCGTTGAACATCAAATTTGCGGTTCCCCTGTACCCACAAAATCCTCGAAAATAGAAATCCAGCGAATAATAATAAATCCACAATGAAAAAGGATATGAAACACGTACACCCTCTAGGTGTTTTCTTTAATTTTGAGGTATATACATACTACTTGAAAAACATGTTTTGTCTAGAATGTAAAATTTTACTTTAAAATATAGGAAATGAACAATATGTATACCTTCAATGTATATTCTATTACTTTGATGTCCATACATACTTCTTCAACCATATGTAGTGTGAATACTGTAAGATTTACTAAATAATGTAGAAGATGAAACAAGTAAACTCAATAGGTGTATTCTATATCTGTGATGTCCATAAACACTACCTCATTAACGTATAGTGTCGATGATGTCCGTTTGAATTCCACCAGACCTAACTACATGAATAAAGAAGGCAACAGTAGTATACCGCTGTTCAAAACTCATAAATCCATGGACAAAAAACAAAATCGGGGTAACAAACTAAAACCGAGGGAAACGCATTAAATATAAGAGGAGAACAACGACACAACACTAAAATGTAAACACACAGAAACGGACCAAGCATCAGACAAAATCCCACGAGAATAACAAATATAACATCAAAACCAAATACATGAATTTGGGATAGACAAGTACCGTGACATTTCCTAAACATCTATTAAGATTTTGAAAATCAAATAAATTGCAATTTAGAATAGACAACAATTTTTGGAGAAATCGTTAGACACTTTAAAAAGGAACTTTAAGATTTAATAAAAACTCATAAAGGACTAGTACTAGCATTAGGTACGGAAGTTGCTTGACTTAGTTAAATGAAATTCATCACCGAAATATGAAATAAAAAATGTAAGTAGGCCAAATTAATAATAAAGTTATAGAGAATCACAAGCAGAAAATTTTCAAACCGTATGAAACAAAGCAATATTCGCGTTCGGAATATAAAACTCCAGTGTTTATATGTGTTCTTGTAGTTTTTAGGAACACTTAATGTAAAAGATTTCGCGTCCATTACATAGAATTCCCACATAGTAGTTCCAACTACTCGACCAATTGTACACTGAAAACCAATATTTTCAGTAGAACTGGCATCGACCAAACTTGAAACTCATAATTTACATAAGAATAGACTACGCATATTGTAATATACGACTTATCCACGGCATTCAAATGAACCAATAGAAAGGATATCATCAACGATGTTGACAATTATAATAAAACAGAACATTAAATAGAACATTTAAAACAAAAAGAATAAACTCTTGAAATAGACAAAACCACACAAATCAGAAAGCCAAGTTCAGTATAAATGATCATATAAGATGATTATAACAAACACATCACAAAGAAGGTTATATGATTTTTTATTCAAACAGATGTGTATGACACAAGAAATAAGTATGGGTGGTGAAAGACGATTCAAACTCAGCTGTCATTCAAAGAGGGTAAATACGTACAACTAATGATTTATACATTTAAAATATCCATTATACAAGGAAAGAGGTATGACTAAATAAGCTGTTACTCAAAGAGGGTAAATACGTACAGTTAATGATTTATACATTTCAAATATCCATTATACAAGGAAAGAGGTATGACTAAATAAGCTGTTACTCAAAGAGGGTAAATACGTACAATTAATGATTTATACATTTCAAATATCCATTATACAAGGAAAGAGGTATGACTAAATAAGCTGTTACTCAAAGAGGGTAAATACGTACAATTAATGATTTATACATTTCAAATATCCATTATACAAGGAAAGAGGTATGACTAAATAGGCTGTCATTCAAAGAGGGTAAATACGTACAATTAATGATTTATACATTTCAAATATCCATTATACAAGGAAAGAGGTATGACTAAATAATCTGTTACTCAAAGAGGGTAAATACGTACAATTAATGATTTATACATTTGAAATATCCATTATACAAGGAAAGAGGTATGACTAAATAGGCTGTCATTCAAAGAGGGTAAATACGTACAATTAATGATTTATACATTTCAAATATCCATTATACAAGGAAAGAGGTATGACTAAATAATCTGTTACTCAAAGAGGGTAAATACGTACAATTAATGATTTATACATTTGAAATATCCATTATACAAGGAAAGAGGTATGACTAAATAGGCTGTCATTCAAAGAGGGTAAATACGTACAGTTAATGATTTATACATTTCAAATATCCATTATACAAGGAAAGAGGTATGACCAAATAAGCTGTTACTCAAAGAGGGTAAATACGTACAGTTAATGATTTATACATTTCAAATATCCATTATACAAGGAAAGAGGTATGACTAAATAATCTGTTACTCAAAGAGGGTAAATACGTACAATTAATGATTTATACATTTGAAATATCCATTATACAAGGAAAGAGGTATGACTAAATAGGCTGTCATTCAATGAGGGTAAATACGTACAATTAATGATTTATACATTTCAAATATCCATTATACAAGGAAAGAGGTATGACCAAATAAGCTGTTACTCAAAGAGGGTAAATACGTACAATTAATGATTTATAAATTTGAAATACCCATTATACAAGGAAAGAGGTATGACTAAATAAGCTGTTACTCAAAGAGGGTAAATACGTACTATTAATGATTTATACATTTCAAATATCCATTATACAAGGAAAGAGGTATGACCAAATAAGCTGTAACTCAAAGAGGGTAAATACGTACAATTAAATGATTTATACATTTCAAATATCCATTATACAAGGAAAGAGGTATGACTAAATAAGCTGTTACTCAAAGAGGGTAAATACGTACAGTTAATGATTTATACATTTAAAATATCCATTATACAATGTAAGAGGTATGATTAAGCTTCTTGAATTACATAAATAATTCGAAAACTGATAGTAACTTTTATCCATCAACAACTTTTACAATTGAGAGGTTTAGCTAGCTATGAGACCAGATTTGTTTCATCATAAGTGAGAGGTTTAGCTAGTAATAAAACGAGGTTTGATACATCGTTTTCTACATAACAAAATGCATATTTCCCCAATTGAATGGTTTTACACAAGTAATTTTGGGACCCTTTATAGCTTGTGGTTCGGTGTGAGCCAAGGCTCCGTGTTGAAGGCCGTAAATTGACCTATAATGGTTTACTTTTATAAATTGTTATTGGTTGTTATTATCTATATATCAAGTCAGAAATAAGACAATTGTTATCCATTCGTTTGATGTGTTTGAACTTTTGCCATTTGATATAAGATACTTTCCGTTTTGAGTTTTCCTTAGAGTTGAGTTTGTTTGTTATTTTACTTTTTATAGAAAAAAAAACCTTGCCATATCGTATTACATATTTGAAATCTACCTAACAAAGCTAAATTAGACGACAAAAATCAAAACTACTTAAGGGGGTAGACCTTGGTTCAGGGAGATAACTCTTTACATCAGTTATGCGTTTGCAACAGTCAAGTTCATCAACATATTTTAAGCATTTACCTGAAACAGATTGAAAATAATCTGTGTAACCTAGAAGCTTAGAATATATTTTTTTAAATGCTTGACACAAACGTACTGATGATTTATAGAGTTGTTTCCCTTAACCAAGGTCTTCTGCCTTAAAAGTCCCGTTTTAAATTCTTTTTTTTACATGCAGATATATATTCAAAGGGTTAAAGCGACATTAAAATAAATATCCTGTGTCATCATGATATGTCAAATATAATGCATGTTACTGAGACTAAAATTAGAAATAAGAAGGTATAAAATTAATGAGACAAATCTCCACTAGAAACCAAATGACATCGAGGCCAACAATTATTTATCATCGAACGGTCTTTAACAATGAGCCAACACATACAGAAAAGTAAACAATAAAAGCCCCCGAATCCGAAATGACAAATGTTAAATAATTCAAACGAGAAAAAAATAACAGACCAATTTCGTAAACACAAATGAACGAAATATAAATATCAGATACCGCAACGAACGACAACAAATGTGATTTAATATACCGTAATCAGATAGGATAAAACAGGGATACATTATGAAACGCAGGTTTCATGAAAGAATTTTTTTCAAAACTAAAAGCTGAGGCTTTTTCTTCGGTTTAAGTTGTTGCCCTTATTAAATTTGCCTCATCGAAGTATGAATTTGAACAGAGGTGTACTACTGTAGCCTTTATTTATCCGTCAATGTAAGGTATGTATGAACAAGATGATAAATTCATACAGAACGTTCTGAAGACCAAAAGTTTAGAGAAATGAAATTCAAAGGCCAGATAGTGCTAGGGTGTATATATATTCGTCTGAAAAATTAGTAATTGGTGAAATACCGATACCATACGAAATAGCAAAACGAAATTTGTGATTTGATAATGATTCTATTTTGCATTAAATCTGAACATTTTGTATTTTATCTAAGTAGGGACTATCATTGAACCGACTAAATTTGATTTTTAAGATGGAAAAAGAATGTGTGTACTGACACACATTTTTTTCTAATTTCAGCAATGTAATGCTATCATGGGCAGTTCTGGATTAAGCTTTACATTTTGTATGGATTGCTGTGATTCAAATAAATGTAACAATCAACTATGTTCAACAGGTGAGTCTAAGAGTTATGATAGTTCTGAAAATTAGAAGTGGTATGATTGTAAATGTAATAACTCGCCACAAGACACCAAATGACATGGACGTTATATTTCATTATATTTCACTATACGGTCCCTATAAATAAAGGCAACAGTAGTATACCGCTGTTCAAACAATTTGCAAAACTTCTAACGCATAGTGAGTTATAAAAGTCTTCAAAATGACAAATTTAAAACAATTCAAACAAGAAAAATAACGGGATAACATTTAACATAATCATGAACTAAAATTTTTTTTCTTTTTGAATTGTTATAAATTTGTCATTTCGGGGCCTTTTATAGCTGACTATGCAGGTATGGGCTTTGCCCACTGTTGAAGGCTGTACGGTGACTATAGTTGTTTCTTTCTGTTTCATTTGGTCTCTAGTGGTGAGTTGTCTTATTGGCAATCATACCACATCTTCTTATTTATGTAAAAACAAATGGTTTTTTTTTGTTAAGAGGTCAGATGAAGCACGCATTCGCCTTATGCTGAAGACCCATTAGTGGCCTTCAGATGTTTTCTTTTTATCTTTCATCGGCAAATGACTGGGTTTTTGTCTTTTTGACACATTTCCCTTTTCCATTCTTAATTTCTATGATACAGCTTAATTAAATTGAAGGATCCTGAAATGCGGCAGGCAGTGCCTGTTTATTACAAGTATCTAGATGAACATTAAAGTGCATTGTATATTGTGTATAAACAAAAAGACATTTCAAACACTACGTTCAGTTTGAACAGATAGGTCATTGAATCATGCACTTTCGCTATAATCGGAAAGTGTATTTGAAAATGCTTTACTCTGACAAGAGCGTTCGAACTTATCTTAATTCCAAAATTGTCTTATTGGAGCAAGGTAGTATCTGTCGTAACGATTATAATAAGCTTATGTTTCAATAACAATTTAACAAAAATATTTGTATTCCTTGAATTTGTTTCTTTGTCAGGAAACGTTTTACTTTTTACACTACATTTACTGTGATAACTTTTCAATACAATGCAATACCAGAAATAACAGAAAAAGGAAACGTTAATACAGTATGAACAAAATCGGATTGTGTGTCCTCAAGACTCTTCAACTATGCAAATTGTAGTTTCCAATGCTCTCTCGACTTATTCATTTATTGGTCTATTTGGGCGTCGCTGATGAGTATTTAATAGACATAACGCGTTAATCCTGATATCTAGATATAATGTACAGTTAAATTTTGTAATGTAGCTCCAACAACCACAATGTTACCTACGACGACCACAATAAAACCAACACAACGTCCCTATATATCAACGAATCATTCCAGTATCACCACAAGATGGGGCACAAAGTTGAAAATATTCTGTTATGGACATAATGTGGAGCAGGTGAAAATGCAGAAGCAAATTGGTTCACTACATGTAAGCATTGCTTGATTTAAGGTACAAGTGTGAGACAGCCTTTTATATGCCTTTATATTCCTTTTCTTTTAATCAAGTATTTCAAAATGGAGTTTCATCACATATCAATATTTTTCGCCTATTTTCTTCCTTAACTAATACTCTTCTGATTTATAGTTTCATTTTTGGATTCCGGATTTTCTAATTTGACAATACTCAAAACGCAAAAAAGCATACTAAGGACTGAGCAACACGAACTCCACCAAAAGCTTGGGGTAATCTTAGGTGCTCTGGCAGGGTAAGCAGATCCTGCTCCACATATGGCACCTGTCGTGTTCCTCATGTTATAAAAAACCCAGTAAATAGTCTGTTAACCTTCACGATGTAATTATATCAACTCGCTACCAACTGGTTGGATAAATTACAAATTAAATTACTTTATTAATTATATTTGTTTTAAATTATGTGGGAAAACAAAACAAGAAACAAAATCATACGTATTTAAACATTCAATTCAATTGATTTTATATTCTGTATTTTAGAGTAGGTTTTGTTAATGATTTACATGTTTCAGGGTCATAAAAGTGCAATACCCACAAATAATTCTCCGACGCCACATGCCTATATAACACCACAGAGTAATATGTACATTATTTGCACAGGATTTATACACCAAAAAGCTGTTACAACAACAAATATAGCAATTACTGTAACGGGTGGTAAATATATATATTTTCGAGTATATGAAGAATTAGCCATTTCAGCCACGATTGTGTTTTAATTAAGTTTAGCGTAAATTTCTTATATGCATGATTATGTACTTTCCTTAATCTTGATTTACAAATCAAATCTTGACATTCAAATGTAATATCACTACTCAGATAACACAAATCAAAACCGGCTTTAAGATGAAATATCGATATAATAATGAAAAATCGTTAACAGATTGAAAAATCGATATCAAAATGAAATATCAATATCAAAATGAAATATCAGTATCAAAATGAAATATCGATATCAGATTGAATATAGATATCAAAATAAAATATCGATATCAGATTGAATATAGATATCAACATGAAAATATCTAAAAACATACAAAAAAAAAAGTATAGAAAGTACAACATATGTCTTCATTGGTTTACATTGTGCTTATATATATGTTGTTATTCAATTTAAATGAAACCATTAAGTTCTATGCCAAATCAACCTGGTTTCTGGAACTTCAAATTGTCTTTATTTGGCTGTGTGTCTATATTCTTGATAAATATCAGCCTCTACGAACACTAAAATCCATTTTTGAACTCGTTCGTTGTGCTAAATCATCAATTGTGTAAGTAGTAACAGTTGTAACTTCCTTTTTTATGAAAGGCCTCTTTTTAAAAAAAAAATCCTCTCATTGTTTATTTCTGAACCTTTCTTCGTGATCAATTTATGACTTTAAGCTTTTAATATGACGATGCTGACTTGAGTATTGTGTCTTTGTTTTACTTGATTTTCAGATAAACCACATTTCGCTCATGCAAGACAGGTGATATCCCTACACGAAGGAGAAGATCATACACTAGCGTGTTCACCACAAGGATTCCCGACACCTGTAGTCACCTGGCATTATGCACGGGTTATTATCAAATTACACACGTAATTGTATACTGCTCTAACTTAAATATGTTAACTAATAACACGGTATATTATCAAAAAGTAAAATCACAAACTGATCTTTGAGCTCGCGGAAAATTCAAAACGGAACGTCCCTTATCAAATTGCAAAAGCAAAAATTCAAAGACATCAAACGAATGGGCAACAACTGTCATATTCATAACTTGCTACATGCATTTTCTTTATGGATGGCAGATTAAACCTGGTTCAATAGCTAGTTTAACCTTTCACTAGTTTGTCAGTCGCATAAAATTCCATTAAATTGACAACGATGTGCTAACAAAACAAACAGACATATTTTAAATATCAAAAATAGAACTTACACGTAACTGTATGACATTTTCAATACTTTTTATTTATAACACACAAACAGTTGATTGTGGTGAACTCAAGTGTATCAATAGATTTTATTTTCGTGGCATCAGTCAAATATTTTTATGATAAACTGCATTCGATAGATTATGTTTATGTAAATTGAAAGATATTCGTTGTTATTTGTCAAAGTTGCACTATAGATATTATAATAAATTTGACCCAACCAAAGTGTAATTCGGAAAACTTTAATGACATGACGTAAACTTATAATTGGCACCTTTGATGTGTAGCTTATTTCTTGGCAGCAATAGTCCATCAAATTGACCCAATAATAGGTTGACAGAAATACAATAATTATAATACGAGATGCAAAAACATGTTTCAAATATAATGAATTAAGTCAAATAAGGACGTTGAATATATTGATTAAACATATGTATCCCTGTAGATATGTTGTTCGATAGAAACAAACAAGATATTTTGTTAGATATATAGAAACATACATTCTTTTTTTATACAGCTCGCAGGACATATGCGTACTATCGCACACAACCTGCATATTTATAAAATGAATAGCGAAATGGCGGGCAAATACACGTGCACGGCTCATAATTACTTTGGGTCGACGTCAACCGAGTATATCATTCAGTATATTCCTCCAGGTGAGAACACTATAATAATTATAAGTTAATGTTATGTTAAAATCAATGGAATCATTTTAAAAAATACTTATCATAGATACCAGGATTACAATTTTATATTTACGCCAGAGCCTCATAATACCATTATATTCTGTTGTTTGGTTCATGTCAAATATAATAAAGAAAAAATATTTGCAATAAAACATACGACAATCTATATATACAAAATATATAACAATTTTGGAAAATATATATTTTTTTCGAACAAGCATACTGTTGACGTCAAGTAATTGCGCCTTATGTTAAAAATAAGACTTTTTTTTTATTAATGAACGTTAAAATTATATTCAAAATATTAATAAGCGATTACAAACAATTCGTTGAAATTGAATGACTGACTGAAATCTAGATGCTGATGTGTATTTGGATGTCGAACAATGCAATATTTATATTGTTTATATACACGGACTCAGATTAAACATGCTAATCAAATATCTTTAAAAAAACATATAAAACAATACCCACTACCTTAATAATCTCATACTAAAAGGCTTGGAAACAATGCCGTTTGTGAATGCCTTTGTGTCTATCTGATGAGTAAAACCCTTTTCAAATGTCCTTTATAATTTGGTTTAATCTTATACTGTAACTTGTACTTCTAAATGGGTTAAATCCTTTGAATTGTGTAATGCTAAGTTAAAGAACAACAAAACCAAGGACAATACAAAAGAAATCAAAACAAAAGTAATTCGACAGTTATTTAATCGCTTGATGTTTTTACTTTCCATTTTGAATTTCCTCGGAGTTTGGTATTTTTTGTCAGTTTACCATTAATGCACCCCATTTCTCTTCCGTTTAGGGAATAATTGACTGGGGCTTGAATTTATCGTGATTTTACCACGGGTTAACCCTTTGTGTAAAGTATGGCTACATGAGTAAAAGCTAGGGGTCAAACATCAGCATAAAGAGCCAACCCGTTGTAAAAACAAATACATTTTCCCGTATAATCATTTCATTATTACGTCATCGTTCAGTGACGTCGTTTACACCATATGAAATGGAAGTAAATCATTCTGATGTGGGGGAATAGGTAAAATAAATCATGAAGTTTTCTATTAGCTGACCTATGAATATATTTGAATTATACCACGGGTGTATACTTGAAACATAAGAAAAACGTCATATTAGAATCAAAAGTTCCAATACATGCACAGTTGCTTCACTACTTATTATTGTAAATTTCTGAACTCGTAATACTCCCTTTGCATCCCGACAAAATATTTTTGTCAAACTGCATAATACCAAAATGTCTTTTCACGATAATAATTACCATTTTCGCTAGCACTTTCCAAGCAACGGTGGGATGTTTCAAAGATGATTTTATGGGAAGATAGAGAAAGATTAAAAAGGGGCAAAAGATACCAGAGAAACAGTCAAACTCATAAATCAAAAATAAACTGACAACCCCATGGCTAAAAATGAAAAAAAAAACCCAACACCAAACAGACACATAATAGTACAAAAGATACAACACAGTAAATCTCAAGATAAAGCAACACGAACCGAAGCAAAACTGGGGGTGATCTCAGGTGCTCCGGAAGGGTAGTTATATCCTGCTCCGCATGTGGCACATTCCACAATGTGTCTATTGGTATTGATTCTATTTTATGTATGCTTACAGAAACTACAACAGCTTCTGCGACCACTCTTGCAACAACAACAGCCTTTATGATTCCACCCATAATCACCCTCCAACAGAAGTTAGTCATACCAGAAGGAAAGCCATCATCAGTTGTAGCCTGTCAAGTACAAGGCTTTCCCACACCTACTGTAACCTGGGACACTTTCGATGTATGACATTTTAGCGTAAATTTATTATTGTGATTGTTTAACAATGGGCACTTCTAATATTAATTACAGAATAAATAATCGAACTATTCTAATAGAAAAAAAAACAACATTCAACGAGTGACCTAATTACACATTAATTAACACAAAATTTTAAATTTTTTGAAATAATAAGGCTTTTCTACTTCAGGCATAGATTACCTTAGCTGTATTTGGCAACACTTTTAGGAATTTTGGATCTCAATGCTCTTCAACTTTGTACTTTATTTTGCTTTTTTTAACTTTTTTGGATTCGAGCGTCACTGATGAGTCTTTTGTAGACGAAACGCGCGTCTGACGTATATACAAATTTAGTCCTTTTATCTATGATGAGTTTATTTAAGGTAGATAGGGTGTCTTCCTCCATCTTGGATTTTGAAATACTAGAAACCAAGGTCTAGATCTTTGATGAAATGTGCAAATTTTTATAGTAGTAGGTAATTCATGTGTGAGAATCTTCCTTCTAATATAGAAAATGCCATGTTTGATCATATTTATGATTGTATTTTACAAAAAAAAGAATTCTTTTGTTATATTCATTTGTGTCCCAACTTTGTTAAATAAGGGGAGGCAACCCAAATGCAAGGGCAGATAATTCAGATAGTGTTACATTTACAATAGAATGTGTTATGAATTTATCCATTTTTACATGTAGCAAGAAAACGAGTCCGGTGACCCCATTTTTTCTTTTTTTTTTTTTATCTGAAAGCATAATATTGGAGCTATCTTCTCATATTTTATCTCAAAATTCTATGGTGTGATTTGTGTTTTATGGCGGAAAATTGGGTTTTCATGCATAATCTATACAAAATCTTGACAATTTTGCACAACCTGTAGTGTGAAAATAAGTCCGGTGACCCATTCTTTTTATTAATGATTTTAAAATAGCAGGATATAAACTACATTTTGGCAAATTATTAAAAGATTCTATGGATTATAATTTAGACGCCCCATCTACCTTAATTAAGGAATGCTTTGATACGACGTTATTCACGTCTTGACAAATACTTTTATTGTACGACGTCAGTGAGTTATAATCGTTTTTTTATTTCACTGTGAAATCAGGGTAATTCATTTCAAGCAATGTAATATTGTTTGCCATTCCAGGTTATGCTGCTTATCTATGCTGTAATTAAAGTTTTGATCCCTTTTAAATTTCTTAATAATAATAAAAATAAACTAAAACTAAAAGGCTCAACTTTAAAAAAGAAGACGGTGACAAATAGTTATTTATTTCTGGGTCATTTAGTCTCTTGTGGAAAGTTGTCTCATTGGCAATCATACCACATCTTCCTTTTTTATATAAACTTGGTTTCGTTGTAGCACAAGTTTCCATCCAATGTCCAGATTCATGGTCCGTATCTAATAATTCATAACGCTGGTGTATACGATAGTAACACGTATTTCTGCAAGGCAACGAATCCTGCTGGAACTGATATCAAATTTGTTCACGTCATAGTAAACCATACAGGTAAAAACTTTATCATATCTACACTATACCTCAGTGAAAAGTAAAGTAACAAAAACATTTGAAAAAACCAAACTCATACAGTTTTTTTACCACATTGTTCTACCCCTTTCACCGGGATTGCTATTGACTTGTTCATTAATTTGACCCGTTTTGACGCCAATGGAGGAACTGAATAAAGTTCTCTAGTCACAATAAACATACTGCTATCTCATGTATGTGCGTACCGACATCTCCCCAATATTGTTAAGTACAGCTTTGTCGCCGAAGCTTTGTCTAAAAAACGTTTTCAATTTCTAATCTGGGAAGATACATATGGTTGCAGACAAATTATTTGAAGAATCGGTTTGTTACTCTTCTGGTTAATTGTCATTTAGCATGCGTCAACTTAAAAATATGTCGTCGAAAGAGACTTTATATACAAAATTACAAATATTACATAAACATAGCAAACCAGACAGACATTGGCACGGGTCGTGATGCCAGTAAAATTGAATTCCTACCAAGCTTCAGTAAGATTGAATAATTTTTACAAATAACAACCACGAATAACTTTTGCAAGGTTTAGTTTACTTTTCGTTGCTATACCTATCCATCCTCATTAAATAGACAAGTATATGCATTTGAATTTAACATGTTTAATATGATTGTAAATACTACTATTAAAAACACATGCTTTTAAGACATTGGTGCGTAAACGGACCCCTTACACATATTGTTAAGTTTAACTTTGTCATCGAGGCTTTGAAGGCCTTGACTGACGGTGCTGATGCAACCCCA